>ML685860.1:5061264-5111077 GCA_007922175.1 Pelusios castaneus | reverse complement strand
CCAGAGGCTACCCGCCAGCTGATGCCGGCCCAGATCCTGGCCAGCAGGGCACTTGAAGCCTGGCCCCGCCCCCTTTTGGCCCCACCCCAGCACCTGCTGAGGGTGCGGTGGGCGGGGCTGGCACAGGGGCCAGCAAAGGTTGCCGACCCCTTTCCTATCCCATTTCCCATGTGCTTCACTGTACACTTCCCAAACAGCCAAGTGATCTCCTTCTGTTATAGCACTCATCTTGGTTTCCAGATGTTTCCCAATGTACCCTCAATTTCTTCCCCAAGGCTCCCTATTTTATTCCCAGGCCCCCAAATCCTCTGAAGTCACTGGTGAGGGAGTTCCCAGGTTTTTAATATCTGCCCGGAATATTTGGAATCTTAGCTCCAAGCCCTCAGTACCCCTAGCAGGGTAGGAGGCCTACACTGGTTCTGGCATCTGGAGGAGTCTCTGGGTCACAACACATCATCAAAATTTACAAATGTGTGCTGATCCTAAAAAGGTTGACAACTACTGCTTTCAGATATGAACCCTGAGCACATTATTGAACGTCGGACTCGCTTAAGGTATGCATTTACCCCAAGTGGAATTTAACCGTTTTGCTATAGTGAAAGGTGTTCCATATTTATTTATACATAAAATGAGCGGAGACATTTTTAAGGGGCAAAAGAGTTATGTTAAGGTTGAGATTTTAGATGAAAACCTCAGAATTATGATCCTACAGTAATATTGCTTCTACCATACTGTTTATATTAAGGAATAACAAAGCAAGCCTGATAAGTACCGGTAGTTAAGCTCATCATTTAGGCGTCATTAAAAGTATTTTACAAACATCAGAAATTGTCATGAAATTTCAAAATATAAGTGAAAGCATTAGTTTTGTTTAAAACATTTTTCTACGGTATTTACAAGACAGATGTGTGCTAGCATGATGCTAGGCTGTAGAGAATGACACCATGAAACCTAGATTGTCTCACCTACTTTAATGATTCATATTACCTGCAGTGGAAAAGTAAATAGCATAATAAAGTGGGGAGGTTTTCTTTTTCATAAATCTATGGTTTTGGTAATAGAAAATTTTAAACTATTTTTTAAATTCCTGAAATTTTTTCCCATCTGAATTTCAACTTCAAACAGAAACCCAAAATAAAACTTTTGGTGAAGTTAATATTGCTTGGATATCCTTCAATTTCCTGAGATAAGTTTTGACCATCATGCTGGAGAATTACATGTGCCATTTAGCATAACCCAGCATTGCAGTTAACTATGAATTTGAGAAGAGTGCATTGGAAAAAGATCTGTTTATTCATGTTACCTCTTGGCCCAATTGGTGGTCCAAGATGAAATGGTGGTGGTGGGGGCCCCAAAATTCCTGGCGCAGGATTTGTAGATTGCTGCAACATAGACCGATCACCCCTAGAAATGTAGAGTCAACAAAGCATATTTACCTTTAAAAGAAAACTTTTTAGGAGGCTACGTAAAAAGTTTATATCCACCTCACAAATACATTTGATACCAAATCCTTGAAGGAAAAATGAAATAACTAATTAAAGAAAACTCCAAATCTGATAGTAAGCTTTTCTATACAGTTTGATCAGTTTACCCAGTTTATAATAACTAGAACACTAATCCTACAGCCAGAGGTAAAACCAAAAGATCAAAGTGACCAGCTGCTAAGAGATCCAGGAACAACACAGTGAGAAGCTGGAAGTTGGTGGGATTTCTACTGTTCCAGGGCCCTGCCTTGGAACTTCACTTGTATCATCATCCTCTAGTTATTAAGTGTCTGATGAACTCAGAGGGGAAAAAACCCTGTTTGCATTTAGAAGATTCTTTCTGCAACCCTGTGGGCTATAAAACATATTTTTTAAAAACAAAATTCTAAATCTATTGATGGTTTAACATCATTCAAGGCACCAGGAAAAGCTTGCGCCACACAACCAGAAAGTGGGTATGTAAAGAACTGCTTTTCTACATATATAATGCTGCAACAGTAAAGTCCGGTTTTAGGACTTACCAGGTGCTGAATCACACTAGAAAACCAGCACCCTACTACTTCAAATGGTACATACTGTGTGCATTTATAGCTCTGCTAGAACATGAGTAATGTAATGATATAAAAGTTTTACTGGCAATTATATGCGAAGAGCTGTATAAATAATTCATGGCTGCAGTATTATTACAGTCAAATAGAAAAATATAATCACAGCAGTCATAATTAAAATGTACTTCTACATCTTTATTGTATCAAGTTGCAAATAATTTAAAAATGAATTACTTGTACTAGTAGTTTAAAAAGTGGACATTTGAAAGACATGCTGTGTTAGCTGCTAATAGCTACATTATTCATTAAAGATTACAAATATAATAATATATTCACCAATGCTATGCAAGCATCATAAATGCAAGGTATTTTCATGTCTATTTTCATGTCTTAACACTGCCTGCTCAAAACAGCAAACTTGAAAAATCTTAAACAGCAGTTTTCAGATGCCTGGAATCTGTACCAGAAGTCTGACTACAACAAAGTTTCAGGAAGTCAGACTACACCTTAGAAATAAATAGTGTGTCTTACTAAAATAAAGTTCATCCAACTTCAACCTTATCATTTTGGGACAGTGAAATTTCCAGGGCAAAAAATGATCACATTTTCCTCCACATTTCACAACTTCTGTCATTTGCTAAATGAACTGAAATTGCAGTGCAGATCTTCTACATTATTCGATATTTGCATTCCTAGGTAGTTAAACAATTTATTAATCACTGTTATCCCATAAGTTTTATGGCAGGATTCCCTTATCTGGCAATTTTATAGCTAACATTTCAGATACTGTGTAATTTACTTTAAAGGCAGATATATTCCTAAAATAATAGCTGTTTCTAACTCAAACGTTTGCCTAAAATAATTAAAAAAATAAATATTACATGATCACCAAAAAAAGCTATCTCATGATCAATTCCTTCAAGTTTTCATTCTGCAATTTATTATTCTTAATTTCTCTGCACAAATATGACAAGTGAAGGAAACAGTGGAAATCAAGACACATAAAAATCAAGACTTTTCATAACTAATTTAAACATCAATTTTTTTATTTACATGCTGCTATTTGTTTACTTTCTTCCTATTTTGTAGTCAAACTCCTAAAGTGAACATTTTTATTTATTTCTAACTTCTTTATCATCAAAAAAATTAACGTAAAATCTGAAGTTCCACTAAAAAATTTCCACTTAAAATGCCCATATTTGCTGAAAAATGTTAAGTCCAGGGCCTCATTAATATCCTCACTGTAAACCCCCAAAAACTTAAAACCGATAAGCAAAAAGCCCATGCTTTCTTTGCAATCAGCATCATATTTCCATACACTGAACTGCCACAAGTTAGTGGCCTAATCCTGGTTCCCTGAAGTCAATAACATGAAAATGTTGTACGATCTAGTCCATCAATGCTCCTAAATCACTTAGACTCCCTCCGTGAAATTTAAAACAAAATGCAAAAGCAATATTTAGGCTCCTATATTTGAAAATTCTGGCCCATTCATATAAAAGTTAACTTCCTTAATCTATCAAAAGTCTAAATATCGCTTCAGCAGCTTTATGCCATGAATAGAAAAGTTAATACAACATACAATTTTAGCCCCACATGCTATGAACACTGAAGACCATGCTTAACTTTAAAGCATGAGTAGCCCTGCTGAAGTCAGAAACAAGGCTTTAAATTGTCAATATTTTGGTAGTGGCATTTAACAAACACTTAGTGCCAAGATTTATAATTTCGTTCATTAAAAATTATCTAAAATTGCAACAAGGAAAAGTGTCAGATTAATTTTACAAAGACTCAATCTGAATTACACAGGGAGAGTCAACTCAGTTGAATCAATGCTGCTTTTCAGCAAGTATAAAGAGCAGTTCGCCCATTTAAGGAAATGTGGACAAGCTCCAGGTAAGATAAACCAAACCAAGACAAAACTTCATTCTATCCTATACTGGGTGATTAAAACAAAACAAAAATCTGACCCCCTTTTGTTCTGACATTCTTCATGATTCTAAATATCCTATGGGTATTCCCAATATTCAACAAAAGTTGAAAAATAAGTTTTAATTACAATCATTTTGTTGCAATTATGTACTTCCAATATAAAAATATTTTGTATTGTTCATGTTTTACTTACATTCCATGTCCAGAATCACTATCGGGATTCCATTCTGGATATCTTTAAATAAAACAAAGGCCATTTATAAATAAAATACAAAATTGTAATTACAAAGGACAAGTATCTGCAAAATTACTGCAAAGTCACATTTTTCACAGGAAGGAGGAAAAATGAACACATTGTACAAGAAGAATATGGATAGCAGGACTAGCATAAATTTCATTGGTTTTATAACACCCATAAGCACATCATTGTTAAGAAAAAGATTTTTTTCCCCCCAGACTAAGAAGTATATTGTATTTAAATGTAACATATCCAGCAATAATTTCTAGTATTACAAGAAGGGAGGTTTGCATCTACCCTATGTAAACAGACTGGCCGAAAGGAGACTGACTCTCTTGGAAGTTTGCACTACAAGCATAACTATGGAGTATTACAAGAAGCTACAGACATTGAATACGTGCATCTTGGCACTGTCTAAACAGTATGTAAATCATAATGGTTTAGTAAAGTCTTAATTTCCTCTCTCTGGTAAATTTAATTTTTGGACTAGAAATGCTTAAAATGAATGGCTAAATAAAATTTAATGTACTGGTCTTTACAGTGCACATCAGGCAAATTCTTTAAACTTGCTCTGTTAAATATAGTTAACATTTGTCTACATGCCCTCATGCCACAAGAATGCTTAAGGTATTTCAAATTCATACATTTCAAGAAGAAGCTGACAACGTCGACTGTGGGTTGCTCCATTGATATGGTGATTCCACTCCTGCAGCAAAGTAAACAGTTACAATTAACAACATATGGTCAATTTAAAAAAATATTTTTTTTTTCCCCTCTGACCAGCTGTGCACCTATTCTTCTATGCAGAAGTATTTAACAAATGTGTGTGTGTAGTTTTTGAAGTCTGTTTTTAGTGCTTTAAAGATGAATTTTCACCTATCTTTAAACTGTTATAACTCAATAAAGTTTCCAATGATAAACATCCTCTGGAATTTAAACGCTTGATCCTGACCTCAGATACACAAAAGCCCATCATGAGAACATTGCTAGAATATGTTCATATATGAGCTTTTTTAAAGACTGGGAATCCAAGGTTTTCCTTTCATAGCCTTAAGGTTATTTTTTCCCTAACCCCTCTGTTTTACACGTCAGACCATCAAAAACCAACATGCATTCAGCTGTGGGCAGCACAAAAGCAGGAAGATGAAAAATTGTAAAGTAAGGAAGCGACAAAATCATTAAGGGGTTAGAGGAACTGATATACAAGGAAAGATTAAAAGAACTGAAAGTGCATAGCTAAGCCAGATAACTATGTTAAGGAAAGAGAAGTGTACAAAGTATTTGAAGGGTACAGACACCACAAAGAGGAGGGATTTGCTTAGGATGGTACAAAGAGATATAACTAGGGGTAATGGAATTAAATTAAGCAAAATAATATTTAGGTTAAATATCAGAAAGATTTTCCTAATGAAAAGAGCCCCTAATGTGGAAAAGACTCTAAAGCCAAGTGGTGGAATCATCATGTGCTTGGGTGATTAAAACTGGACTTAGATGATCAAGTAAAAGACCATTAAAGCTTTAGAGTCAGATATAAAAGATGAACACAGAGGAAGGGAAGAAGGGTTTCATCTACCAGGTGCAGAGGCAACAGTCTGGTAATAAATCCTGTACTTCAACTAGTGGGAAGAGCTTGCAGAGATTTCTAGAATACTATCCCTAGATCACAATTAAGGATCAGCTTTCCATAACAGCTTCTGGCTAGAAGGCGTCTGATAAATTTGAAGTTATTTTGATTATGGCTACTGAAAGGAAGGCGCTTGTTCCCTTTCTACCCTGCAGTCTTTTGACCATTAAGGTGAGCTCTCTACCACTCTGCTCTTCTCCTAACTGCCAGTTTTAGTTCTCTTCCTCCCTCATGAAGATGTCTAGTGTTGTTTTTGCTGTTGCTCACAGCTTTCATAAGTAACTGCAGAGTGAAACAGATATTATTTTGAGTTCCACTATCCATCATGGAGTTCCAAACAAACAGCAGTAAAACTGACCAGAGCCTTAATTCCACTCCACCGCTGTCAAAGAAACCCATGATCAGCAGCAAAAATATTGCAACTACTACTTGTAGTGCAATTACATTTTCTTGAGACTATGTCATTTAGAAAGTTCTCTTTGCAACCATAAGGATTAAATTTTTTCCCAAAAGTATCAGCTTAAACTCTGCAAATTGTGGTTTTTTTCTTTTCTCCAGAAAAATGTTACCCAGTATGGGGTAGCGGACTTCTCAAACCCTGAGTTTTTCCATTTTTAAGATGTTATATGTAACCATGCTCCTGGTTAAAGCATGGAAGTTCTTGCAAAAGAACTCTTACAGCAAAAGAATAGATGGATAATTCAAATTTCCGATATAGCATTATCACTAAGCTATAATAGCTGATTTTTCAAGATATACAAAACACAGCAGAATGAAACTTGATCACTCACTGTTTGGGGTTTTTATTTGTTTGCTTGGGTTTCCCCCCCCCCCTTTTTTTTTGTAAAGGACACTGCTTTGTGCAGGATTCACAAGATGTGAACTCCCACTGTTGGCTCTGCAACTGCAAACTAATACAATACATCAATGATTATAATACACAAACATGTAAACAAGAGCCAATTAATTCCACTATATAATAAACATTCATTATTTAAAAATAGAAAAGAGGCCAAACTTAGCAAAGGAAGACAATTCTAAGCTGTTAAGAAGTGGTGTAAACAGATTTAAGTAATTTAACTCGTACAAGTACTCCCTCAAAATGGAAATGTTAGATTTTTTTACAATTCACTTTTAATTTGCAAAGTTTTCAAGGTTGGCTCAGCTACAAGTAAATGTGTATAGCCATGCAAATGCATTGATATCCATTTTATATCTGCATTCACGGACCATTTTTATGGATCATGGATGGATGTGAATCCAAATTTTATAGCTAAAGTCCTACAAATCTGCAGATATCTGCCAAAATGATTCACAGACCACAGATCAGATGCAGATACAAATTCTATATTCAGGTGGGGGTCTATAAACATGCATTTGAAGTTTCAATACAAGTTTATTCTTAAAAGGTGACAAACTGAATTAGGTAACAGCTGTGTAATCTGGCTGGGATTTTCAAAAGTAAGGGAGTTGGGCACCCAATTCTTCATTGAATTTTAAATATCTTCATGTTTTTGAAAATCCCAGACTATAAATATATTTACAATTTAATTCAAGTGACAAGTTTTTTCCTTAAAAGTGAAGTTAGCTGGTCTAATTAGTATTTTTGTTTTTTAATCATTTCACTGCATTGTTAAAATGATTTCATTAATCTAGACTCGTTAAAATATAAATCTGGTTGCTTCAAAATTAAAAATTTCCCAATACTGACTTTTCAGGACATATTTACACACAGACATTTGCCTACATGGGTGCCTGAGGTTAAGTGCTTAAATAAGTCTGGCTGTATTTTCTGAACTTCTAAGTACTCTGTGCTCCCCCTGAAGTTAATGGCAGCTGAAGGTGCTCATAACTTGGGGGTGGGGAGGGGGAACATGACAATCAAGCCAAACTTATTTAAGAACTTAATTTGAGACATTCATTTAGTAGAGACTCTTGGCTATTGCTGTTTAGAAACCTGTGATTCTAGACTGCTTTACTTCAAAAGTTATCATACTTATGCTGCTCCCTCTACCACAAAGGGTCTCCTTTGTTTTACTGGGGAGGGAGGGGGAGAAGAAGGAGGGGTTGCCAAAATCCTGTTCTGCAATGCAGGAGATTAAAATTGATAAAGTAACTAATCAGACATTTGGGCAGCATTTCTTTTCATAAGCACATGTTAGAACAAGCTGTCAGTCATCAGAAAAGATTTTATACATACATTTAAAGGAACAACTATTAACTTATGTCTAAATAAAGAGCAATTTATTATATTTGTGATTCAAATTTAATTAATGTCTGCCAATGGGGGGTGGGGGAGGAGAGAGCAGTATCTTCTTTACCCTCTATGATACTATTTTATTTTAGGGGAAAGAAAAAAAATCTTGATAATGCAGTAATAAGTTAGAGTTGTCCCAGCTCAGGGAGGAATATTCCAATCTGTTTCCCTTAGAATTTGATCCAAATCATCTTGCATTAAAGCCTAGTCACAACTCAGATTTAGTTTTTATCTGTAACTTAGAATCAGAAATACAACAACATGAGGAACATCTTAAACTGGAGAAAATATGGTTCCTATATCATTGAAGGAAAACACTTTCTTCTTGCAATGGTGTTATTTCTGGCTAAGAAAGCAGACCCATGAATTTGGGTACTGGTAAAATAAAAAACAATATTATGATGTATTGGCAGTTTAAATCTACATATGCATTGTATTATTAACAATCTCAAATAACTTAAAGTGGGCTGAAAAATGTCTGTAGATGTGAAGTGTGGTTTTAAAATTAGAGAGACAAATGAACTCTCAAGTCGATCATTCTTCAATACACCATCAAAAGGGATAAATAATATTTTTCATGTTCTAAAAAAGCTTCGTTTTACAATTGGCTTCTTTTATGCTAAATTTCAGTCCAAAACAAGTGAAAATACTAAAAAACCCCTTGGTAACTGGATAATTAATTGATAACATTACAGAACATCGGGGTGTTAACATTTAATGTCTGTAATCAAATAGAATTTTTAATAGAATTATGGGTTTGTTTATTTTGTTTGTATCAATTACAAAAATAAACTTCAAATAAAGGAGAGAAAACTAATTATTGGAGTTACATGAAGCAATACAATTCATAAACCCGTATTTGCTTTGGCAGGTTAGTAAATACAACATAGCAGATAAATGCTCACATTATATATACACTTGGCTTTCTTAATTTTAGTAGTTTTACACAAAACATTGTTTTAAAATGTTTTCAAGAATAGGTAATACTTTCACATCTTACTGTAAAGAAAAAGTTAGTAACAACGATACCACATTAAATCAATTTTAAGGTAACTATCTATTCTTAACATGAATAATTTCCCCAAAGCCTTCAAATGAAAAATATAATGTAATTGATTGTGACCAGAGGGGCACAAAGAGCCAATTTCAAAATTCATTTGCCTAGTATATTGAAAATCAGCAAGAATGAATAAAACCAAAAAAGCTGAAAGTAAGAGGACTCTGAAATAATGTCTGAGCAAATAAGACACTTTGAGTAAATTGTCACCTTGTCAGAGACTTGAACTATAAATTATGAATAAATTAAGAGGGAAGTCTGATCAAAAATAAATATACCAGAAGATCCACTCTATTTGCAAGTCAAGTAAAGAATGCTACTAGGAACACAGAGCAGGATACTGCAGCAGGAGACCGGTTTTTTTTTTCCTGAGCTTCTAAAGGGACAGATGCAACATGTGACAATAAAAAGTGAGTCTGAAGTGTGCCTAAGAAAGTTGTGGAAAAAAAGGAGAAAAAAATGACGACAAATTTCAGCCATAGTATGAGATAGAGTGTTAAAGTGAAATTAAAAAGGCAAGAATGAGCTAATCTAAAATGTGAATTTATACTGTTGCAAATAAGTTCCAGGGCTCTACATTAACTCTTTCCCTTTGGCCATGGACAAGGAAAAAAGCAGTATTGTGCAAGAATGTATCTTAACTACATATAAATCAGCAATCAAGACAGATGTGGAGGAGAGCTGAATCTAGCTTCCTGAATAGCACAGTAGATACACTGCAAAAAACAAAATCAAAATACCAAAAAACTACTTAAATGCCAGATGTTTGTGGTTAAGAGAACATGTAGATGTAAAATATAAATAAGATTATTCCAGCAGATGATAGCTGTTTGGTCTGAAGTTAAGCAATCTGGGCAAACAGAATATATTAATGTAAAGCCCTGGTTTAAGTATTCATTAACAATTACTTCGTAAATAAATCAAGTGCCTTTTTCACTCAAATTTTCAGATAATTTTAAAAGTAATTAAGCTATAGAAATAGTCAAAGAAATAGGTAAAACAGAATAGGTACTACATGTAAAGAAAAACAGAAGCATCTGATGCATAACTCACCTTATTAGAATGAACTGGCATATCACATATAGAGCACAGATGGGGATAACCCTTCGGTAAGAATCCATGGAAGTCTTCAATATTGCTATTTGGAGGAGCACCTCTTTTTTTCTCAAAGAGAGATCTCTCAGGACCAGGACCACGACCCATTCTGTCATACTCACTTTCAAATTTATGATAGTTATGCGAAGTCTCACCATAAAAAGAGTCATCCCTACACCTTTCTCCATCTCTTAATCTGTCATCTTCATAATCCATTCTGTCATAATAACCAGATTCTTGAGAACGACTTCCATGGTCATAGTCAACCACTGGGTTAAGACTAGAACCACGATCATCAAAACTATCTCTTCTAAAGTGCCTCTTTTCTTCCCAATCGTCCCTAGGTACTCTGTATGGTGGCTCTCGTGTAGATGATCTGCCATCTCTACCATAACTCAATGATGGACCTTCTTCAGCTCTCCTCCTTTTAAGTTGTAGAAGGATTTGAGGCAAGTTTTCAGGAGTAATCTTGTCCTCAGGATAGCGACTCAGTTCATCTAAGTCTCTAGCAGACAGACCAAAGCTGGCCAAAATATTAGTGGCCTGGTCTGCATCTCCACGGTGTTGAGAAGACAAAGGGAGCGGACCTCTACTTCCAATGTTAAAAATAGACTGTAAATTATGGGAAGAGGTACTAGCAGAAGACAGTGCACTATGAGATCCTTGTTGGTTCAATGAAGAACTCATTCCAAGATTCATTAAGCTAGCAAGGCGTGCAGTACCCTGGTTCATCCTTCCAAGAGATGCTGGCATACTTAAAGACTGGGTAGCAGCAGCAAGAAGGCCTATTCCTGCAGACAGGTCACGCCCATGACCTTGTGAATCCCTACTTAGAGATGACTGCGGGAATGACTTGGACATTGTAGAACTATAGCTTGTCTACTTTATGGATCAAAATTTTAAAGATGGCTGAAAAGAAAGCTCACACTAGAAAGCTAGGTAAACTTCACTTCAAAATGGTAACGCCAAGAAAAAAGGATCAGTAATGACTGTAGATCTTCTTCAAGCTGAGAAACACCAGACAATTCTGTAGAAAAACAAGCAGGTTTAGTCATAAATCCCTTTAAACAGATGCAGTTTTAAACTTATGCATCATGTTGATCTAAAAAACATTTAAGATCTCAATCTTACAAGGCTTTTATTACATAGCTTAAACAGATTTGAGATGTACTCAGAACCTATATGTATAACTTCAGATAAAAATACAATAGTTTTTCTCCTATACAAACTATTCTTCTCCTACAAAAAGTGACTCATACTGAAGATAAGTGAATTTCAGAAGCTTTGGATGTTAGAAAGCATCTCAAGTTTACTAGTACACAAGCCTTGATCTTTAATGGCTCTGTATACACCCTATATTACTATGCTAAGTTCCAGAAGACCACAAAAACACAAAGCCATGGAAACCAAGATGAATTTGGTATACATACATTTGGAAATGAAAACTATACCACTGTAGAAAAGGACAAAAGGGAAGTTATAAGTAACTGAAGTTTGGGAACAAGCGTCTGCTATAAGAGCTAGTAAATAAGACCAACATAATATTCAACCTTTATGCAGTCAAATCAAATTACTGAAGTGAAGACAGATGTGAACAAGAAAAATAAGTTTTAATTTGGCAGAAAGTAAATAAGACCTCTTGCTCAAATTTCAGCTATATGGTTAATACCACATATGAAATGATCTGTTCTTCTATTACTATACCACAGCCATAACATATCAGCCTGTGCTATTAGATCTCAAGCTAAGCAAGGCCAGGTTTGGTCAATACTTGGATGGGAGTTGTCCACAGAAAACCCTATTGCTGCAGGAAGAGGCAATAAGTCAATAGACACCACTATTTAACCCTCTCCCCACCAATCAGTTCTGAAGCAACACACTTCTTAGGAAACAATACTGCTGTCTTTCAGATGTGACTTTATAAATAGAGATCTGACCACTGTGGTTATTAAAGGTCTATTGGCATTTTTCCACAAGAGATGAATGTTAGCTGGAATTTACCAGGGTCACTAGAACTGAGTAATATATTCTGCTTAATTACATTTCTTCTGCAGTTTTAATTGAATACGGTATTCTTCACTTCCTACATTGTTTTGTAGAGTTTCTGACCTCTTTTTGACAGCTGTTTTGTTCCAACCCAGAGAGGCTGTACTTCAAAAGGACTCAACTTTCATATTGTGGAGAGGTGAGGTAGTTTATTTCCACTCCCATACAGACTGTTGGCATGAACAAGCTAGTAGTTCAATTCCCCATATGAATGCCCTTCTCTGGTACCAGAGGAGGGTTACTTTAGGGGCGTCCTAGAAAGAGTCTGACCTTTGAATTCCTGCAGAGCCATTTAGCTCTCTCACAGGACCACTAACCCATAAAAGCATAGTGGCCTTTCAACAGAGAAAAGAGTGTAAGCTGTACAGCCACAAATCATGCACCCTTCTGTCAGGGGAAGGACAATTTGGGAGTGAGACACAGGAATAAATAAAAGGAGGGGTCTTCCCCTGAAGAGATGAGTAGGGAAGAGGCTCTGTGACCCTCACAAGGCACTTGGCCTTGCAGAATTTTCTCTTTGCTCTCTCAACAGGAGAATTCAAAAGTACAAGGAGAGGGTTTACAAGTGTGAGACTCTCACAACTGCATACTGAATTTAAATGCATTTTTCAGTGGTGACCACAGTAGAATAATTTTTTCACCTATATTTTAAAGTATAAAGCACTATGGTATCCTCTGGGGTTAAAGATGGCATATGTCACAAATGTATCAATGCTTTACCAAATATTTATGATTTATATCAGATGTAGAGGATCCTATAATAAAAGTGTATACTACACAAAGCCAACAAAAAGGATCACTTTCACTGCATCCAAAAGATAACCAATATAATTTTGAAAAAATCTGCAATCTTTTATACTCAATTGACTGAAGTTTAGTTATATAAATTTGAGGACGGTCAACAAAACTAAGCGTAATGGGAAAGAAACGTATTTGAAAAGAGTAAATGATGAGAAGACGTAGAAGTATTCCAGACATCAGTGGTTGCAGAATAAATTATTCAATGGAAAGAATGTAGCGAGGGACAGAAAAGGTAGGTGGCTAAATGAGATGGAGAAATACAAGACCCAAGACACAGGCTAAATATGTTCAATGAGTTTCTTTAAAAAAAAAAAAAAAAAAAAAAAAAAAAAAAAAAAAAAAAAAAAAGAAATGTTCAAACTTGCTCATATTCAATTTCAAGATAAAGATGGTAATAGCATACTGTAATAGTTCACACCTTATCTTCAAAGTAATTTACAAACTGATTTACAAAGTATGATTTACTTCATTTTAAATACATCTACTTTAACTGAAATCTTTAAAGTATAGTTCATTACACATGTGTAGCATGGGGAATTTATTTTTTTTTTTTTAATAGTGCCTTGTTTAAGGTATACCAATGGGCTTTACAAAATAGTGAGTTAGAAACTGGTAACAAAGGTTGAGCATACAGCCATGCCCAGCAACAGATTGCTGCACATAGTTTTGGACATCAGAACCAGTTGAAATTAGAAGTTGAATAGGACACCAAAGTTATCTACTCTTCAAAAAATAGTGTTTTCCTCAAAAACAGATTCATCACTAATCCTCCTGCCACACTTCTTGATTATTAGTTCAGAATCCACAGCTTTTGGGCAGAATATCATGTAACAAAACCAGGAGCATCTAAGTAGTAGCACCTCACACAGAGTTCTGCTGCAGAGAGAAGCTGAGTTTCACTCTGCAGCTTGGTTCCACATATAAACTGCTTCTGCAGAATGTTACTGCAAGGATGCTGCAGATCTGAAGAGAGGAAAAGAGAAAGCAAGAAAAACAGAAATGAAGACTACAAACATAGAAAAGACATAGCAGGGAGAAAAACTCAGGAGAGGATGAAGGAAGACAATTATGTGGGAAACCATTTTAGTAGTTTGTGTACTATCCTGTAAATCTTTTTACTCTTGTTAACTTTCAAGAAGTAGGATATAGAGGGAAATTCAGTTTCTGGATGGATGTCTCCAACTATTTCCTAATATCATTGGCATCTGATGATTGCCACTGGTCTTTTGTTTGTAAGATCAAAAATAGAAAGGGCACAAAAAGGAAGGAGAGAGAAGAGCTACTAATCTCATAACCAAAGGACGTTTAATTTCCACATGGTCAAGTTTAACATTTCAATCCAAAGACAGCATTTCTAAAATTGCAAGCCCCTTGAAGGGCTGCAGTACAGTGTCCATACCAGGTATTGACAAGTCCTGATGAACATGTATCCTAAGATCTTCTGACTTGAAAGTAAGTGTGCCATCAATGGAGCCACACTAACAAGATGAACATGACTGATCAAAGCAGTGAAAGGAATTCAGGTTTGATTTAGCTCAACAAAGTGCAGTGCTGTGGAAGTGGTGTTACAATTTTAACTATAATGGGATATGTTCCAAAACAGATGTGTTTTGGAATCTAAATTTTAATTAATATCAGTCTTCTGACTATAAACCTTTAAGAATTTATAGTAAAAAGTTTTTCAAATTTATATAATCTTTAAAGGCAAGATGCTACTAACTACAAAAACAATGTCAAATAATCTTTAGAAACAAGTTCTAAAAAATAAATCTAATTAAAGTTTGACAAAATGCAAAAACAAAAATTGGAATACTGAATGTGTAGCTGCCATATATAAAGGCAGATTAATGCTGATTTTCAAACAGTATTGGGTTTTTGTTCTATTTTAATATAGAAATAGCATTCATATTCTGTTTCTAACTATTAAGAAGTTAATATTAAGAACAGCCATATTGTGCCAACCATTTTCAGTGGAAACTCCCATTGAAAAATCAATGAGAGTTCTATTTTTATCAAATGGATAGCACTACGTAAGCCTAAGTTTAAGGATACATCAATCTTCTTCGGCCATACAAACCTTATCATCAGCTTCTTTAAAGCAGCATTTCTCAACCTTTAGTGGGCCGGGAAACACAAAGTTTTAATTACTTTATGCAAAACACCTGATGAAAACTCTCTTGAAAAAAGCCACAATATGCCAGCTATAATGTTTGCAATATTTGCTTACTACGCTTTACTGTGAAAGCGAGTCAGGAAATCGAATTATATAAAATTTTATGAATATAACATGGTTTTATTTCTAAAAATAGATACATAATGATTATGCACACAACTCAAAACTGAAAATATTACTCAACTTTTAATGGGTATTTTGTGCTTGGCATGTTCAAACAAAGTTCATCTATTCTGAGAACAAGGTTAAAGGAAGTTTTACTATAGAATTTATGTCCAAGTGATTCAATGCCAGGAGTAACAGCGATGGGAAATTTAAAATGCTCCTGCTGCAGCAAAAGAGCAAGGTGGAGGTTGATGCCAAGGCACACCTGGAAGCTTTGCTGCAGCTGTGGCTTTTCAAATCTTCCAGGCATGTGTCAGTTTGCCCAGTTGCTCCTTTGATCTACCCCAACTAGCCACTAGCCCCCTGGGGAGGGGTTAGGGTTAGCTGCGGAACACCTTCACTATGTTTGCGGAACACCAGTTGAGAAACATTACTGTAAAGGTACACTTGGGCTGAAGATATTTTTTAAAATTACATTTCCTTACCTGGCTTAAGATAATTAAAATAATGCTTAAAAATCTAAATGACATTTCATAGTTCATACTGTTTTCCTATTTGTTATTTTTCAGTTTTGATAATGAAAAAACCAAACAATTTCTCTTTTGTGTCTAGTCAGTTTCACTTTCTGATTCTTCTGTACCAGTATAGTGCTACAAAAACTTGTACATAAGGAGTAAAATAAAAATATTATTGAAATAAAAATCAAGAGAACATGTTTAATATTGGGGCGAGGGGGAAGAGTTTAAACAAATTTTCCACCTAAATTATCTGATAGTTTTTTTAAAGGCAGCTTTTAAAAAGAGTTTAAGTCAAAACTGTAATCTGGTTTAATGTTTTCATTTTTGACATACTAATTCAAAGTTTAATAAAAATTAGATCCACTAAGCATGCACACGCACACCCTTACCTTCCATTAAGGAATATTACAATCCTAAATCTTTAAGGACCGATAGGCATGTTGTGGAAAAAATATTTTTGTAATCTACTAAATCACCAAAAAACATTTAATAATGCCTTCAAATTTACATAACGTTACAAAGCCTCTGAAGTTCAGTTGCACAAAGCTCTCATCCCTAGCTGAGACTGTGCCGAATTTCAGCAACAACAAACATGACCGCATGGAAAAAGTTTAATCAAACTGTTGACTAACTTGAATGTAACAGCATTTAACATCAATATAAACTGACATTAAATTGTATACACAATATTTTGAAAATTGACCATAGCTTCAATGTATATTTTATCTTCCACACCCATGTTGCCTCACCTTTGAAGCAAGTGAAAAAGTAGTAAGTGTACACAGGTTTATTTCAGCTGTTTACTAATCATCTGTTCTATCCACAACAATTTATTTTCTTCATATTGAAAATGGAACTAAGTGATAATTTCCTATTTTCAATGCAATATTTGTACTTCCACTTATGGTCGTCCCCCCACCTCCCCAAATGCTCCATGTACTAAAGATGTATCCACACACTTCTTTCTACACTTGTTCCCAGTTACGGAATACCACTGTTAAAAAAACTGTTCTTTGTAAAGGAAACTGGCTCTTCCTATATGGAAATAGACCAGCCCCTGTACCAGCCCCAATCCCTTACCACTCAGCAGGTGCCAGGGGACACGGACAGCAAGTGCTGGGGGTTGGGCCAGCAGGGGAAAGAGCAAAAGAAGGAAGTTTATCAAATTATGTACTGCATTTAAAACTAAATTATTTATTGAAAAAACAGAATTATTCTCTTTAGTTAGTGAACTGAACTGATTGTTTCTGGTCTGCAAACCATTTCATTTTAGAATTAGCAGATCTCAGCCTCTCTCATACTGTTTTTACTCATATATTGAAAAAGGAAACTAAGTTTTCCTGCTTTTTCAAACTCAGAACAAAGTTGTTAACTCTGAATGAACTAATAATTGAAGTGAACAGTTGAATAAATTAAAATGAAGAAAACACTCGGTACCTAGAGAAGCAGCTACTGCTTTCAAAAATACAGTATAATATTTCAACAAATATGGTTCTAATTGCTTAGCCAATGACATCAACCAGTTCAACAGTTTGATTTTCTTTAAAGATATGTACTAACTAATTTCATGTAATGTAAATGACTGTAATAAATTACAGTAAGTTTAGGCCTTAACATATGTTGGTAATTTCAAATAGTTTTTAAAAATAATTTTAATAAAAATAGATTAAATAGAAAATTAAGTTTTTTAAATCAGAATCATCCATTTTTATCCATTCTATCTACTATGCAGTCACTGGGGTCCACAATCACAACAGATTGAAGGATTAAGGTGATAGGTTTGAGACTCGGAAATGCTATGCACCAGATAACTGCATCAGATTCCACCACTGTACAAGAAGCTTTATTGTTTGCCATGAAGTAGTAAGTTATTTATATCAGATCAATACTGAAAAAGAAGCTTGAGCTTAAAATTAAGTTTCAATACCAGCATGGATGTGGAAACAGAACTGGGGGGGGGGGGGGGGAGTGCGGCTTTCTTTCTGTCATATGTAAATTTTTTTTTTTTTTTTTTTTTAATATAGTCACATTTGAGTTTTACTGAAGTATGCAGACAAGTAAGGAAATAATGTTTCTAGTTCAGGGGTGTCCAACCTTTTTGGGTGAGGGACCACTTTAATTCTCTTCTCACTCAGGGAGTCAGTAAGGAAATTTTGGACAGATAAGGCATAGAAATCGATCTTACTATTAATAAAATTAGTATTTTTGACTAAGATTGATTTCTATGCCTTACATATCTATGGCAGGGCAGGAATGGTGGGGATGCAAGAGGGGAAGAATGGCAGGGGCATGGCAAGGCAATAGAGGGCACAGATGGCCCCGTGAGGTGCTAAGGGAGACTATGGGGAGAATGACAGGGCAAGAGTAGGATGGCAGGGGACCAGGGCAGGGCAGGAGTGTGATGGTGGGGAGAAATGGGAGAGCAGGGGAAGGATGTATGGCAGATAAGCTTGGCAGGGCAGGGCAGAGGTGTGGTGGGGTGGAGGGGATAGGGGAGCACTGGTACCACGTGGCGGGGTCCCACTAGTTATCTTCCCTCCCCCATGGCCATATACTCCCAGACCCCCTTCCCACTGCCTCCCCCAGCCGAATCCCACCATCTTGACATCCCGCTGGAGTGGACCTTCCTGGGCCTCGCTACCTCTGGCCTCCGCTAACTCCCCATCATTACTGCCTCCATCAGTGCTCCCGGACACCCTTGGGCCTCAGCGTCCCCCCCTGCTGCTGCCCTGACCCCCTGTGGCCTCTGCTCCCCCCCATTCCCTCAGGCCCCTCCGCTGCTGCCCCATTCCTCCTGCTGTCACCACTGCCCCCGACCCATTGCCCGCCCCCCCCCCCCACCCTCCAGCCTTGACGCACTAACCCCTTGCTGCTGCCCCAGCAGCCCCTCGCCAACCTCCGACCCCATCCCACACTGCCTTGCCAGGCCACCACCTCTTCCCGGCCCTCGCTACCCTCCCATCCCCTGACCTCCCCACCGGTTCGCTGGTCCCTCTCCCGCAGCCCCACTGGCCCTTGCCACCCCCCTCCAAGCCGCCACTGCCCCTCACCTTGCTGGGCTGCTGCAGTTTCCCCTCAACCCATCCCCGGCCCTCACTGCCCTGCCCCACCAGGCCTCAACACACCCCTCACGGATCCCTCGACCTCCCCACCACCACCCTAGGCCTCGCCACTACCCCCAGGGACCCCTCCACTGGACCTCACCACCCCCTAAAGTCCTGCAGCTGGCCACTGCTCCAAGTCCCCCCCGCCACCTTCCTGGGCCCGCCACCCCCTAATTCCTTTACCCCTTCCAGGCCCCCACCTAGCCTGGTGGAAGGAGCTGAAAGGGGGCCGAGTCAGCTCCCCACATGTGGAGTGTGCTCAGGGCAGGAGATTTGAAAAGGCCCCAGCTCCCCATCCCACTGCATCCCGCAGGCCGCAGGTTGGACAAGCCTGTTCTAGTTATTTACCCTTTTTATAAACAGGGGCTTCATTAGAAACA
The DNA here is from genome assembly GCA_007922175.1 of Pelusios castaneus. Lineage (NCBI taxonomy): Eukaryota > Metazoa > Chordata > Testudines > Pelomedusidae > Pelusios > Pelusios castaneus. The sequence goes on along the minus strand of ML685860.1, from coordinate 5,091,715 downwards.
AAAAGGGATCCTAGAAATACAAATTTTTAAAAAATTAGATATCTAAGGAAAGAAATGGGCACAAGAATTAACAGTAATATTTTGAAAGCAGAAAATAGGGAAAAACAGAATAGAGATTTTTTTAAAAATTGAACTGAATAGAACATAAAAATGGCCATAGTGGGCCAGATCAATGGTTCATCTAGCCCAGTACCCTGCCTTCTGGCAATGGCTAATGCCAGGTACTTCAGAGGGAATGAACAGAACAGGTAAATCAGCATGTGAACCACCCCATCAGCCTCTGGCAAACAGTTCCACAGATTAACTGTCTTGTGTGAAGGAATACTTCCTTTGGTTCATTTTAAACCTACTATATATTCATTTCATTTGGTGACCCCTAGTACTTGTATTAGAAGGAGGAATAAATAACACATTTACTTTCTCCACCTCCATCATTATTTATACACCTATTTATCCCAAGTCATCTCTTTTTGAAGCTGAAATCTGTCTTATTAATCTCTCCTAGTATAGATGCTTTTCCATGCCCACTGCCCCTTTCTGTACCTTTTCCAATATTTCTTTTTTGAGATGGGGTGAGCTGATCATCTAGGTCACATTTCCCTAGTTTGCTTATGAGACTGTCATGTGAGACTATTTCAAAAGCTTTACTGAAAGCAAAGATATCTCGCATATATATACTGCTTCTCCCTTACCCTTAGGCCAGTGACCCTGTGAAAAGAGGAAATGAGGTTGGTTTGGCATGATTCGTTCTTCACAAATCCATGTCGGCTGTTATGCTATTTATCCTCTAGAATGATGCTTATAAATGTACCTTATGGTGAATTTCATCAGGTCCTTCCAACTCGAATACATCAAACTCAGTTAAATGTTCAACCTGATCTTCCCCTTTTTGGGAAAGTGTGCTTTCCGTACCAGAGACCATGTATTATTATATGCTTACTTTATCACAATGAGGTCATAATATTGATTGTGGTCTCCATACACTCCAATAATATAAAGAATTTATAACAGAATTTTGAAGATGAGGTATCTTATACAATCTGGAAGATTTGAACAACTATATAACAGCTGCAGTTATTAAAACACTATACCCAGAGCCTACGTTTTACCAGAAATAGTGTCACCTAAAGATGGAACAAATTGCAAGTAGCAGAACAATAGACATTCAAACCTTAGGTCTCTTGACACACCATGACATAGAAGCTAAGAAAAAACTGCATGCCACAGATATTTCTGTAATTGGACCCAAGATATTTTCTTTCCTGATGAGATTAGAATGCTGTTTGTGAACTTGTTCACATATATGTTACTTGCAAAGAACATAACTTGTTGGGTTGTTCAACACTTTTAATGCTGAAGCCAAAAGCATCCCGGTGTAAATTAAGATGACAGTATAATACAGTAGAATGTCTCGCGTGAAAAGTTGAAGAAACACAGATACTATTGGGCATTTATACTTATTTCTAATTTTTATTATTTATTTCTAATTTCTAATTGTTTTATTTCTTGCCATTTGCTGATCAGAAGACTAATCAAGAATTTAATTGGCATAAAGCATAGCACAATAATAGTTACATAAAGAATACCTGACATCAATTCTTGCGTATTTGGTTTTAGCAATCTCTCTTCCCACACTTGTGGCAGATCTAATCAAAACTCTATCAGATTGGACATTGCCATTGAGATGATGTAAAGGAGTAAAATAGGGAATGAGTACTCTTAATTTGCATGGAAACAGCAAGAGAGAAAATTTATTAATTCCTGATTTCCTCCTGTTAATGAGTATTTGAATTGTTACAAGTGAATCTAGCATTATTCCATAATTCAGTTTAGGACATTTGAAAATTCTTGCTGTCTACAACTTTTTCTATTCCCTAGTTTTATCAGGAATATCTGCATCATAAAAACAGGATCTGTTTAGCAAGTTCTTACCCTACTGGTTATTCTTCCAGTCTTGGAATGCCTGTAACATCCCAGTTACTTCCACATCACAACTAACTGTAAAATCTTCAAGTGAGGAATGCAATGGAGATGAACTCTTCAAAAAACAAACACTTATGACCAGAGTTCCTAGTTTAAAAAAGAAGTTTTTGAATTTGTAATTCATATCATCCCTCCTGAAATATCATATTATCACTTTATATAAAAAGTGTTATGTAAACAACCAAACAGATGAGCTCAAAAGGTTCAACTCCCATTAACCTATGTTGCAATTATTGAGTCAACATTTAGATACATTGAGTATTATTCTAAAACTAAAGCAGACTAAAAAAATTATTTTAAAAAGTAAACAAAAAATTAAGACAAGTCTATGTATAACAATTTCACACTGTGCATTGTTTCAACATTTGGGAGACAAACTAGAATTTCTCAAACACCAATGAGAGACAACTGTATGAAAAACCTAAATAAATAAAAGGTCTAAAGTTTTAAACAAAGAATATCATCTAAGTCTTCCTGATGCGAGCTGCTTGTCTCACCTTTAGAACAAGACCTCTTAGGTTACCTGAGCTTCATGAAACACAAGAATTCTTTAACCTAGAGTAAATTTTTTTTTAAATGTAAATATAACCAAAGACCATTAAATAATAAGCTTTTATTTCTCTTTGAATTGAGGGCACTATCAAGTAGTTCTAGCCCAAACTGCATGCTTTGTAAAGCAAAGAAACATTTAAATGGGACATACAATTTTTTAATTATATTTGTCTGAGGATTTCTTTATCTAAAATTAAAAATCAATACCTGGATAGAGAAATATTTAAAAGCCTTGAGTTTCAGCTTTTTTCCCCCTATTTATTTTATGCATTTAACAGCACTTTGTATGTGGTCACCTAGGCCCTGTGCATAAAATTAAAACATGTCTGCTAAATCAGGGCCCTAGTTTCTCAGTTACCTAGCTCTCTCTAGTGGCAACAGAATAATTTTTTGTTCTAAAAAAGAAAAAACGACAATTATAAAAAAGGAATGGGGGAAAGTTGACAGATATGTGTAGCACTTAAACTACTTTCAGCTTACTTTTTGAAGTGCATTACATTTCAAGTTAATGGTGCTCCAAATATAAATTTAAAGGTTTTTTCCCCCCCCGAGCACAGGGGGCAAAGATTTAACCATGGTTACAACATTGCAGCACATATATGGCTAAAATCCTATGAAAGTGAAACTGAGTAGAAAGATATAAGTCACCCTGGTGTTTTTAAAAATTATTTGCTCTCTGCCTTTAGCCAGGATAGACATCACAAGTACTGAAAGTTCTCAAGAGCACCAGCCTTCAGCGACCCTATTAACAGAACAAACAGAGTCCTGTGGCACTTTTAAAGACTAACACATTTATTGGATGAGCTTTCATAGGAGAAAATCCCACTTTCTCCCACAAAAGCCTATGTGTTTGGCTGTGTGTGTTTGGCTGACCTAGACTAGCATGGCTACTACCCCTTTGAAGCTATTAACATAGTAATGTGCTGTTTAGCCTCAGAATGTGTTTATGAAGCAAGCTGCTCACCCCCCACGTGATCAGTCTATCTGAAGGAAGAATAAAAACTTCACCTGGGACACGTGCACAGTCACATCCACTTTGGGACAGTTTACAAGCTTAAATACCAGCACTCCAGAGTCATCTTCTACCGGTCCCCAAGGATATGAACTCAGGTCTGGTGCCTACAGCAACTAGAGGCAAGTTCACCACGGAACTTGGTGGGAGCCAAGCAGGACGCTCGCGTCTCAGACCCACAATGAAGTGCAATATAGGGAGCGCAGGCAGGCAGCACCGGGGAAAGAGCAGAGACCAGGAACATGGCACTTATCTGGGTGAGCAGTGTCTCGTGGAATAAGCACACCACAGCACAGCAAGCTCTGTGCCTAGGGCCGGGCGAAGGGGAAGTTCACGGTGCAGACCGATCAGGGCGCGCACGGAAAGGTGCGCGCTATATTCCCGACGCAGGAAAGCGCAGCGGCGGCCAACCCGGGAGAGCACCAACAGCCCAGCACAGGCAAAAGGGAATGGAGAGCCCGCTCGGCTCGCTACAGTGTAAGGGCCGGACACACTACCCCAAGCCGGAGAAAGGGGGCGCGCGCCGCAATGCACGGCATGGGAGGAAGCCAGGCCACAACACAAGCCAGCCAGGCCGCGCGGGGCCGGAAAGGCCTGGAAGGCGGCCCGGAGTTGGGCGCACGCGGTGCAGCTCGGAGTTCGGGCCCCGTCTCTGCTTGGCTGTAGTTCGCGCACTGGCGAAATTCGGGACAGGCCCCGCTTGTGGCGACGTCACGCCCCTGGCAGAGGCGCCTCCCCCATAAGCTCCGGCGACGCAACGGAGCGGAGGTCGGCGACCATCCCCCGCAAGGCGCGGCCTACCGGTTCCGCTTACCAACGGTCGAGGCCCTCGCCTCGCCACTCCAGCCCTGTCGTTCGCTGGCAGCTGCCCTCACGCTGAGGGGGAAGAAGGCGCACCAGCCCCAATTCCTAACATGACGGCGGAAGCCGATCCCGTCCCAGCACCGCGCCTACCTCCTCAGGCTCAGGATAGCGTCTCCGTCCGCAGACGCATCCACCACCACTGCACCAACCAACGGCTCCACGGGGGGAGATGGCTGCAGCCCGTGCGCGAGCCTCACACTCACGCGTCTCTCGCGAGAGCGCCACGAACAAACACTTCTCACTGCGCTCTCGCGAGATCAACAGCCATTCCCAGGCGCGCGCACCAATGTTCGGATGCCTCCGAGATTTGGCGAATTCCTGCTGTGCGGCTTCCACTATGATCTCGCGCGACTATCTGGCTGCGCCTGCAATCTGTAGCGACCTCACCGCCGCGATCTCGCGGCATCCCTTACTTTGCCGCGCATATTGCCGCCATCGCTACGCCTGGGATCTCGTTTGCTCATCATACTCTCGCGATAGTTAGTCTAGTCTAGCGGCTGCTGCTGCTTGTTCGCGGTTTCTCGAGGTCGGCGGTAGAAACGTTAGTTAACTAACGGTCGGTGGTGAGACCGGGGCGAATTGGGTGTTGGCGTTATAGTACTCTCTGTCCCCAGCATCGCGAGACAGCACTCACCCCTTTTCTCACAGCACCAGCACAAATCTTGTCAGTCTAGTTCAGCAAAACAGACGAGGCCGGTGGTACACTCAGACACACACAAGTGGGGGGGTTACCAGGTCTATTTAAATTGTGTCGGGGGGTGGGGGCGCCTGTTAGTTGGTCAGCAAACCAAACAAGTTTGGATTCAAACAGTGTGGAAGTGGGCCCTGGTAACAAGAGGTGAGAGAGTTAAGGGGTAAATTACCTTTTGTAATGAGTTAGCCATTTTAAGTTCCTCTTGGGACTTCACCTGATGGTGTCAAGCTTGCATATGAATTGCAGCTCTGCTGTTTCCCACTGCACTCTGGTTTTGAAGGTTTGGGGTTTTTTTGGCTGAAGTATTGTATTGGTTTACAGTACTAGAAGAGACTGGATTCCAGTGTTACCCCCCCCCCGAACAGCTTGCTTGTATTTGTGATTTAATCTTTGTTTATTTTAGTAGAGGAAAGGGTGTTGCCAAGGGTCTTCTTTTTCCCCTCTGACTTTGGAAAACTCCCCAGAACAGACCAACGCTTTTAGAGCCTTCTGCTCCAAGGGCTATCTGCTTTTTCAAAGATTGACACACAGTGATCTTTGAAAACAGAATAACCTTTATTTTAACATAATATTTCTATATACAGTGACCCTAATGCATCAAATGCTTTATTAAAATATACATCAAAAGCTAAAATAAACCACCTTGGCACATATACACAAAATAACAATACTGCAATATTTATACAATATGAAATAGCTTCAGGTTGTTACATCCTGCATGCATTGGCCACTCACATGCAGGATGCTGACCACGAGATCTGATTTATACATTAAAACAGAATACAAAACATACACAAACATCCAGCTTTATTTTAATCACAGCTATGCACATTTTCTTTGTATAGCTGTCACCATACTTACTTTTCCTATAGTCTTTGCTGATTTTGTTTTTCATTTCAGCTTTCTAAAGCTTCTCTTGATGTTCACTCATGCTGGTGCCTTCCACCTGCACTGACCTCACTCAAGCCTGTCAACTGAGCCCCCCACCTTACAACTTTTAGCTATTCCAATTGCTTCCTTTCTCAGCACTTATCTCTAGCATACCTGCCACCAAGTTTCCTCCTGTTTGGACCATTCTCATGGATCAATAAGAGCTGCTACACTCACCTGTAAATCAAGTTGGACCTGTTTGAGAACTTAACCTATGCTTGACTTACTCTTACCCTTCAGGTTTTGGAGTGACCTTTTTCTAACATCAGCCTACCTGTTTCCTATTGGCCAATTTACTCCCAAGCCATCCATTTTAATTTGTCTGATTGCTTACAACTGCCATCTTGTTTTTCCTGGCATAACTACTTATGATTATTGGTTAATTATGAAAACTATAAATACACATTTATTTGCACCTTAACATAATTCATTATCTTGACTTGAATTCTGCTAATTTGAATAATTTTCATTTTGATCTTTCCATAGCTTCAGCTATTAGCGGCAGGACCAATGTTCTTAATGCTGTCTTATACAGGATAGAGCAGCTGAAAAAAAATCTCTTGTATCACCAGGATGTGTCTCCTGCCTACACCAGAAGCAGATGCAATGGGAAGGCAGTAGAAAATTCATTACCAGGTACCAAGCCTGCACCATCACCCCTATGAAACACGAGCTCCTAGCCCTTCATCATCCCAAGGACAGATTATAAAGAATCCGTCATCTGGGAAGAACTGGAATTGACCTTCACACCTCCCTGCAGCACAACAACCTAAGAAAATCACCCTCCCTCCCATGTAGAGAACTGTGCTCATCACTAACCCCAGGTAGGCAGGAGAGGTTAATGGGTTATGGTACAGCAAAAATAGGATTTCCAAGGTTAAAGGACTCATTTCAAAAAGATGAGCAGGCAGATTTAAATATAAGCAACTGGAATAAACCAAGAAGGGAAAATTCTAGTATTTTTAAATAAGACTTTTTTTAAAAGGGTGAGAGGAAACCAACAATCCATGTCAGGTATATCACTCAGATTATGTCTCTTCTTTTGCCCCATTTTTCATGTTTTATCTTACTAGGCTCTCACCCTGCAAATGCTTCTGCACAGGAGTAGTCCCATTTAAGCTATAGATAACTCACTTGTTCCCTCCCATCTCTCTAAATTTCTTGGCAGTTGGTCTTTAAAGCAACAGCAATGGTTCCTCCCTTAGGCAATACTGCTGTCTCCATTGTCCTCAAGCATGTGATGATCAGATGGCTTCTATCTGTAACCAGGAAAAAAGTCAGCCCTAAAGATCCATATTTCATAGGAAAAAATAACTGGTGGAGAGTATCTGCATTTTTGTATTTAAAAAAAATCCACCATGACCGGCCAATTAACTTTCCTGCTTTTTAAGCCTCATTTTCAGAAGTGTGAATCAGGGAAAAAATAAAGCAAGCATTAGCAGCCCTATTTTATGTTAAAGTACAGCAGGTAAATGATTGTGTTTGCATCCAGTCTAGGACAAACTCTACAGGGAAAGAGTTATTCCACTCTCAAGGATGCAAAGTGCTACCAAAACGTGGCACTGACAGGCACTAGAACAGTACCACAGTACCAGCTAATTCTGATGGCATGTTTCTCTCCCAGCAGTGTAACACTAGCACAGGCACAGAACTGCACTGGGCAGCTGACAACCGCTGGATTAAATAAACTAACCTTTCATGCTATGGAAAACATGTAAGAAAATGCCCCCAAATGTACAGCCCTTTGAATTGTTTATATCTGAATTCCTATTTGTTGGGTCTTGTATCACTGAAAATTACTTCCTCTAGCATCTGCTGTAAAATATGGTTAGCCCACCACTCACTGGGGCTAATAGAGGAATTTACACAATGAAATTTCAAAACTTTCTCTCCTAAATTCATTAAACATTGTTTCACTGCTACAGAGCTTGGCCTAAAGCAAACATTTCTTAAGAGAATTAATGAGATGAGAAGAATATACAAGATAGAACTGCATGTGCTTCACTAGCTGCTGCCACATTTTGTAAGTCATTAAATCTCTTCAATGACTATCAGGAAAGAGTTACCTGTCATGTCTTCATTTTGCAGAAACCTCTTTGCCCCGAGACTCTGGGTCTACCTTGGTCCCCTTATGTTATGGATGCATATGCTGCAGATCAGTTATAATACCCTAAGCAGAGCAGAAAACACAGAGCATCTTGAGCGTTGGATATCTTTTAAACTAATGAATATTGAACAGCTGGGGCTTGAACTGTTGAAGAAATAAGCATGATTCCTGAAGTGAACATTATAGGGAATTCTTTTTAAACAACAGGGTTTGTTGACCAAATAGTCTTTGATCCATTTGCCTCATTGTAATTACTAAATGGAGTTTTCCAAACTAAGTTGATGCTGCATGGAACAATTTAAACAAATCCAGAGTCTTGTGTATTTCATCCACTGATCTGAAAGCCAACTGCATCAGTTACACATCTAATGAATGAGAATTTCAACACAACTTCACTTTTGATTTGACTAGAAATGTCTATAATTACGATATTTAAAGAATAGGACAACTCCTTTTAGAGAGACAACACCGGAGTTTTAGAAAGGACAAACCAGACCTGCTGGGCTAACAGTCAGGCTAGCTATAATGCCACACCCTTCTGTCCTAGAAATCAAAGTTAATCTCACAAGGCCAATTTGCAGAGGTTGGTTCCCTGGCTCTGCAGAATTGCTGCCGGGGCTTTGAAATAAAACAGGGAAACAGAGATTCCAGACACCCCTCCATGCTTAAAGAGGATAAACTGGGGCCAACAGCTCTATAGGTGTAACCCTATACTCTTTCAAAGTCTTCTTTAAAGCCAACCTCTGTCACGGCTAGTTACCAGCATATGGTGCTGGCTGGCCAAGTGGTGTGTCAAGACTGCTGTTTCTTCCACTTTATTACTTCATCTACCCTGTCAGCCACCGAGCAGAGTCCATGTTACCTACCTGTTGCATCCTGACACCTAGATTATAAGGGGCAGGAAGTCACATGTCTGAGCAGTGGGGCTTTGATGACTCTTTGGACCTACCATTGTGCAAATGAGTTAAAAAGTTATGCATCCAGCAAGCCATTTGTACACTCAAACAGGCAAGTGAAGCTCACAATCATGGTATCTGCACACCTAAGTAAGCCATGCCTGGTTTTTTGTTTTTTTTTTTTTTGTTAAAATCAGGCTCAAAAAAATTAAGTGGGTTCAGGAGGAATAAGGTATGTGTGGGCAAATATTAATTCAAATGAGTTAGCAGCCAGATGACTAATACTACTGAATTAGCATCAGTCAATTAAGGAATGCTAAATAAAGTGGGATTTTCTCCCATAAAAGCTCATGCGATAAATAAATTTATTAGTCTTTAAACGTGCCACAGGACTCCTTGTTTGTTTTATTGAATTAGAGACTAACACAGCTACCCCTTTAGAACTAAATACCACAAAAACCTCTCATCAGTCAAAATTAATATAACTTCCCTGACACAGGTTAATGAGGCAAATGCTCTCCCAGCAGTGTAACACCATCACAGGTATAAAGTAACCTTGAATAACTGACCACCACAGCATACAGGCAAGTGCTGTAGAGCCTCCTGGCAGTGCCTAAGCATGCTAATGGCCCCCAAAAATGCTAAAGAAGTTAAGGGCTCATAAAACTCCCATCACTAAGACTCAGAGTAGGGACTGTTCAGCATATGTCACCCATTGTCAAGCACCATGTAACCAACAATATTTTTCATACAGCTACATTTTCTTAGAAACATTTTTACTAACACTAACCTTAGAAGCAGCAGCTTTTTGCCTCTTCCTGCTTTTGCATACTTGCTTTTCTTGTACTTTCCCGTTTTTCCACCATTGTCCCTGAAAGAAAAGACACATCGACATAAATAGCCCAAGTCTTTTAGTCCCAGCAGCACCGACTTAAACCCATAGACTTTAAAATAAACAGATTTACCCCTTGTCATCCACTATATGCATGCACAAAAGTCTCAGAGTGGACGTGTGAATCTAACCGATCTTAGATATTTGCACCTCAAAACCAATCTTCCTGCCAGCAGCCACAGAAAGGATCTTGCATTGCCTGGTAAAGGCTCTATGAAGATCAACTTAACACAGCTCCAAATGGCACTGAGTGCGCTTATAGCTAGGCCGCTGGATTGGGACTCACTCGGGAGGCCTGGGTCTTAGTCCGAGGCTCTGCAGCCGGCAGTGGCTAGATGACCTGTGCTTCATCGGTTTCTCACCTGTAAAATGGGGTAACGATCCCTCCTTTATCAAGTGTCTTGAGCTCCACTGATGAAAAGTGCTCCAGAAGAGCTCAGTGTTATCGCTGGGTCCAGTCCAGCTGCCCCAGGAGCCTTACTGGGGATAAAGGGGTCAGCGCCCACACGGGCAGGAATGCTCGGCTGCGAGTCTCAGTTGCACGTGGGCGCCGGTGGCCCAGTGAGCAGGGCCGGAGGGGACGTGCCAGGAGCCCAGCCTTACCCCGCTGGACCCAAACACGTGGCCGCTCACTTTGGGCTCGGCGCTGCGCCCCACGCACGGGGTCCCATAGCCGGCTTCTCTCCATACGTGGCGACGACCCCGGGCTCCTCAGGCAGCTGCTCCGGGCCCACGGCCGCGATGTATGCGAAGCAGCCGGGAGCCCGTCCTTGCTGCCTGCCCAGGCAGAGAGAGAGAGAGCGCGAGAGCGAGCGGAAAAGGAAGGACCCGGAGGAGATGGGAGGGAGGTGCAACTCGCCCGCCCCGCAGAGCGGCTTGCATCCCTCCAATTAAGGGCCGCGGCGCTGGCGAGGCGGGGTCGGAGGAGAGCCGGGACAGGGTTGGTCTGTGTCTATGGCGGCATGAGGCTTTAGCTGCAGGAGGTCGGCTGGCTGGGGATTAGTACTATGGGTATGGGCACATGTTGGCCCAAGAATGGAGCCGTACACAGCTCTCCTCCCTCCCATCTTGTGCCCAAGGGGCCAGCTGCCTGTCAAGCAGCCTCTCCCCCAGTCCTGGGGGCGAGGAGAGTCACACCATCCTGCACTGGCTCTCCAGAAGTCTATGGGTAACATCCTCATTCTGGGTCATCTCTCCAACAAGCCCCTGCTCAGTGATCACTGTAAGTGACATGGGAGCTCATGGCCTGCCCCATTTTGTGTGTGTGAGGATTGGGATCAGAAAGGTGACAGAGCCAGTCTCCACCCAGAGGGCCCTGATTCTTCCTGCTCTGTCAGCATCTACAAGGTTTGTGACGGGCAAGAGGTGGAGATGCAAATCCCATGCTCTTAGGAGCAATTAGGATGCCTTTATGAGTGCCTCAAGGACATGTTTTGTCTTCCTTTTAACCTCCTTTCATGCATTCTCCCAGAGGAGCGTGCAGTGAATTTATATTTTGCACATGTGCATGTATGTGCCAGTAGGTGGATTTTGTAAGATACCTGTAGGATTTTCTCAAATAAGGCTTAATGCCGACCCTCAGGCATATACATTAGTCAGTGCTCAATTGGGAAACACAAACATCTAATGGGTCTTCTCCATGAGGGCTGCTGGCTTTATCATTTGTGGAGGTGGAAGAGCCCATGGTTTAGAGCAGTGAAGTGTTTGGTGACTGTTTTAATGTGAGGGACCTACATTTTCCACTTTATCTAGGACACCAGAATTTCCAGAACAGTCTGTTTCCTGACATACAGAGAGTCCACTAATTCATTTCATACGTAGCAAGGACATCCATGTTTGCCTTGTTGTTAATGGACTATTTGAGGTGATTTTTGAACCCCAGCTGTTAAAGATGTTCAGAGTGCCCCACAATATGCAGTGCTTCTCTCAGGCTGTGTGGTCAGGGCTGTGGAGAGCATTCAGCCTGTCAGTCATTTGAAGCTTCATTTTCTGAAGTGCTGAAGTTTCAGCTTCCACTGACTTCAGTTAAGAGATGTGGCTTCTCCATGCTCAAAAATCAGGCCCTTTGTACTGACTTTCTTTTTCTAGAGGTCTGTGAAATCCTCCATCCCTAATTGGCCTTAGATATGACAGAGATAAGCCCTTGCCTAAGGTAACAGAATCAATTTGGTAACTCAAGTAACTGAAATCTATGCAATTTTTCTCTCTTTTCTCTTTGGCCCCCCTCTGTCCATCTTTTGCTGATGTCCAAAAGTTTTTGTGCTGTTGCTTGCCAATATAGAAACTGGGTGTAGTTATTTCCCTGATGACATTTTGGGGGAATGTTTTATTGACTATCTGGAAGTTTAAACCAGTATATATTAGTAGCATATGTACTGAGTTCCCCAAATAAACAGGTTATTAGGGATATTTAGCAATTTAAACAAGTAGTATTGTGACATTTTTAAAGACTAAGAAATTTATTTAGCAATTTAGTAACTCAAAGTTCCTAAGAAAAAGAAAGTAAGACTTAAATCACAGATGATGGGGAGTGTAGTCTAATGGTTAGAGCTACAGGATACCAGGCCTCTAGTTCCTTTCTGAGCTCTATAATTGAATTGCAGTGTGATCTGAAGTATGTAACTGTTTTACTCATCAGTAAAATGGATACAGTAATATTACCTACATCACAGCCATCTTGAGAGGTTTCATTTAACTTTTTATTTGTTGGGGCTTTTAAAAGATTTTTGAGGGAAAAAAATCAAAGTTAGAGATGAGAAAGACCTAATTAAATCATCTAGTCCATCTCCCCCAGGCCAATACAGGATTGGTTCCTGCTGTACATTTAAGTGTCGGTTTAGTCTAATCTTCAGTCCCTTGTGTTTCTACCACTTCTCTTGGGAGACTCCGCTACCTAACACATCTCACTGATATTCAGAATATGTTGTCTCTTTCTTAGTTTCAACTCTTACACCTACTTATCCTCTTATGTATTCCATATAATGCTTTCTCTACCTCTTTGCTGTTCACACCTTTCAGAGGCTTATAAACCAAGATTCTCTACACTAAGGCACTAGAAAAATGCAAATTATTACTCCTAATGTGTTGAATGCCCCCCTTATCCTGTTTGGTTTTTTTTATCACATTTCAGATGAGCAGCAATACACACATACACATTTCATCCTCGAAAGGTCTTCCTCTATTAGCAATTATATTCCCCTTCTCTCCTGGATAGTTTTATGCATATAAATGTAAAAGAGAAGCCTCTCACTGATAAGCCTTAGGAATTTCCTAGCCTATAGTGGAACTTTATCAGTTCCCTAATACTGTTGGATCTTTGCATTTTAAAATGTAGAACTGGTTTTTGGGGAGGAAAGGGGATTAGCAATAAACAATTTCTGTTGCCATCTAGTGGGGGGATGGAGTTTCACATCTTTTCAGAAACCAGCAGAATTTCCAAACGTCTGAATTCTTCAGACAGCTTTTAGGAACTGGTTCTCTCATGGGAACCTGTTACGGTTCACTGTTTTTCTTGAAGTGTCTATAAACAAGGTCTGGGAAAAAAATTATAATAAAAAGTGACTATGATGCTTTGGGGATTCACCCAGAGCAGTCAGGGGTTCTGTCACCCCATGCCTTGGAACTGTGGTTGCTTCTGTGCTGTGCAGCTTTGACTCAGAGCTACCACTGCTTGTTTAAGAGGTTTTATTATGTCAGCGGAAGAGAGCTCATGGCCACACAAGAGCTTATGCCAGCAAAACTTATGGTGCTCAGGAGAGCATATTTTTCTCACCCCTGAGCAATAAAAGTATTGCCGGCTTAAGTGCTATTGTAGACAAGGTCTTTGCTTCATGAAGCAGGAAGACTTCCTGAAATTGCAGCTTCCATCCCCGTCCTAGAGCGTGCTAAGTGGCTGTGGTCCACCCAGATTTGCCTGGTGGCTTTGTCTGCCTTGCACATAAATGTAATTTAATTGTCTCTCCTTGCTCAGTTTGCACTGGAGAAACATGCAAGCAGGTGGAACCATGTTCCTTTGTCTAGGGTGGGATGAATTAAGCCCTGACGGTGAAACAATGGAAAAACCCATTTTCAGCACATTTATAATTTTTCATGTATTGCCTGGACATACGCCATGAGAAATATTGATGACCAGCGTGCAGGGGTGTGTGCAGGAATAAAAAAAAAAAACCTGGCTACCTTTGGAAGGGCACTTTCTGTGTCCCTCCCGTAGCCCCGGCAACTGGAGGAGCTGTTATCTCCCATTCCAGGGCTCACTTTCCGTGCCCTGACCTGAGAGGGGTTTTGTGCCCCGCATGATTGGGAGGACCCATGCCCCTACTTGCCCCCTTTGCGAACACCTCTGCCAGCGTATTGCAGTGTACATACGAAACTTCACATGACCCCTTTCACAGACAGACTGACAAGCATGAGTTGGGGTAGGCCGGAGAGGGTCAGGCCAGCTGAGGATCACTACTATATATTGGGGAGCTCCCTGATCTCTATCACTGGAGTACTCTTAGGTACATCGAGGTGCTGGTGAGACCTCTTCTGCAATAGTGTGAGCAGCTCTGGTCCACCGTGTTTCAGAAAGATGAATTCAAAGTGGAACAGGTACAGAGGAGGGCTACTAGGATGATCCGTGGAATGGATAACCTGCCTTATGAGAGGAGAATCAAAGAGCTTGGCTTGTTTAGCCTAACCAAAAGAAGGCTGAGGGGAGATATGATTGTTCTATATGAACACATCAGAGGGATAAATATTAGGCTATGTCTACACTTGTTAATTTAGGTCGACTTAGCATGTCCACACTTAAATTTTAAGTCTACTGGGGGGGACCCTACAAAGTCGACCTAGAGCATCCACACTGGACGCCTAGGTCAACTTGTAGGGGCTAGGTGGACCTGGGACAGGTCCACGGTGGCAGGGGGGCACCCCTTGCCAAGTGCCAGGGGGCTCAGCTTTTGCCCCATTGTACCTTAGTACAATGGGGCAAAGGGGGACAGGGACCCTGGCAGGGCATAGGGGCAGGGTGGGCAGGGCTCTGCCCTGCTCTTTGGGGGGGCATGCCAGGCTCTCCCTGTGCCAGCCACCCTGGCAGGGAGGGCAGTGGGGAAGCCCTGGAGTCCCCTAAGTCGACCTAGAGTACTTAGGGGTACTCCACGTCTACACTGGCTTAAGTCAACTTTAGAAAGTTGACTTAAGCAGAAAGTCGACTTAAAACTAGGTTTTATAAAGTCGACTTAATTTTTCCTTAAGTTGACTTAAGCAGCTGCTTAAGTTGACTTAAGAAAAGTGTAGTGTAGATGCAGAGTAAATTAAGTCGACTTAAGCAAGCTTAAGTCGACTTAATTTACAAGTGTAGATGCACCCCTAGGGAGGGAGAGGAATTATTTAAGTTCAGCACCAATGTGGACACAAGAACAAATGGATATAAACTGGCCATCAGGAAGTTTAGACTTGAAATTAGATGCAGGTTTCTAACCATCAGAGGAGTGAAGTTCTGGAATAGCCTTCCAAGGGGAGCTTTGGGGAAAAAAAGCTGGCTGGCTTCAAAACTGAGCTTGATTTATGTATGGAGCAGATGATATGATATGACAGCCTCAGTTAGGCAATTGATTTTTGACTACTGGTGATAGATATGCCAGTGACCTGTAATGAGATGTTTGATAGTATGGGTTCTGAGTTATTTTGAGGAATTCTTTCTTGGGTGTTTGGCTGGTGAGTCTTGCCCACATGCTCAGGGTTTAACTGATCTCCATATTGGGTCAGGAAGGAATTTCCTCCAGGGTAGATTGGAAAGGGCTCTGGGGAGTTTTGCTTTCCTCTGTAGCATGTGGCACAGCTCACTTGCTGGTGGATTCTCTATACCTTAAATTATTTAAACTGTGATTTGAGGACTTTAATAACTCAGTCATAGGTTAGAGGTTTATTACAGGAGTAGGTGAGTGAGGTTCTGTGGCTTGCAGAATTGTGCAGGAAGTCAGACTAGATCAGTTTTTTTCAAACTTAGGGTCAGGAGCCAGTACTGGGTCACAGACCTTCAGGGACTGGTTCGTGGCACCCCCTTCTTCCACTGCCAAAAGACTGGAATGCATTGCTCAAAGACCTAATTGTTGGGTCGCGGGCATAAATGATTTTTTTCAACTGGCTCCCAAGAACAAATGTTTGAAAACCACTGGACTAGATGATCATATTGGTCCCTTCTGACCTTAGGGTCTATCTATCTAAAGTCTGGCAATGCTTTTAAGAGTCATTATAGAGCATATGGTATACTGCCCAAGCCAAAATGCATCACAAGTCCCCATGTAATTCTCATAAGCACACTAGGAAAATGTGGTCTAGATTAAAATCCAATAAAGTGGGTGTATCCCTATGTAAAGGGACTGGTGGCCCTTACTGAAACTTAGTGGGTCTGTTTTGTTGGCCATCTCTCAGCACCAAAGGATAGGGGAAGGGCCCTTGAGAAATTAGGTCTCTGAGAAGGACAGCCCCCAGGGCTTGTGGGGATATGCCAGTGCTCCCAGTGAGCCTCATTAACAGAGTGGGAAGGCCACTGAGTGAGCCAGGAGGCTGAAGGGTCCCATCCTCCATGTGAGCGGGAGCTGGCTGGCTGGCTGGCCTGTGAGAGTGGGTCTGAGCTAAGGATAAGGCAGCTAGCAGATGGGAGGCCAGAGAAGAAGCCCAGGGAGCGGAGCAGAGCAGAGCAGACCCACAGCAGCAGAACCACAGGGCCAAGGAGCATCCCAAAGACCCAAGCTGAGCCACAGCCACGCTGAGGCAGAGTGAGGCTGGGGCTGGATGCAGTGAGCAGCTGGGGAGAACGAGCGGGACCCTGGGCAGGGCCCTGCACAGGGAGATGCCACCAGCCAAGAGACTGCATGGGAAGGGGAGGGGAGGATCGTGACCTGACGGGCACTGACACCGGGGAGAAGGGGCTTGTTCCCTAGAGCCTGGGGGCATGTGGCCACTGCCAGGGCCAGTGTCTGACTCACCCCGCAGCAGTCAGGGCCTGGGTAGGAGGCCTGTGATGTGTGAGGAGACTATAGACGTCCCTTACATCCCAGGGACACTGTGTGTATGTGATGCCCCTCTGCCACAGGTGGTGGTAGGTGCTTTCCTGGAACCTTTCTCGTCTTCTCTTTCTTTTTTTTAATTGATAACTGTTTAATAAATGCTTTGAGCCATATGCAATGATCAGTGGGTCAGAGAAGCGTCCAGTGCAGAGAGCTCACCCCAGAGGGGTGACACCCACCTAGCCCCTGCCCTAAGTGACCATGACAAGGTTGGAGTTTGAGCACCCTGGGGATACTGAGGCCAGCCTTGCTAGGGTTATGAAGACTCTTACACAGGAGACTGGAAGGGGAGTCTTTGTGGTCAGGCAGACCTCTGGATGAAGGGAATGGGAGCAAGGACTCAGATCCTTTTGCTAACCAATTCCATGGGGTAGTATATGAGCCAGGAAGGCACCCCACAATAGCACCTTCCACCTGGTTGAAAGACCATACTCAAAGAGTAGTTATAATGGTTCACTGTCAAATTAGGAGGACATATCTAATGGGATGCTGCAGGGGTCTGTCCTTGCTCTGGTACTCTTCAATATTTTAATTAAGGACTTGGATAATGGAGTAGAGAGCATGCTAATAAAATTTGCAGATGACACCAAGCTGGATGGGGTTGCAAACACTTTGGAGGGCAGGATTAGCATTCAAAAAGACCTTGAGAATTGGTCTGAATTGAACAAGATAATATTCAGTAAAGATATGTCCAAAGTATTACAATTAGGAAGGAAAAATTTGTTGCCTAAATCCAAAATGGGAAATAATTGGTTAGGCTGTAGGGCTGCTGAAACAAATCTGGGGATTATCCTGGATCACAAATGGAATATGAGTCAACAGGAATGTTGTATGTAAAACAGGAGGATATTGTCCCACTCATCTCAACACTGGTGAGGCCTCAGCTGGCATAAGGTGTCTTATTCAGGGTGCCATACTTCCAGGAAATTGGAGAGAATCCAGAGGAGCGCAACAAAAATGATAAAACATTTAGAAAACCTGACCAAGGAGGAAAGGTTAAAAAACTGGGCATGTTTAGTATTGAGAAAAGAAGATTGAGAGGGGATAATAGTCTTCAAATATATTAAGGGCTGTTCTAAAGAGGATTGTGATCAATTATACTACATGTCCACTGAAGGTAGGACAAGAAGTGATCTGCTCAATTTATAGCAAGGAAGATTTAGGTTAGAGATTTGGAAAAACTTTCTAAGTATAAGGATGGTTTAGGCTTCCAAGGGAGGTTGTGGAATTCCTGATATTGGAGGTTTTTAAGAACTGTTTAGATGCACACTTGTCAGGGATGGTCTGCTTGGTCCTGTCTCAGTATGGGGGTATGGACTGAGTGACCTCTCAGGGTCCCTCCAGCCCTACATTTCTGTGATACTATGATTTCTGTAGCTCCTTCCATCCAAGGAACTCATTGGGTTGTACAAACATTCATTCATTAAGCTTCACAACATGGGCTAGATAAGAATAACTTTATTCAGCCTGAAATACATCAGCTGGATAACAGCATGCTGCAGTTTGGGACCAGAAATGAATACCATATCAAATTGCAACTCCAGGGGGAATTTGGGAAGAGCAAACCCAATTACTAGAGATTCAGTTTGGCTAAGAAAACACATTTGAACCCTCTACTCTTGAGAAAAGTGTTAGAAGAGCTTTAACGATCAGATGTGCTCAGGATCTTATTGTTACAGGAACTTCCAACAGCACAGCTCCCTCCTGCTATATTGAGGTACTGTTTCAAGGATGATTTCAAAGGAAGAGTGCCCCCTACTGGATCACCAGCAGCACTTCCTGCAGGAGTTAGGTACTCCTTAGAGGTCTCATTCTAAAGCCATGTAGGCTTTGAGGTTTAGGTAGAAGTGTAGCTACATAGTGGTGCAAGTCCTTAGTATGGCAAGTGAACTCCATCGGGTGCAGTACCAATTGTCTCCACCAGCAGGCCTAGTGCACATGTACTGTGATAGCATCTGGAATGAGGCTTCCACAGGTTCAGGTCACTTGCCTTTCTATAATAGACTAACACGGCTACCCCTTTGGAATGTGAGCTCTGTTTTCCAGTGTATCTGCGGTAGATATTTGCTCTGGTTTAACTGCATCTATGCAACTACAGCAGTGCAGGTTTCCCAGTGGAGACTAAGCGTTCAGGTGAGGCCTGTTCTTGCCTTTCATCTGTGTAGTTACATTGATGTGCTGGTTCTGATCTTGTACAACTTGACTTAGCTTGTGAGGTCTAACAGATCCACAGCCCAAGCTGCTTTGACTGCAGGATCCAAATGCTATATCATTTGCAGTGCTAAGTAACAGGACATTTCAGAGACTGTGGGGACCAAATACCAATTTATAAAGTAAAAGAAGTCTCAGGGATCCCAGCACCTGTTCAGCAAAGGTCATATGAAACATGCACAGTTTAATAGTGACACAGTAGCCTCTTCATAGGCAATGGAAAGATCTCTTGAGATCTCACGGCACAGAAGTTGACATATAAACTGGCTGAGAAGTTCTCTGTCATTCCAATTGTAGTCTGCTTTCTAAAACAGAGATCTTGTGGTGGATTCCTCTCCTCTCAATCCAGATCTCAGACCTTCACTGTGAGTAACATGAAACAAATAGTCTCAAGAGTGTGAATGAGGAGATATAAATACATTTACTTTTATGGACAGTGCTTGATAATCTCCCCTTAATTAGCTCCTCTTCTTGGAGGATTTTGGTGTTACTACTTGTCGGTTCTCCACTCACTGCCTACAGCCCCTTTTACTTTAATCTCTCCAACTCATTCAAGTAATTTGATTTTGTCCCTTTTTTCCTTTGCTTCCCCATAAATTTTAGTGTTGCTCCCAAATGGGATTATAGCAGACTTTCCGCCAAAGAAAACTCCAACATAGAACAGCTATGCAGGGGCAGAGAGACAAATCTGGGGTTTGGGGAGTGTCTGTCATTTAATTGATCAGAAACTTAGAAAGCTCCTGGGAAATGCCATCATCCAAATAATTAATAAAAATATTCTAATATCAGACCCCAGATGGACCCCTGTGGGAGCCCAGTAGATACAGACTCCCAGTTTGATGGCAAACTATTTATAACTACACTTTGAGTATGGTCTGTCAATTAGTTGTACACCCACCTTCTACTCATTTCATTGATAAGTCTTGGTCCAAAATAGCCTAAATTTAGGGAGGTTCCAGCCAGGTATGTTGCAGATGATCTCTGTGATAGGGTCTCTTTAGAAGCTGAAGGTGTGTTTCCTACATTATGAAGGAGGTAGGTGGTGGACTGACCAGGTTCCTTTGGAACTGATGATTTCCATGCTGCTGAGATTATATTTGTTAGGGCACCTAGTGCCTTGGATAGAGATCAGTATTTTCAATGTAAATGAATAAAATAAGGGACAGGGTGAGTGAGGTAATATGTAAACCTGAAGAAGAGCTCTGGGAAGCCTCAAAAATTGTCTCTTTCAGCAACAGAAGTTGGTTCAATAAAAGATAGCCTAGGTGGGTGAGATATTATCTTTACTTGGATCCTCTTCTGTTAGTGAGAGAGACAAGCTTTCAAGCCACACAGAGCTCTTCTTTAGGTTTGGGAAGGTACTCCCAGCAGCATAGCAAAATGCAAGATGGAACAGATTGTTTAGCGTAAGTAGTTAGCACATGTTGTAAGGGACCAGTCAAGGTAACGGTTGATACCTGTGCAGTCATAAGACAAAAAGGTGTTAGTAGGCTACATATTGTAATAAACCATAAATCTAGTGGCTTATTAACAGGGCCATCCCGTGGGGGGGAGCGGGGCCCAGAGCCAATTGGCCAAAGCGGGGCCCCGCCCCCCCATGCTGGAGTGGAGCGCAGCGAGCCAACCAGCCTGCTCCGCCCGCCAGGGAGCTGGCCCTGGGCTGGGACGCCAAGGCTGCAGCCTGCAGTGGGAAGCCAGCTCCGGCCCCGGAGAGCGAGGCTGCCTGTGGGGGTGGGGAGCCAGAACCTGCTCCGGCCCCGGAGGCCATTGGCTCCGGCTGGGAGGCCGAGGCCGCCTGTGTGGGGGCGTGGAGCCGGAGCTGGCTCCGGTCCCAGCCCCAGAGGCGGGAGCTGGCGGCCCCAGCCCTGCACCAGGAGGCCAAGACAGCCTGCGGGTGGGGAGCCAGCCGTGTGGGGCACGCTGGCCCAGAGGCCGGGCCCCACATGCTCCACCCTTGGCAGTGGGGCAGCCGTGGGAGGAGGGGCTGCGGCACACGGTCCCCACACTGCCCCACTGGGAGCGGGACAGCACAGGGCCCATATACCCGCGGGGCCCGGGGCGATCGCCCCATTCACCCCCCCCCCAGGGACGGCCCTGCTTATTAAAACAGTCTGTAACCTAACAGTCTCCTCTTTTTGCTCTGACTGCACTAATGGACCACTCTCTCTCGAATGGTCCCTCACAACATGTGCTAACTCCTTATACTAAACAAACAGTTCTACCTTGCATTTTGTTGTGACGCTGGGAGGACCTCTCTCAGATGTGAAAGAGAGCTCTATGTGGCTGGAAAGCTTGCCTCTCTCACCGGCAGAAATTAGTCCAATAAAAGATATTTCCTCACTCACCTCACCTCTTTAATATCTTGGGACCAACAGAGTTATGACTACACTGCATAAAATAAATATAACATCTGACATCTGCTATGTGCCTTACAAGCAGTAACTAATTAATTTTCCCACCACCATGGGAGTGCAGGGAAGTTTTATCCCCATTTTGTCAAATGACAATAAAATCTAATACTGAAATTATTCCTATCAGTGGATTTCTTGGTGCATCTCTCTGGCTGCCTTAATCCTACAATCAGATATGTATAGGAAGACACACGCACGTGGCTCTGATTACAGGATTTGGGCCTTAGATTGTAAGCAGGGATGGTGTCTATTTTTGTGCACAATACAGACCTAGCATGTTGTCTATGTTAATTCATCCTGATAAACTGAGGGAGAGAGGTTCTGTGATTCATAGTCACAGAGGGACTCCGGATCAGAGCTGGGATTGAACCCAGGAATCCTCATCCTGTTCTTAGACCACTAAATGAAGGGCATTCAGCTGAGTATCACTATTTTTTAACATTCAGTTCCCTTTTAAAGAACTGCTTGAAATGAAGCTTCTTTGACACTAAAGCCCCAAATATTTGTCCTTTAGAAGACAGTGCACATGTACTTAGTTCCAGAGGGGTAGCCATGTTAGTCCGTGTACAGCAAAAACAGTGAGAGTCCTGTGGCACCTTAAAGACTTATAAATTTCTTCGGGCATAAGCTTTTGTGGGCTGCAACCCACGTGGCATCTGATGAAGTGGGTTGTAGCCCACAAAAGCTTATGCCCAAAGAAATGTGTTAGTCTTTAATGTTTCACAGGACTTTCATTGTTTTCACATGTACCGTATTTCACCTGCAAAGCGAGAGGGTGGCCTCCTGGCTGTATGTTTCATTAGGAAACATGGTTGTGATGTTTGTTGACACAGGCAACAACCAGAGAAGTGTTCTGGTAGATGCAGGGCAGAGAAAGACACTATGAGCCAAGAAAGCTAAAAATCAAGTCATCAGAAACCCCAGAGCCTCAAAACGTGAACCTCTGGCTGGATTCTGGATGCCAGGCTCTGAGCACTGTAAGGATGCAGCTGGATATATCTTGCAACACGCTGCCCCTGGAACAAGATTGGAGGAGTTCTCATGCAGCTCAGTGATGCATGCAATGGGTTGTGTTCCAGGTTGGGCACTTGCTTCTAGAGATAGAGCTGAAAGGCACAGCTCTGTGCAGAAAGGGAATCGCATTGCTGCTGAGTGATCTGAAGTTAAGGGAATGTCAGATTCAGCCCTTTTCTAGGCATTGCCTAAACAATGTAAAGGACTGTAGCGGCCATAGGTGTGGTGTTAGAGCGTGCATAGACAGTGACGTGGGCAAAGCAGTGGGCTTTGCTATCCAAATGGCAGAGGTGCCAGATCACACCCTTATCACACTCTTCACTTTAATAGAGTACCTTTCACTCAGTGGTGCCAGATTCCTTCTAAATAACTAATTGCACCTCACCTCACCCCTGTGAGGTCAGGAAATGACCCTGCTCCATTTTGCAGGTGGGGGAACTGTCTGAGGTCCAGGGGAATTAATGCTGGAATCGCTGTTGTGTGGGCATACATGGCCTGTTGCCCTCGGAAGGGCTAGGCGTACGTTTGTACCCTTACAAGATTTTCAGGTCTGCTTCCTCCCCCCATGCTCCCCCTCCCCCCAGCAATGATTGGCCTCAGGGGCGTTCTGGAGGTGACAAAAGAATCTCATGCTCATGAGCTCCATGCTGCTCCTCAGGTGCAATGACAACTAAAGTCCTCAGGCACTAATCACACCTTGGCTGCTCTTGACACAGCACATCCATGGCCCCTGCGCCTGAGCAAGTAAAAAATCAGTCACACAGGAGAGCATGGCTGGGAGAGACAGACAGAGGAACCTGCTGGGACTGGCGAGGGGGAGAAGCAGGAAGGGGTGGCAGGGGAGTTCCAGGAAATGTAGGAGGAGATGCTGCCCTGCTCCCACACATCACCCTTATATCCTGAGGCAAGTGAGGGAGGAGGAGCAGGCTAATCCTGTTCAAAGATGGAGGAAGAGATCCTTCTGGTACACCCCATGAAGTCTATGAGCCTTGGGGGACACTGCTTTGCTTTCCAGAGCCTCACATGATCTGGCAGTACAGGCTCATCCCAGAATTTACCCCAGTCTTCAGGAATGGGCTGAGGGCTGACCTGAAGAACAGGCGCTACCACCCTTGGTTCCCATCAGAGTCAGAGCCACCAGGCATGGCACATATTGGATGTATCTGTGGAGACCACACTTATAAGCTGATCTACCATCTCTCCCTATCTGAAGGTGTATATGCATGCTGGGTGAACAGGAAGACACCCTCCCCATTGTTCAGGAGAGGAAGTCTCTGCAGCAGCTTCCTCCAGCACGGCAGGGAATTGTGAATAGGACCCAGCGCCTCCCACGGCCTATCACAGGGGCCCCCTAGACATGCTGTGAATGTGTGAGTGGAGGCTGCAGGTCATGTGAGCTGCTGGACACTCCCGCGCTCATTTCTGCCTGCATTGTTTCATCAGGTGCCTGGAAGGTCCCAAAGCCTCACTCAGTAACATCAAACTCACCACACCAGTGGTTGACAAACACCTGCTAATTATTTGAACATTGGCTCATCTTAGGAGACAGGAAGTGACCCTTGAAAACCTGGCTGCTCACTCCACTGTGCACCTTCCAGTGACAGTGGTCCCCTCTCATCTACCAGCTGAGAGAGCATGGAACCTTGCTTTCTCAAAACGAGATACAGGTGCCCGAAGAAAGAAACAGGAGCTTCCGAGTGCGAGGAACTTCAGGCACCGCACAACCTAGCTGTCAAATGAGGAACACAGACGGGATATAGTTCATGGCCCCAGATGATATGGAAGGGCCCAACACATCTAAGGCTCAGTTAATCCTGAGCCAATAGCCTTAGGGAGCAAGGGCAGCCCCCTACTGGGCTCTCCTTGGACCTGCTGTGGTCTTTCCCAGCCTGCATCTTCTCCCAAGGAAGGACATTCTGGGACTCGTCCCTCTGGCCAAGCCACACAGGCATCTAAACCCCTTCCAGAGTATCACAAAGAAGTCCAAACAAATCTTCAAATGAACAGCCTTTCTGCCCCTCTCAGGCTTCACTATTGTTCCCTTGCTGGCTGTACATCAGAGCTTCCCGCACAGGAGCCTAACCTGGCTCTGGAATGTTCTTCCTCTGCTGTTTCCCACCTGTTAAACTTTCCCACAGGGCTCTCTCCACCAGAGGGACCTGTCTCCTTGGCAGCCTCCCCTAACTGAATTCTCTCAGTCTATTTGTAAGCCCTAACTTTGCTTCTTCTGGCCAGGAGGAAATTAATCAAGCATACACCCTGCCCTCTTCCCCCTCTCCCCCGCCCCGGGTGGCACATGGCTAATTGGGGCTTTTTCCCTGGCCTTGTAGGTGATGGGACACCACACAGTAGCAATTATAATTGCTGAATTGCAATGAGACCAGGCTTTGGAGCCTCTTCTAATTTTCTACCAAGATGTCAGCCACAGAAATACCACTTCATGAGCCCCAAGAGGGCAGGTCCCAGCAAGAGACCTGGACAAGCTCATTTGAAATAGAATCTTTAACCAAACTTCTTCCCTCTGCTTCACTGATGCCCATTACATGGTCTGAAGCTGCCACTGGGGTCAGTGGATGCTCTCCATGGTTTATCGCCATGTGTTCTACCGTGGTGCTTCCTTAAGCAAAATAGGGGCAAGGTTTCCTTTCATACAAGATTCTTCCACAGCATAGTGGCTTGAATCTGCAGGTACCGCTCTGCCATCCAGGCTGAAGAGCTGGTTGCCTAGGACAGCAAAAAGTCCAGAACCATTCAAAAAGGCAGATGATGAGAACAAATGACCGCCTTGAGCTGCAGAGCCATGAGTGCTGGCTCTAGGCAGCAGAAGATGGCAGTGATCTTTGAAGAGCTCACATTCCATCTCACCGCTGTGACTGCTGCGTGCGGGAGATCCCGGACAGTTCAGAGGGAGCTTGTAAACATTTCATTGAAACAAGCAGTACCTAGGAAAACCCCTCATCCCCAAAGAGACTTGCAAAACTCCCTTAAGACGTAACCCAAACAAGGGAGCCTCCATCCCAAGGAGTGCCTGAGCAGCACTATGTGGTTGCCTAACCTTAGGACACAGTCCTTGAAGGTTAGCCTTTGACTTCCGTGAGAGAAGGACTGGGCCCATAGTCATTTCTAAGGTGCCTATCACTGCCTGATACATCTCGTTTCACAAGGCTGCAGTGAAACAATTAAACAGGAAGCAAACTAAATTGCAAACTGCCTTCCAAGAGCTTATACATCCTGTACTTACGTTTTCCAGTTTAAAGCTCGCTGTTATAAACCCTTTTCCCTGGGCCCATTCTCCCAACCTTTCAACATTATTTCAGCATGGATTTTGTGCTAATTCTCACCTTTCTCAAATGGATCCAAGCACAGAAATTGATTTCTCTTGGCTCTCAGGTGTTAAACAGGGAAGAAAAACAGCTTTTCTGGATGACTGGGGACTTTAAACAGCGGACTCTTTTTACTCTGCCTCTCACAATTCAGATGTAATTGGACTCTGCCATATTGGACAGTCAGTTCAACTCCCCGCTTCATGAAGCCACCAAAGCAAATCAGATTCCTAAACTTTGCAGACATTGATTCTTAAGCCAGAAAATTAAATTGTAGAGAGAGAAACTGATGATGAAAAGAATAATTTCTGCATCCTGAAAGTGACAAGGGGGGTCAAAGCTCCTTCCAATGACAACTGTTCTCTTGGCCCCTAACTTGTTATATTGATTGAGTTGCTCTTGGTAACTTTATGCTCCCATTTCCCACTGATTTGAATGAGAACTGTGCATTTCAAGCTCAGTGTAGCTCTTAAGAGACATCCTAACCCAATTTGCTATTAGCTAAGCAGTGCTGAAATTTCCACTTTTTGGATCTGAGCACAAGATGGCATTACAGCCTCAAAAGCCAAGCTAGCTGTGATTACAGAAGTAATCTTTCCCAAACCCCTTGGTGGCCTACTCCAGCAGGTTTTTAAAGAAGCTGTGGGTTTAAGCCTGCCTGCTGAGTTCTTCCATTTAATCAATAGATTCAAGGATGTGGTGTTTTGTTTTAATCAGGCCATGCTGATGTCAAGGCTGCGGCTCGAGCCTCCAGAAATTCCATCTGTAATTTTGTGAGCCATCTGATTAAACGGGCTTGAGCAAGTTACAGTGAGGATAGCTAATGCCGTTCGCCACACCTGAATACTGACCTGCAACAGCCCTGCTCTTCCAGCAATGTACACACTCCAAGCAAACAAGGCCAGGGAGACCAAATGGTGGAGTAGTGGATGATGTGGCTAGGTGAAGATGAGGGTGAGTCAGTAGTGCTTATGTGGATTCATGTATTTTAGAGTCCTGTGGCACTTTTAAAGACAAATTTATTTATTGCATAAGCTTTTGTGGATAAAATCCCACTTCATCAGACCCATGAGATACAGCATATATCTGATGAAGTGGGATTTTCTCCCACGAAAGCTCATGCGATAAATAAATGTATTAGTCTGTAAAAGTACCATAGGCATCCTTGTTTGTTTTGCTGAACTTGACTAACACAGCTACCCCTCTGGAACATGTATTTTAAAAGTGCACTTAGCACAGTTCTTTGTACATCTTGGAACTGACGTGGGACAGTAATATAGATAAAAAAACTAAGAGAGCGAATTCCTCTTTGGACATTTGGTTCATTGTGAAAATTAAAGCTAATTTTGAGTTACAGGCCCAAAACACCCATATCATATCATTGCAGCATGTCATATGCAGTGAACCGACTCGAGTGCCTAGGTGCAATGTTTCCCACTACCAGACCACATTAGAATTGTTACGTTGAATGGCACAGGCCCTGTCCTATTCACAGAGACCATCCTTCAGCCCAGGTGGCAGAGGAGGCATGTTGTTACAATTGAGTTTAACCCCAGAAAAACACTATTTATAGAGCCCTGCAAATCCACAGATATCCACATTATATCTGCGGATATCTGCATTCACAGATACAATGTGGATATCCGCAGACCATTTCTTGCAAATGCAGATCAGATACGGATCTACATATTTTTATCTGTACAGGGCTAGAGCCCTGCAAATACGCAGATATCCGCAGATATCCTCATTATATCCGCATCTGCAGATACAACGCGGATATCCGCAGACCATTTCTTGCGGATGCAGATCAGATACAGATCCACGTTTGTATCCGCGCAGGGCTCTAACCATTTATAATGGGAGCTGTAGCATGCTAATACCAACATCACGTTAGACATGGGCGGAGAACACTAGGGAGCATTTTCAGACTGATGTTGAGAATCTTGTGCCCTTTCTTGTGGTTTAAATAAATGATGCCACAATGCCATTAAGCAGATGAATTGTGTTTGCCTGCTGGCCAGCATTTCACATAGACTCAGGGCTTGTCTACACTGAGGGTTGGATTGTAATTCGATTTTAGACTTGAATTACAGAAGGCGAAGGCAAGTGATCACAGCAAATTGCTTGCTCAGAATCTCACATCCCCACTGCTCACATTATTTCCTGAAATGAATTGCACTGTGGGTAGTAGGTGCAGGAGCTTGTGGGGAGGCAGTTGTCCTCTGCTCACTCCCCTTCCCCTCTTCTCTAAAAAAAAAAAAGGCAGGAAAAGCTTTCTTTGCTGTTTCTCTGCCACAGGCACAACAGAGAGGCACAGTGCTGCATGCAGAGAGAGGAATTAGTGGAAAACTTCTTGGGGCCACAGGCAGGGGAGGAGCTATGTTGTGGCCGACAGGTGAAACTGGAAAAGCAAGATTAGAGCTACTCTGTGGCTATACAGACCTAAATTCAAATTGTATATTTGGTGCCAGATGCAGGGGTGGTGTTAGCAGGTCAAATGACAGCTCCATTTTTTTGAATTTACTGCTCTAACAGCGCAGACATGGGCTGCAGAAGGTTGAGGTAAGCAGCATTACGTGGACCTTCACTCTCAGGCCATGTACACACCAGTGTTCCCTCTAAGCTGTGCGGGTGTGCGGCAGCGCAACGGCCGTCGCAACCCCCGCGCAGCACCGAGGGACCCCCATGCACGCCGGCAGCCCCCACTGCCTTCTCCAGACCCCTGGGGCTGCGGCTTTGCCGTGGCAGACCCGCCCTGAGCCCGGCCTCTGGGCTGGCCCTCCCCGCCCCCAGGGCAGATCAGGCAGGCTCAGGGCCGGGGCATGTGTACGTGCCTGCCTGCCCCATGCGGCTGAGGCGGGCTCCCACCTGCCGGCCGCCTCGACTTCCTGGCCTGGAATCGGCTCCGCTCCGCCGACAGCCTCGGTCTCCTGGCACGGGGCCAGGATCGGCCTCCGGTGCCGGGGTCTGCTCTACCCTGCCAGTGGCCACCCGGGACCGCATTCGGGTCCCCGCCGCCAACGGCCTCGGCTTCTTTCTTTTTTTTTTCTTCTTTCTCTTCTTTGCCTTCCTTTTTCTTTCCTTCCTTCTCTTCTTTGCCTTCCTTTCTCTTTCCTTCCTTCTCTTCTTTGCCTTCCTTTCTCTTTCCTTCCTTCTCTTCTTTGCCTTCCTTTTTCTTTCCTTCCTTCTCTTACTTCTTCCTCTTCCTTCTTTCCTTCTCTCCGCCTTTCTTTTCCTACCTTCTCTCTTTTATTCCTTTCTCTTCCCTTCTTTCTCTTGTTTGCCTTCCTTTTTCTTTCCTTCTTTCTCTTCCTTCTTTTTTCTTTCTCTTTGTCTTCCTGTTCCTTCCTTCCTTCCTTCCTTCCTTCCTTCCTTCCTTCCTTCCTCTTACTTCTTTTTTCTTTTTCTCCTCCTTCCTTCTCTCTTTTCTCTTTTCTCTTTTCTCTTTTCCTTCCTTCCTTCCTTCCTTCCTTCCTTCCTTCCTTCCTTCCTTTTAAAAAAGCTTTTTAAAACTTAATTTTAAATGAAAACCTTTCTAAAAATTAAATTTCAATTCAAAATTCATTCAAATTCAATTAAACACAATTAATTAATTCTGTTTACAATCACTTTAACTTCAATTAATGCCTATATTTTCTGTCGTGTGAGTTTGCACAAAAATTTTATTCAGAAAAATTTTTGCACATGGCTTGAAAATTTTGCACAGAAGCCCCAAACCTTAGAGGGGAATTGGTACACACTACAGACTTGTCCCGCAATAATTTTTACTGCGGGACAAGCAAGTGTTATAATTATAACGCTTTACTGTGTCGACACTGCACTCCTTCTAGAGAAAGGTACCTATCCCACCATGCACTGCCCTGCCAGCCAAAAGGCTGGCAGTGGTACTGCCTTGAGCCCCAGTCCTGCTGGGGCTCAAATGCGCTGGGGCTCAGCTGCTGCCAGCCAGCTGAGCCGCAGCTGAGCCGCGGTTCAGTGGGCTGCAGGGTCTCCAGCTCCCCTGGTGGGGCTCCAGCCGCCAGGCAGCTGAGCCCCACCGGGGAGCTTAAGACCCCCGCTGCAGCCGAGCCCCACAGCTGGCCCCGGCGGGGGCTAGAGAACCCCGCCGTGGCCACTGAGCTCCCTGGAGCCCGGTTGGTGGAGGGGCTCCACCATCGGTGGCTGTTGGAGCCCCGTCACTCACCGGGCTCCAGCTGCAGGAGTTCGGGTGGCGGCAGGGGCTGCGGCGCTTAAGCATGCAGCTCCCACTGCCACCCAGCCCCCTAACTCAGCCCCGGGGCTGAATTAGGGGGCTGGGTGGCCTGAACCGGCGAGAGCAGCCAGATCGGGCCAGCCCCCTAGCTCAGCCCCGGGGCTTCGGGTGGTGGCGAGAGCTGCTCTCACTGCCACCTGAAGCCCTGCAGCTGGACGGGGGGGTGGCCCGAACTGGCTGCTCTCGCCAGTTCAGGCCACCCCCCTAGCTCAGCCCTGGGGCTTCGGGTCCCGCCACCACCCGAAGCCCCGGGGCTGA
>ML685860.1:4976425-5061164 GCA_007922175.1 Pelusios castaneus | reverse complement strand
AGCAGTGAAATTGACATATTTGACAGCTCCAATGTCCCAGAGTGGCGCGGTTTGGCACTCTGGGACATTTCCGGAGGCTGTCAACAGCGCAAAAAGCGTCCACACAGGCTGTACCACGGAACAACTGTTCCATGGTAAGCCTTACCACCTTCATTTAGGTGGTTTACATGTTGCGCGGCAAGAGGGCTGTTGCCGTGCAACAAGAAGCTTTAGTGTGTGGACGCTTTGATTGTTATTGCGCGGTAAGCCCTTACCACGCGATAGCTTTGTAGTGTGTACAAGGCCTCAGTGTAGACCAGGGCTCAGACTTTAAGGTCTGATCTCCTGCATATCTGTTTCCTGACAATTACACTCACTATAGCTCAGCACGTTCTTTTGTTGTAGGTTAATAAGTGTAAAAGTTCAGCTCATAGCTATGCTGATTTCACTACTAGCCCATTATCCTGGCCTGCTTGTGGGGCGCGGGATGAGGAAACCGTCTCACAATGGCATTCCATCATGCAATCAGTAGAGAACAAAAACTGGGCTGAGTTAATGTTACCTAGCTTTGAATTGTACTTTCAAGCAAATGGCTGCAGGCTTACACTACATAATCTACTTCTGTAGAGCAAGGAACAGTGCAAGGCCTCTGCGTGTTTGCCAAGGATGGGGCTGGTTATAGACAGATGAGTTTCTCTGAATGCCTTTAGGACATTTCTTTTTTAAAGGAGATGGTGACATTGCTGGTTATCTCCTGAATGTGACCAGGAGGATGCAATGGGAACTAAAGCTGCACTGAAGTAAGATAAGTCTCCTGTAGAGGGATTCAGGAGAGGCAAAGAAATATCCCTAAGTCGCTATATTATTAGTGGGACAGGCTCCATGTGTGTCAGCTCAGGAGAAATTCTGCTTGGGTGGCAATTTCTCACAGCAGAGTATTTCCTTCATTTAAAAGACTTCCTGGCTAGTCAAGAGGCCTTTGAAGGCCAGAAGAAAACAGCTATCAAAAAGATTATTCAATACAAACAGCTTCTATCCAACACACGTGTGCCACTGAAGTCAAGGCAGTCTTGGAGCGGTGCACTGTATGTTGCCTTAAAGAGACATTCTGCCTTTATGAAGAATCCCTCTCTCCCCTCCCCTTTCACTCGCCCCTCCCCAAGTCTTCTTAGCCACACAGGGGTGTTATTCAGGGACATGAGATCTGAAGAATTCAGGGAGGGGAGCCAAAGCTGTGTCAGCACATAGGATATTATATGTACTTGTATTATATTCTGCAAAGTTAGGATATATGTGCAAAAAGTGGAGCATATATGCCTATGAAAAACTGGGATGGAGGAACCACCCTCTTTGCCCCGTACCAAACTATGTCCCTGTTATTCTACTAACAGCCTTTCTCCATTCTTATCTGTGTAGGTTTTACCCACAGTCATTGTCTCTGGGCATTTTTCATTGTTGAAAATACACACAGTGGAACTTAATAGTTGCCTCTCCATTCTTCTTTGTTCCACACAAGTGAGTTCAGGATGCCAAGTTTCTCCCCCCAGGTTTCCCCCTTCACTGAATTTCTCCTCCATTGTGGATACCCCAACCTTTTGGGGGCCCCACCTTTTCTTACTGGTCTCTCCTCCCCCCCCCCCCACACACACTTGCTATCTGTCTTCCTCTCAATAATCCCTCTCTCTCTCTAGGGGAGAGGATTGTGAAATACTGGGAAGAGTATTAGTAATTATTTAGCACTTTTCTTCTAAATGGATCCTGATAGGGATCCTTCACAAATTTGGCTAATGTATATATTTTCGTGTATATTTATAACTGTATCTAAGATCACAGCACTGATCACTGAAATGCAGCTGTGTCTGGGGTGGAACACAGCAGCCACTGCTCAGCAACCATAAGCAACAGTTTAGTATAGGAAGCGAAGAAGGCAAATTCAAATGGCTAAGATAAATGGATTTTAAGACTTAACAACTGCCTGGACTAGAGGTTAGTCAGGAGGCAGGACTGCCCTTCGAATGGAAAGTGTCATAGGGTTTTAATGAACACAAATGGTTTTATGTCTCAGTTGACAGAACAATAACTTCCACCAGCCCACTGACCCCTTGTTTGGGTATTAGTTCAACACCAGCTCAGAAGGAATGGTCCCAGCAAAGGGTGCCAGGACATTATAAAAGCCTGAGCCCTGTTTAGCATGTCACTCAAATGCCTAGAAAACCACTGATTATTATTATTTGCTGAGCACCAGCAATTGGCAGTGATGTGCAAGGCACACAAACATAGCCCTGGGATCAGTCTAAAAACAGTATGTGCCGAGTCACTCAAAAGTGGCTGACAACAGGAAGATGAATGTAAGTGGGGGAAAAAAAAGTATCAAAACCTGGTACCCAGGCCGTGTCTATGCTCGTGTTCATTAGCAACACAGACAGAGCTGAAGAGAGAAACCTGCAGCAGCAGTAAAAAGAGTCAGACCGTTAGGATTCATTAAGGAGAGTATAGATAATAAGACAGAAATAGCATAATGCCATTATATAAATCCACTACATCCACACCTTGAATACTGCCTGTGGTTTTGGTTGCCTCATCTCAAACCAGATACATTAGAAACAGAAGAGATACCGGGAAGGGCAAGAAAAATGATGAAGTGGTGTGGAACAGCTTCCATATGAGGAGAGATTAAAAAGACTAGAACTGTTCAGCTCGGAAAAGAGATGGCTAAAGGGGATATACTAGAGGTATAAACTGGGGTGGAGAACATGAATAAGGAAATGTTATTTACCCCTTCATATAACACAAGTGAGCTGGCTGCAGAACCAAGCCAGGAAGAGGGAGCTCCTCAGTTCTGAAGAGGGAGCATTTGAATCCAGAAGGAGAGAGGTGGAGCAAGCAACCTAAGCAGGGACGTCAGACTGTTTCAGAGCTAGTCACCAGATGAACCAAGGGGAGATGCTGCACTGGTGAGTTGTGAGCACTATTACCCCTTTGTAGGTTTTAGATGTCAGATAAATTAAGCTTCAAAACAAAATGTTGTGTCAGAAGAAAAATTTGAAACTTTTTGTTCCAAAAATGTCAGAACAGGATGTTATGCCATTTTCAAGCCTTCTTGTTTCCAGTTCTTTTTTTTTTTTTAAACAGACTTGATGCAATTTCCCAAAATTTTAACTGAAACATTTTCCAACCAAAATCTGTTTAAACAAACATTTTCCAACCAGCTCTGATAAAAGACGATGGTTAACAGGAGTGACTCATTTCTGGTTTTATCCCTCCAGCAGTGCTGTGATACAGCTAGATTGAACCTCTTTCCCAGCATTCAGCCCTCCTTACCCTAAGAGACTGCATGGGAGGCCCCAGTGGTGGGAGAGACCTGAGACTTTGTCAAAGTGATGCCCCTGTCAGAAAACCAGCACGTCTTTGTTTTCCGGTCAGGGGTCAGTTTTTTGTAGTCTAGCCTGTATAATAGGAAGCCAAGGAACCTCAGGGTCAACTGAGAACCATTGATTTCTGAAGGTACACGCTGCCTTTTAATTTTTCCTCTTTTCCTCCCTGGAGGACAGTAGGAAACAATTGCAGGATGGCAGCTTGACCTGGATTTATTTTAAATTTTACTTTCACCCAGAAGATGAAGGGAAAGTCCAAGGGTTGTAGAACTGCCGTGGGAACAGAAGATACAAGGGTGAGCAGAAGCTGAGCAAGTCAACCCGTTTCTGGTCTTGAACATGCTCTACAGGTGAAGGTTAACATGTGACACCAAAGCAGGGTCCTAGTTGCAGAGATGAGCATGAAGGCTCCTGAGCAGCCCAACCTGTGCTAAAACTGGCATAATGTTTCTCGGTCATCTGGGCTAGAAAAAAGGTGGGTGGAGTTAAATGGACTTGGGAGAGATCCAAGTATGAATGAGGCAGAGATCAAGCAGCAATGTACTGTAGGTCAACATATGGCCAAAGCTGCACTGAGCGAGAACAAGGAAATTGCTAGTGTAAGATTTTCCATCAATGCCTTCATACATCTCCCAGTTCCTCGAGAACATGCTATATAAGTCATCCAGAATGGGACACTGGTTCTAGGCCAAGGCTACAGGAACTTCTGGGAAATAGCCACGGAAGGACTGGTTCTTGCTCCTTTAGCTCCAGTCAGATGATTAAGCACATATAAGTTTTTGCAGCACAAACTTCAGCCAACCTAAACACACGTTTTCAAATACATGAGGATGAATACTAAGGGCCAAATCAGCCGCTGACTGGTGCCATTCCATGAGGTCTTGCTGAGCCATAGAAGCAGAAGAGCCAGCCCCCAGGCTGATCATATTCCCCAGCCGAGCTGGAAGATGGGAAAGCTGCATCAGCTATTTCAGTGGAAAAAAGAAGAATCCACTGCAGGGTGCATCACTGTCTCTATCTCCTGTCTGCTGGCCCAGGTTAGAGAGGAGATGACCCAGGGTCACATTAACTCCCCAGGATAATGGGAGTGTAAATATGGCAAATGAAGGGAACCGAGGACATCAAGAAGAGAAAGTGGGGAATCTGAGCCATGGCATCTCATTTCCCTCCTCTGGCATCTCTTTTGATTTATATTTACTGTAAGTTACGTTAATAGCACATAAAAGGGGAAAGTAAATTCGTCTTTGTCAGGGGACAAATATCCCATGAGGCTAATACTGCCTGATCTATAGTGCTGAGAATGGATGGTTAGTGTATTGGCTGCATATATCCTTGGAGAGTTTGAAGGTCAAACATGCCAGCCAATAAGAACTCTTAAAGGAATACTGCTGCTCACTTGGAACATGTTAGGGCACTAAGGGTGCGGCTACACTAGTAAATTAAGTCGACTTAAGCAGGCTTAAGTCAACTTAATTTACTCTGCGTCCACACTGGAGTTTCCTTAAGTTGACTTAAGCTCCTGCTTAAGTCGACTTAAGGAAATTTAAAATTGACTTCATAAAACCTGCTTTTAAGTCGACTTAAGCAGTGTGGACGCCCTAAGTCGTCTTAGTCGACTTAGGGCAGGGGAAAAAGGGAGCCCCTGCTCCCTTCTCCCCAGGAAGCCGCTAGTGGCTCATCCCGGCTCCCTTCTGTGAAGCTGTCCGGATTTAGGGAACCATTTATGATATTATTTTGTATTAATATTTTATAATTGTTATAAGCCATAGGAACTATGCCATGTTGGTGTCAATAGAAAGGTAATAATTTGTGGGGAATGATTATATAGTTTATGTGTAGGATTCGTATTCATATTAGAAATTAGGAATATGATTGTTATATTTTAATTGGTGTGAGTCTGGGGAAATTCCCCCAGACTGAATGTCTACCCAGCCATTGTCCCTTTAATGGCCCATTAAGGAAGCTCCCCAGTATAATGGGCCGAAGAAGAAAACCTGTTGAGCCACTAGGACTTGAACATGTGACTCAACTCCAGTTTGATTGGAGAGAACTGCACACAGCATGGAGAAGGCCAGAGGTGATAAAAGGCAGCAGCCCCGACTCCATCTTGCTCTCAAGTCCCCAGTCTACAGCCAACACCCATCTCTGGAACTATTCCTCTGAGACTGAACAAAGGATTGAGGCCCACCCTGGTGCTGGGTGTTTACCAGAGGAACAAGCCTGCAAACTCCAGAAGAACAAGCCTGCAAACTGCTTTTCATGAACTTTAAATCATTTGTATGTATGTGATTCGTTTTGACCCTTTAACATCTCTCATATTTTGCTTCTTTTCTTCTTATATTAAACCTTTAGTTGTAGTTGCTAAAGGATTGGCTACCAGTGTGGTATTTTGGGTAAGATCCAAACCTATATTGTTCTGTGTGCTGTGGCTGGCCCTTTGGGGTCAGAAGAACCTATATCTTTAAGGGATCGTGTGGCTAGGTGGGAGCCGGAGGAGCTGGAGTGCAATAAAGGGAGCTGTTTCTATTTTGGGCAGATTTCTTGGTACCCGGTGTGGGGAACCAGAAGCCTGGTTGTAACTGATAGGGAGACTGTTTTAAGTACCACCCATCAGCGTGTGGGGAGTTTGGCTCCCGGTTTTGCAGCTTGCCCTGATTTTTGCACATCCAGGAAGGTATCCCAGGAGGCCCCGGTCACACCTTCTCCCTGGGACCGCTCATGTCCTGGGGAGAAGGGACCGCGGGGCTCCCTTCCGGCTGGGACCCCAGTGGTCCTGGCCCAAAGGGAGTGCGGAGCTCCTTTCTGCCCGGGACCAAGCAGTCCCAGCTAGAAGGGTGCGCAGGGTTCCCTTTTTGCTGGGATCCCAGCGGTCCAAGCTAGAATGGAGCCCTGCGGCTCCTTTCTGGCTGGGACCGCTCTCCAGCTGCTGGGAAGACCCTGGAGGCTCCCCAGCAATTGGAGCGCCATGCTGGCAATTGCTGGCACTCCAGCTGCCGGGGACACGGCGCTCCAGCTGCTGGGGAACCTCCTGGCCTGTTATAGCTAGCTGGCCTGTTATAGGCTATGTCTACACTTACCAAAGTTAGTTCGAATTAGTTAATTCGAACTAACGAATTCGGATTAATTTTAGTTAGTTCGAATTAACTTAATTCGAACTAGCAAATTTAGTTCAAACTAAGCAAGTGCCATGCATGGCACTTGCTTAGTTCGAATTAGTTAATTGCATTAAGGTCAATGTGCCGGTTGGTTCGAACTAAGCACTTAGTTCAAACTAACATGGCCACATTGGGTTAATTTGAACTAACTAACTTCCTTAATTCGAACTAACATGCCAGTGTAGACATAGCCATAGTGTCTACTGTCCAAGTGTTTCTACATGCTTTACATCAGCCTCATTTTACAGAAAGGGAAACTGAAGCACAGAGAGCATAAGAGACTTGACCAAGGTCACATGGTGTGTCAGTGGCAGAGCCAGGAACACAGTACAGATCCTCTGACTTTCCAGTCCTCTGTGCTAACTACTAGGCCACATTTCTTCCCTGCAGGATTTATAAGTAACTTACAGGGTCATCTAACGGTGCTTCCCCATACAGAGTTGGGAAATATTTGGATAGCAAATCCTAGGTGTGGAATGGCCCATACAGCACATGCCCATATCCAGTATAATTTCAAGATTTAGGGTGAGTCTATGCTGCAAATGGTGGTGGGATTATAGCAGGTTAGGTATACTGGGAGCTAGGTCTCCCCTCCACCACACCCACTGTATAAAGTTCTCTTTGTTTTAAACCTCTGAACTCAGTGCTTGCAGATGGAGAAATATTGTTCATCAAGGGTGTCTGGGGTGGTGTGTATAGTTTCTGTGATGGGGCTCAAGGTGGCATTATTTTTCTTTAGAAGGAATCCCTAGAATATTGAACTTGGCCCTTTTTGCTGCTGACCATAACTGGCAGACGGGTTCATCTTCAAGTGATTGCTCATGTTAATTCTAACTCCTGGCCCCACGCCCTTCGATACTGTTGACTCCGGCCCGGTGGCGGGTCCATCAAGTCTGGTTTCTCAATCATCTCGAACCAACAGCATATGGGACGAAGATCTGCAGCTCCCCTCCACTCCTGAGAGTTTTGAGGTCACTAAGGAACTGATAGAGGAGGTTCTGCCCCTGGTCCTGGACTGCACTGCAGCACTGAAGTTCAAGTAATCGGTGCAGCCAAGTGGCAAGCCGACCCCACTAAGACCCCCATCTCCTTGGCACCGTTCACCGGTACCGAACACACACAGATCTCAGTCTCCGCTGAAGTTCTCCCAGCCAATGCCACCAGCAGACCCAGGTATTTCTGCCTGGCACCGTTCCCCGGTGCTGCTGATGATAGTAGCTGCGGCAGGGGCATCTCGGTACCGCTTTTCTGGCCCCTCAATCCTGTCGGCACTCCGGCACCATTGTCGGGCGGCACTGCTCCCCGGCACCAAGCGGCACTGTGAGAAGGAACTGTGGCCTCCCTCAGAAGCTGGGCTTGAGGAGGGGTCTGGGCACCCTCCCTGGCTGGACCCTGACATTATAAGGCAAAGGCCCCGGAGGCAGGGGGGTGGAGTTAAAGCAGGAAGGGGAGGTTTAAAAGGCCAGCTGGGAGGCTCAGTAGGCCCCAGCTGCCTCAGGGGAAGGATGCTCCTGTCCTGAGGCAGTCAGCCAGACAAGGCTGGGGCCTGCCTGGCCCTAAGGACTGGGAGGGAATTCCAAGAGCAGTGGACTGGGGAGGACACCCAGGAGAAACCTCTAGCCCTGAGAGTCCGCTCCTCCCGAGGGAACCAGGGGAGCCGAAAGGAGTGAATGACTCTGCGAAACCCCAGAACCCGTGTGACTTGGAGGAGCTGCCCTCTGTTGAGGATGAGGTACCGCCGGCGATGGGAGGGCCCTGTGATCTAGAGGAGCTGCCTTTTGCTGACGAGACGGAGACCTTCCCTGACCTTCTGCCCACAGATCATGAGGGGCTTGTTGGGATTCCTCAGGCCATCTACCCTCCAGACCCAGCAAAGCTGTGTGGAGCCAGGTGTCCGGGAGCAAGGGGGGAAAGGAAGTAGCCCAGGGGCGGTGGGGAAGGGCCCGACTGAATGGTGTTCAGCGTGTTTCGGCCGGAGCCCTGCTGACCCCAGAGGCAGATCACTCTGCCCCTGGATAGGGCCCTGGGCTGGGGCACAGTGGAATCGGGTTTGCCTGCCCCGTCCAGGGGCCGGGGACTACTGACTGGTGGGATTTACCCGCCCTGCCCAGGGGCCGGGGCTTACTGACTATTGGTATCTGCCCCAGCTGGACATTTGCCTCGCCCTGCCTGAGGGGCAGGAAGGCAATTGACTTTAGGATATTTGTGCCACTAAAACGAAGGACACTCCCCGAGCCAGAGATGCCTGAGTGGCGATCACACTTGGATTGGGCCCAAGGAAGGAGCTGGGCACCCAGGTTAGTGGGCGCCAGCTCACAGGCACCACTCCCCAATGGTACCTGTGTACCCGCTTTTCGTCAGGCTCAGACGAGGGCTCATCGACTTCACAGGTCAGCAGGGGCAGCAGGAGAAGAAGGGACTACCTGTTCAGCTCCTGGTCCTCCATGAAAAAATTTGTGGACGCAGTGCCTCAAGACTCTCAAGCAGAGTTCATGGTGATGGTGAAGGAGGGGAATATCATGTAAAGGGCACTTTTGCAATCAGCCCTGGATACGGTGGATGCTGCTACTTGAACCATGGCCTTGGGAGTTACGATGCGAAGGAGTTTTTGGCTCCAAGCTTCATGACTCCCACAAGAAGTCCAAGCAACTGGCCAGGACTTGCTGTTTGAGGGCCTGGACCCGTTCTCAGAACAAATGGACTCAAAGTTGCAAACCTTAGAATCATAGAATCTTAGGGCTGGAAGGGACCTCATGAGGTCATCTAGTCCAACCCCCTGCTAAAAGCAGGACCACTCCCACTAAATCATCCCAGCAAGGGTTTTGTCTAACCAGACCTTAAATATCTCCAAAGTCAGAGATTCCACAACCTCCCTAGGCAACCCATTCCAATGCTTCACCACCCTCCTAGTGAGAAAGTTTTTGCTAATATCCAACCTCAACCTCCCCAGCTGTAATTTGAAACCATTGCTCCTTGTTCTGTCCTCTGTTACTACCGAGAACAGCCTAGCTCCCTCCTCTTTGGAGCACCCCTTCAAGTAGTTGAAGGTTACTATCAAATCCCCACTCAGTCTACACTGCTGCAGACTAAATAAGCCTAGTTCCTTCAGTCTCTCCTCGTAAGTCATGTGCCCCAGCCCCCTAATCATTTTCGTTGCCCTCCGTTGAACTCTTTCTAATTTGTCCACATCCTTTCTGTAGTGGGGAGCCCAAAACTGGACACAATATTCCAGATGCGGCCTCACCAGTGCCGAATGGAGGGGAATAATCAAATACCTCAATCTGCTGGCAATACTCCTACTGATCCAGCCCAATATGCCATTGGCCTTTTTGGCAACAAGAGCACACTGTTGATTCATATCCAGCTTCCCGTCCACCAGAACCCCCAGGTCCTTTTCTACAGTGCTGCTACTTAGCCCATCGGTCCCTAGACTGTAGCAGTGCATGGGATTTTTCCTTTCTAAGTGCATGACTTTGCACTTGTCCTTGTTGAACCTCATGAGATTTATTTTGGCCCAGTGTTCCAATTTGTCTAAGTCTCCCTGAATCCTGTCCCTGCTCTCCAGCGTGTCTACCATTCTCCCTAGCTTGGTGTCATCTGCGAAGTTACTAAGTGTGCAATCCATCCCATCATCCAGATCATTAATGAAGATGTTGAACAGAACCGGTCCCAGGACCGACCCCTGGGGCACTCCACTCATTTCTGGTTGCCAACTAAACATTGAGCCATTGATTCCTACCCGCTGAGCCCATTGATCTATCCAGTTTTCTATCCACCTTACAGTCCACTCATCCAACCCATACTTCCTTAAGTTGCTGATGAGAATGTTGTCGGAAACGGTATCAAAAGCCTTGATAAAGTCGAGGTATATCATGTTAACGGCTCTTCCCGCATCCACAAATCCAGTCATCTCATCACAAAAGGCAATCAGGTTGGTCAGGCACGATTTGCCCTTGGTGAATCCATGCTGACTGTTCCTGATAACTCTATTTTCCTCCAAGTGTTTCAGTATGAATTCTTTGAAGACCTGCTCCATGAATTTTCCAGAGATTGAGGTGAGGCTGACCAGTCTGTAGTTCCCCGGATCCTCCTTTTTCCCTTTCTTGAAGATAGGTACTATATTTGCCTTCTTCCAATCATCTGGGACCTCCCCCGTTCACCACGAGTTTTCAAAGATAATGGTCAGCGGCTCTGCAATCACCTCGACCAACTCCCTCAGTACCCTCGGATGCAGTTCATCCGGCCCCATAGACTTGTGCACATCCAACTTCTTTAAGTAGTCCCTAACCTGACCTTCCATCACAGAGAGCTGCTCTTCTTCTCTGCATTCTGCGTTACCCAATGTAGTAGCCTGGGAGCTGACCCTCCCTGTGAAGACTGAAGTAAAAAAAGCATTGAGGACTTCAGCCTTTTCTGCATCATCCACCATGAGGATACCTGCCTCATTCAGTAAGGGACCTACACCATCCCTGATCCTTTTCTTTTTACTGACATACTTGTAGAACCCCTTCCTGTTATCCTTCACATCTCTTGCTAGCTGCAACTCCAATTGCCCTTTGGCCTTGCTGATTTTATCCCTGCAGTCCCAAGCAATATCTTTATATGCCTCCCTTGTCACCTGTCCAAGCTTCCACTTCTTGTAAGCTTCCCTTTTATGTTTCAGCTCCCCACAGAGTTCCCTGCTAAGCCACGCTGGTTGCCGTCCCCATTTGCTGTTCTTTCTGCTGGAATGGTATCTTCCTGTGCTCTTAGCAGGGTTTCTTTAAAATACAGCCAGCTCTCTTGGACGCCTTTCTCCTTCTGACTCCCATGCGATGCTCAAGTCTCTAGGCTTACATATCCTGGTCCCGCAGAAACAGTAATTCTGACCACAGCCCCCTTCCAAACCGTGCCAATCTAAGTTGGACACTCTGCGGTACAGGGCCAGCAATGACCATCAGCTGAGCCAAAGGTCGTCGAGCCGTAGCAGAGATCAAATGCGCAATCAGCCTAATGGCAAAAAGAGATTTTAAGGTTATGCCTGAGGACGTCATACCAGACCCAACCATGGATCCACACCTCCCCCACTTTGGAGACAGGTTATCCTGGTTTTACCAGGCGTGGTCCAGCATCACATCAGACCAATAGGTCTTGCGCACGGTGAAGTGGGGGTATTTGTTCCAGTTCTCTTCTGTTCCCCCTTCCCACCCACCTTACCCTTCCCTGTCCCTTTTCAGTGATCCCTCTCATGAACATCTACTCAACAACGAAGTGTAATCCCTCATCACACTGGGAGCAGTACAAGAGGCACTGGTAGATTGAAGGGGATGGGGCTTCAACTCCTGCTATTTCCTGGTCCCAAAGGCAAAAGGAGGCTTACACCCCATCCTGGACCTGAGAGGACTAAACAGGTTTCTGCGCAGAGTGAAGTTCCGTATGGTATCCCTGGCCTCCATTATCCTGTCATTGGATCCCAGGGACTGGTATGCCACCCTCAATTTGTGGGATACCTATTTCCACATCGCCATCTTAGCATGTCACGGGCACTTTCTCTGCTTTATGGTGAGCCAGAGACCCTTACAATTCACTTTCTTTCCTTTTTGGTTAGTGGCAGTGCCCCAGGTCTTCACAAAATGCTAAGCAGCAGTTGCGGCCTTCTTCAGGCAAAGAAGGATCCAGGTATTCCCATACCTGGACGACTGGCTGGTGAAAGATCACTCCCGGCAGGAGGGTTGAGTGCACCTGCGAGTAATCAAATCTATGTTCTCCAGGCTTAGCCCTGATCATAAACAAGGGAAAATCTACACTAACCCCAACGCAGTGTATAGATTTCATAGGAGCAGTCTTGGACTCGAGGGAAGCGCGTGCCTCGCTCCCACGAGCGAGATTCCAAACCATGTCAGAAATGATCAGGTCTCTAACTGAACATCCCCTGACCTCGGTCCAAATGTCTCTGACGCTCTTGGACCATATAGCCTCCTGCACCGATGTGGTGGAGTTTGTTCACCTGAGATTATACCCCCTCCAGGTTTGGCTGGCGACAGTATATCATCCGTCACGAGACTCCCTGGAAACCATGGTGTGCCTACCACCACATATCCTGGAGACGCTATAGTGGTGGTGTCGGTGGCGCAACGTGTGCAGGCCAGCCGTTCCAGTCCCCCCAATCTTTGATGTGCCTAGTGACGGATGTATCGGACGTGGGATGGGGGCACATCTGAACTACCTGCAAACCCAAGGCCTGCTGTACGCAGAAGAGATGCTCCCACACATAAACGTGAAAGAGTTCAGGGCACTCCGCCTAGCCTGTGTGCCATTCCAGAACAAGTTGGTGATCAACCCAGTACTAGTTTAGACAGACAATACCACGGCCATGCATTATATCAACAAACAAGGTGGAGCTCGCTCCTCTCCCCTGTGCCAGGAAGCCTATGGAACTTCTGAATCCAGCACTCAATATGCCTAGCAGCCTCATACTTACCCAGCTCTCAGAATCTCCTGGCGGACAGCCTCAGCAGGTGGTTCTTGTCCCATGAGTGGTCCCTTCATACAGATGTCGTGAAGGACATCTTCCAATGGTGGGGAATTCCCCAAGTAGATCTGTTCGTGTTGGAGTCCAAACAGAAGTGCGACATCTGCTCATTCCAGAACTGCAGTCCGGGATTCCTGGCAGACGCGTTCCTGATTTCCTGGCTGAACCACCTGAGATACACCTTTCTACCTATGCCGCTGGTTCACAAGACGCTCCTAAAGATAAAACAAGACAAAGCGGAAGTCATTCTGATTGCTCCAGATTGGCTCCGATAGCATTGGTTTGTGACGCTGCTAGACCTGTTGGTCAAGACTCCGATATCCCTGCCACTCCACCCAGACCTGCTCACACAGAACCTTGGAGCACTGAGACACCCCAGACTGAGGTCTCTGCACCTCAAGGCATGGTACATCCATGGTTAAGCAGAAATGAGCTGCAGTGCTCCTCTCCTAGCTTGCAACTAGGACTACTTACCAGGCCAAGTGGAGGAGGTTCTCCTTATGGGCAGCGGAGAAAGGTGTACAAGCCTCTTTGACACCAGTGCCAAAAATCTTGGACTATCTCCTGGACCTCAAACAGCAAGGGCTGGCATGCTGTTCAATCAAGGTCCATCTGGCGGCCATCTTAGCATTCCATCAAGGCTGTGCACGGGGTTCCTCGTTCTCCAACCACACAATAAAACATTTCATGAAGGGCCTGGACAGACTGTTCCCTTCTATTTGCCCTCCAGTAGTTCAATGGGACCTAAACCTGGTCTTGTCCAGATTGACTGGCCATCTCTTTGAACCACTGGCTTCCTGTTCTTTGTTATACTTGTCATGGACGGTGGCCTTTCTTACACTGGCCCACAGGTATCAGAGCTCTGAGCTCTTACATCAGAGCTCCCCTATACCCTGTTCTTTAAGGACAACAAGCAGCTTCGCCCTCACTCCACTTTCTTCCCCAAAGTGATTTCTCACTTCCACACCAACCAGGACATTTTCCTGCTGGTTTT
This sequence comes from Pelusios castaneus, assembly GCA_007922175.1. NCBI lineage: Eukaryota > Metazoa > Chordata > Testudines > Pelomedusidae > Pelusios > Pelusios castaneus. The sequence continues at coordinate 5,047,151 of ML685860.1, read as the reverse complement.
CTACCTGAAACCTCATGCCACTGACCAGGAAAGATGCCTCCACACATTGGATGTGCATAGGGCCTTAGCTCTTATATAGACCTCACTAAACCATTCAGGAAATCATCCCAGTTATTCATAGTGGTTGCTGACAGAATGAAAGGAGAGGCAGTGTCCTCCCAATGCCTGTCCTCCTGGGTCATGACCTGTTTCAGGCAGTGTTATGTGCTGACCAAGGTTCCGCTCCTGCGACTGATGGCTCACTCCACTCGAGCTTGGGCCTCCTTGACAGCCTTCTTTGCGCATGTACCCATTGTAGACATTTGCAAGGCTGCAACGTGGTCGTCTGTGCACACCTTTGCTGCCCACTATGCACTTACTCAACAGGCGAGAGACAACACAGCTGTTGGCAGAGCGATGCTGCAGGCAGCGAACTTATAGAATTCCGTCCCTCCTCCAAGGTAAGGCTTGGGAATCACCTGAGTTGGAATTAACAGGAGCAATCACTCGAAGAAGAAGGAATGGTTACTTACCTGTAACTAGTGTTCTTCGAGATGTGTTGCTCATGTATATTCCAACACCCGCCCTCCTCCCCTCAGCTGGAATTCCAGTAAGAAGGAACTGGGGAGGGAGAGGGTCAGCTGAGTTATATATGGAGGGTCACAGGGGTGCCCCCAGGAGCTGCAGCCGACCCTGCGGATAGTCTAGGGGAAAACTTTCTGGTGATCCGTGCATGTGGCGCATGCACACCTGAGTTGGAATGTACATGAGCAACACATCTCGAAGAACACTAGTTACAGGTAAGTAACCATTTCTTATGCAATGTCAACGCACCAGAGAGTCAAGTCATTCGGGGATATGTGGGTTGGCAGCATGCAGGGGAACTGTACAGGAGGAGAAAACAGGAGGAATCCTCCTCGCTAACAGAGCACTTATGCTGCTGCTCTGCACCTGCTACACTCTAGGAGCATCTGTTTCCCAGACTGCAGCTCCTACACCTGAGGGTGGGCCAAGTAGATCACTTTCACCTCTGACAATGTGCATGATGCTGTACAAAATACAACCAGCTACATAATCCATTGGGCTAGGCTCTAAATCCCTTTCCACAGGTGTGTTTTCTACCCCTGCCCTTGGCCATGCTTCTGAGCCACGCTATCTCACTGAATTAAGAACATAAGAACATCCAGACTGGATCAGACCAATGGTCCTTCTAGCCCAGTGTCCTGTCTTCCAGCCATGGCCAATGCTAGATACTTCAGAAGGAACGAACAGAACAGCTGATCATCAAGTGATCCATCCCGACTCCCATTCCCAGCTTCTGGCAAACAGAGGCTAGAGACTCTTCAGAGCATGGCTTTGCATCTCTGCCTATCCTGGGTGATAACCACTGATGGATCTATCTTCTGTGAACTTACCTAGTTCTTTTTAGAATCCTGTTATAGTCTTGGCCTTCCCAACAACCTCTGGCAAGGATTTACACAGGTTGACTGTGCATTGTGTGAAGAAATACTTCTTTGTGTTCATTTTAAACCTTCATGGTCTGCTGTTTATTGTATCAGGGACAAAACGTTTGGCTCAAGGGGAGGAAGTTCACCACTTCAGTACTCAAGGACAGATCAAGATATCTATTGAACTTTGGCAGTGGCCCATGGAATCTCTCACTGCTGGACATGTGCATGAGGTCACCCCAAACTGGACATTAAGACAAATGCTTTTCATTACTGATCAGCAGGAGCCAGCAGCTTAGAACCCTTCCAGTGTAAATAAAGCTAGCATGGGCTTTTTTGGTCAGATGGGGCTATTATTAAACTTTTATGATACATATAAAAAGTAACTATTTCCTTTATGGCTGGGAGACGCAGACAGTAGGACCATTAGCTACATCAACACTGCAGAAAACTTTACCGTATATCACCAAATTTATTGCATCTATAAGTATCTATTTAGGAGGGGAAGACAGGCTGGTGTGATTGTTTTGTGCATCATTTCATTGTAACCTAAATAAAAAAGGATTGGCACAGAACATGGCATTATGGTGATGATTCAACTCGGTCAGCTTCCCTCAGGGAGGGTGAACATTACAAACTAGCACAATATAACCAAAGGCCCAGGAATCTACTGTTCCTTTTTTCCAGGCATGTCCCACGTTCTCTCTAAGTAATGGGCTTTAATTCTTCCCGGTAAATGCGCTGCTGATGAGTTCCAAGCACAAACCTTATTCTCTCTTTCTCAATTAAAGAGCAGCAAAGTAATAAAACATCCAACCAAATCTGTTTTGGCTGTGTTAATCCTACTGCCTAGGAGATTTATCAGGGCCCCTCACCCCTTACTGCTATGTAAATGCCAAAATCCAGTGGAGGCAATAAACTGACCATAAAAGGTCCCATCAATTATTCACAAAGGTTCTGCGTTTGTTAAGGTCTCTGTAGCTATGGAGGGAAAAAGCCCCCCTGAGCAGTGATGTTCTACAAAGAATTCTGATTGTTCTTGTCTGGGGACGTCAATTAAGGATCTTTGTGGCTTGAACTACCCCACCCACAAGTCTTCTCCCCCAATTAGGAAAGGATAATCAGTCACATGACCTCCTTGTGACCCCCCCCCCCCAACTGCTTCCTTTTCAACCTCATTTCACAGTGTGATGTGAAGGTGGATTCATGGTGTAGCTCTGTCTCCAGTGCCCTGCCCTGAGCCCCATGCTGTCCCAGGCAGCTCTGCTGAAGAGCCCCAGATCCTGCTTTGACCTTTCCTTGACTGTAGTTAGGATTGAGTGAGCCTGCATGGATGGAACAACATCCCTCTCCCCTTCCCCAAAACCTTGCTACAGAAAGAAAATGGGACGCATGCTCATACCATTCCTGGGGCTCCAGAAAATGTGATTGGTGCCTCCTGTGCTGTTCTGTCAGTTTTCTGCCCCTCTGGGTTTAGCAGGAAGGGAAACAAGGAGTAATGTGGGGAGCAAAGGTCTCAGTAAGACACTAGGCATAACAGGGAAGAAGGGTACAGTCCATGGGAGCTGGTTGGGTGAAGAGATCCTCGGTGTCTTTGGGGGTAAAGAGTCAAAATTCAGCTATTGCATTGGTTGGCAGCATTTCAAAGATGTGACAGTGGAGATGACATCACAGGCATGTCACATCACAAGTGACAATGTCACTTTCTCATTTCACTGAGGCTCAGGCTGGAGGAGGTCAGAGGGTCAACCGACACAAAGGACAACTGAATTTTACTTCCACCCTGCCATGGTCCAGGGTGACCATCACATGCAGCATCCATCCAGAGGAAGAGCAAGAACTACAGCAAGAGAATGGAGACCCTCACAAAGTCCAGGACTCAGATTTCTATGCCCAGTGAATCCCGCCTGCTGCTGCAGTGCTAGAGACTTTCTGGGGCTCCCCAGTGGCACCTAGCAAGAGGACAAGAGGCATCCTGCCCGGAAGTCCCCCACCTGCCTCCTCTCTTCTGATGGGGGATTTCTCTGTGTCTTATTATGAGAGGGGTGAAGGAAGAGTGCATGGTATTGACCCCTTCCTTCTTCTCCGAGGACAAGACAGGCAGTGAATGGCATTTATTGTAAAGGGGTGGGGAGTGAGAGGGTGATGCCCTGACCTGACTTGCTTGGATTACTGCTGCTTAGGGAGTTAAATCTTTTCTGATATGGCTCTTCTCTTAAGCTTCCCCCTTCCCTGCCCTGCACCAGACAGAGAAATGCTGCAGCTTCACCAAACGAGATCTAAGCCAACAGCCACCCCCCTCCGGTTTTTCTCCCCTCCTCTGCTGATGTACTTTAGCGATTGGTTCTCCCTGCAGCCTGCCTTGAAGCAGAGAGCTTCAGCAATGTCACACAGAAGCCTAATCTTAAGATACTTCCAACCTAGTTTCACAACCCCAGGAAGGTTCATCAGCCATTTCAGAGAAGCATCTGACTTTCTGGCTCCTCACCCAGCCCAGCCCCCAGACCTTCTTCTCTTGTGTTCAGGTTCTTCTCCAGCCCTCACCACCAGAGTATCCGAGGGTCTTCCAGCAGTGCATTACATGACCTGACTAACATCTGTCAGGTGTATTTTGGTCTCTCTTTGCAGAGGGAATGTGTGTGCTGTGCAGTGCTTTGTTTTGATAGGGTTTGTCTGAGGGTTCTGAACGCTACCTCTGTATGTTAGAGAAGGGTGGGTCAGAGAAGTTCTCCTGACTCTTGGTGGGGAGGTTTGTGACAATCCTAAGTTCCAGGGGAAATTCACCCAGTGTCAAGTCTTTTTGGCAGCTCCTCTCGTTGAAGCTATTAAGTTGGGAAGCCTCTTGATTTATTCACAAGCTAAGATAAACTACTGAGTTTTGTGTGTTACATCTTGTTCTGATTTTGTCCAGATACATGGCAAAGACAGCAATACAGACAGACTTAATGAATGGCTTTCCTCCTTTTAAATCTTAATTAGGTTTATTTCAACTTAATAAAAAGTAATGGGTTTCTTCCTGAACCAAAAAGATCTGCGAGCCAATCAGCCCCGGAGAATGCTCCGTCTCTTGTACAGACAGAAAGTTGCACTGTGTCTCTGAAGCGGAGTTGTTGACCACGGTCCTCACCCCAGAGGCTCTGTTAGGCACCCTGCCTGGGCTAGGTCCTGTAGAGTTAAGGATTGAGACGTTGAACTTGATTTGATATTCTATGGTAAGCCAGGGTAGTGACTGGAAGATAAGTGTGCCATACCTACGGTAGCCCATGTTTCTGAGGCGATGCGCTGTGGTGTTCTAAACCAGCTTTGAAGCAGAGGTGAACTGGAGAGTCATGGGATTTGTGTCCATGTGAAGAGCTGAATCTTGGCTCCCTGGAGTTTGAGCGCGGGGCCTTGGTGCCACCAGAGAGAAAGACCTGAGGAGGCATGAGGTTTGCATCCTAATTTCCCCACAGCTCACATATATTTGTGTGAGCCTGATGCCCTCTAGTGGCTAGCCCCAGGGAAACGAATAGCCTGCTACGTACAGCTGATGGAGTTGCTCCTGTAGCCCAAATGTTAGGGGCTCAATGTATGGAGTTGGAGGTCTCAGATTCTGTGCCTGTTGACCCCATGGTGATTGTTTATGGTTGTGTTTTGTCCCATTTATCCCACAGCTTGATTCTTGCCTCACTGAATTCTTAAAGCCAAGTTCCCATGCACAGCTGATTCAACTCCACAATTCCCCCTCTCTCCGGTGGCTGGCAGTGGGGTTTGGTGTCTGTGTTCTAGCCAAGCCTAGCTCTGCTTTTGAGGCTGACTCATCACTATCCATTGTCTATCTGTGTCCCCTCCATAGCAAATAACACAGGATCTGCTGAGAGCAGAGAGGAGGAGCCAAGGCAGGAGATGTTGGACCTCACCCCTTTCTGAGAAATCCAAATGCAAAATATTCAGCCCTTTTGCTCCCATGTCACTTTCCCTTTTTGAGCTCCAAGAGCTGGTTTGCACTCCAGCACTACCCCCATGCCTGGCATCAAGCAGCTGCAGTTCACTCTGCCCAACGCATTCCTTTCCACCAGGGACCACAAGCAAACTGCATTCCGTTCAGCTTGCCTTGGGTGGTAGACAGTGAGAGGGAGTGGCCTTTGTGTGCTGAATTGTTATTGTCCCATGGAGTACACTAGCCCCAGAGCTCCTCACTGGCTATGTCCACACTTGTTAAATTAAGTTGACTTCTGCAGAGATTTACAGTGCTGTGGGTCCAGCTAATTTACAAACCAGCCAGAAGAAAGAGGCCAATAAATGCCTCTTTATTTCCAGATTTATCACTACAAGATTAAATAATGGCTACGCACGTGCTAGCCCACTAGAAAGTTTAGGTGACATTGAGGGAAGGCAGCCATGCCTGCAGCTGGCAACTCAGAGGGGACAGAAGTGGCTGCGGGGTTTCCTTCTGCAGCATCAGGAAGATTCCCTAAATAACTCCTTGAAGCGCCCGGCCCCACCCTGCACTAGTTGCTGAATACAGTAACTCCATTACGCCATCCATATTCCAAGGCTGACTTGCGGTTCAGCGGGCACGATGAAGCAAGTGGATTCCCCTTCCTATCACTTCACCCAGCAGGCCATATAATCTGCTGGTCTCCACTTGGGAGAAAGTGCTACTGGACAGCCAGTTCTGGTTGGTCACTGGTTTGCTCATTGGTCTGTGCCCCTGAGGAAAGAGCATGTGCTGTTCTGGTGAGCACTGAATACATTTAGGCTGTGGGAGTTAGGTGCTCAAATCTCTTTGAAACCGCCAGCCTTGTAAGTGGTGTCTGTGTGTGGGCAGGGAGCCCCGCCCCCTCTTACACACTTCTGGAAATACTGCCATAGAGTCTAATTCCAGAAAGTCAAGACAGACTACAACTGCACATTGATGTAGCCCGACAATGGCGCTTTCCCAGCTGCTTGGTGCTTTGCTCACCACTGAAATGCAGCCCCTCTGGACAGCAGCGTTCAGCAACGCCACAGAACAGTTTAAGGCTCACAGCACAAGGTGGCAGAGCTTCAAGGTTTCTTGCAAACTGTTTCTTCTACTGCAGCAGAGGATGCCGGGTTTTGGCACACTGCTCCCCATCTCTCCCAAGCACTGCCAGCTGACCTCTGAACTGGCCTTGGCAACAATCTTGATGCAGGCTGGAATAAACAGAAGCCTGTCCACGCCTCTCTGTTCGGATGTACTGAGAGCTACAGCCTTGGTCCCCAGAAGCCACACACACACAAAATGGACGGCAGGGAGCTGTAATCCGTGGTCAGCACCCCTACCCCCAGGGGCTGCTACCCACTGTGCCACTGGCCACAAATCTCCTAGGAACGGCAGCAGCAAAACAATAGGGAGTCTTTCTACCGCACGGCAAGCTCTGGCCTTTTTTGCAGAGGCAGGTGGCGCTGTTGGTCTCAATCAAGCTGCAGCCGCCCTGCATTAGGGTAGTCACAGAGAAGACGGCTCAAGCAGGCCTCAGTAAGAGAATTCATCTGATTTATGAAGAGATTATTTTATTCGGGGACAAAGAGAATAGGTTATCAATATAATTTTCTTTTGGAAACAATAATCACTAATGATACCCTGCTCAGTCCCATCACCATTTAGCATCAGGCACTGACACTTAGAATTTACAGTGACACGAGAGAATTAATCCTTTCAGGTTTATTTGTGCCCACAGAGAGGTCTCAATTCCTACAGGCCTTTCAGTGGAAGCAGAGCTTAAAGCAGGGGTAGTTTCCTGCTGCCATGGAAGATGGGAGGCCTCTTATTTCCGCCATGATTACAGACCACACTAATTGACCAGGCTGAGCAATGCTTTTCTCTTCAGCACAGTAGTACTTTGCACCCAGGTCAGCTCTTGGCAGGATTTGTAAGGGTGTGGGAGGGTTATCCCATGTACTGATGGGAAACAGGCACAGAGGGACTATGTTACCTACACTAGGTCACAAGACAAATCAGCCACAGAGCTGGGAACAGAACTCGCATCTCCTTCTACAACCAACCACCCATCACAGGAACACCCCACCCCACCTTTCCTAAAGTGCTGCTTCCTCTGGGGGACGTGAACGAGGCACTGGGATGAGTGGCTTTGGGTATTCCCTCTAAGGCTTCTGCATTGAATTCACCCAGCTGCAGTGGGCCGGTTTTTAATCTTGTTCTTATTCCCTCTCCATCAGTCCTGGAAATCCTGAGATCTTTCTGCACACAGATTACTGGGGGATGAATTCTGGTAGCTTCTGTGTTGGCTGCTGCTGCTGCTGCTGCTGTTTCTCTGGCATTGTTGCTGAGGCCTTCATGTTTGGAACTGGTGTTCTTCTTGCCCTTGTGATCATGAGGAGACAGGTGGGGTGAACCCAAAAGGATGCTTTATTGAGGATGACGAGCACACACAGACCCTGTAGCTCACAGACAGAGAAAGGCAGCTGGTGCCGCACAGTGACAGCAGCCAGGCTGCCTAAGTCCTGGGCCATGTTTCAGCAAGCATGGATTTGATCGCTTACTCTATTGGGCTACAAGAGGTGAAGAAGGAGAGCGGCATCCATTTTATAAAGCCCTTGACAGCATCCCTTTGATGTGGGTCTGAAACGTGAACAGTTTATCGCAGACAACACATTAAGCACTGCACCTGCTTGTGCCTTGTAAGTGTAAGCTCTTTGAGACAGGGACTCTTCCATCACCTGGGCAGCTTTGTACAAGTAATGTTTCATGTTTCAGGGCATAAGATGGCTACCGCTGGTAGGATTGCACAGTTAGGCATGTGATCCTCGGAAGCATCCGATATCAGCCTCCATTTGAGGCAAGTTATTGGACAAGGTGGACTGCAGTGCTATTCCTCAGTGGCAATTGCTATGTGCTTATTGGTGCTACACGCTGGCTTTTGGAGAGTGGTGTTTTATGTGTGCCATGGGCCACAATGGAAGCCCTTTAGTGTAACATAGTTATCTGCAAGAAGTCATTGAGGCCGTACTTTGAAGTACCACCTGGTATTTGGTAACCATTTGTCACCAATATTTGACATTCTGAAAAATCGTCCAGTGAGCAAAAACAACACCGGGAGCAGACACTTGCAAGAAATATCTCCAGGTAATAAGCAGCAGGGTTACATGGTTGTTTCATGCTAGAAAAGAGTGGCAAGGACTCTGCTGGGGAACCTAAAAGCATACGGTTTCGAGCAATAACATTGTATGATTATTTAAAGCCCTTTTCCTGGGAACAGTCATTCGTTATCACCCCTTCTCTTTTTGGCATGTGACTCCTCTCTGGTTCACAGGTTTTGACGCCCCTCAGTATTTCTGTATGGCACGTGTTTTGTTAATTGCCATTCGCATTTCATTCCAAAATGTGGGGAGTTGATATGTATCAGAGACACCTCGCTGGTTTCTAGCACCAGGCCATTTCCATGCACAAAGAGCTCTCAGCCGGCAATGTGGAGCCAGCAAGGGAAATGTGTCTCACAAGCGGTTTATGAGGCAGCGACTCTCCCTGCTTGCTGCGGTGATGAGTCTTATATCTGCAGGGGGGACCTGGCTCTCCCTGCTCACTGTGGTACTTAATGTTACAGCTAGTTTGCCCTGGTAGCTCTAGCTGAAGTGCTAAGGAGAATTTACTGCACCAGTTGCTGTTCTCTTGTGACCTTGGGCAGGAAAGCAGGCGCAAGGCACCCCCTTGATGGTGCTGTGGGAGCTGTTTTGGAGCACTGATGGTCGCTCACACAGGATAAACTTTAGCCTGATGTACAGTGTCACGGGCTGTGGTAGCAGGGGGTCGGGACACTGCAAGTGCTGGGAACAAACAGCTTGTAAATTACAGGTGTGGTGTCCCACTGCTTTCCTGACCCTTAAGGAGTGGGAGGAGGGGGCGGAGTGGGTCAGAAGACCCCTTTGCAGGGAGTAGGAATAAAAAAATGCTCAGGAAATACCCTGGTGGGAGAAGAGGGAAAATGGTCTTCAGGAATCAGGAGTTGGATGAGGGGAAAACCCAGGGCCTGTTCCTTTCTCCTCCCCCACTCCCCACAGCCCATTGGGAGGAGGTCCCTGGCATATAGGCAGCCTTGGCTGGCAGCACATGGAAGGTGCTAGCATGAAAAGGGAGCCAGGGACGGTGGTGAGCAGTGACCATGGGCATGGCAGGCTGGGGGGGGGGAGAGCTCCAAGTGGATGGGCAGAAGGGCCAGAGACAAGTATGAACCTTTGGATGGCAGTGATGGGCTTTGTTGGTGGGACTGTCTGGAACCGTTTGCAGGCATTAAATCCTCCTCAGGTGGTGGACAGGAGGACTTATGAGAGAAGCAGTGGGGATTCGTAGCGCTCCAGCAGTCTGCAGCCATGAGTCTCAGAGCTGGGATCCATAGGCTGGGGCTTGCGCTACAGTGGCTTCAGAGCCAAACTCCAGCCTGGGCCAGAATGGCTGCCCAGCTCTTTTTAGTGCAGTTGCATGAGGCCCACAGGGGCTGAGGAGCTGGAACTTAGACTTCCTCACAGGGTCCGAGAGCCCAGGCTCTGGCCTGAGCCAATGTCTACACCACAGTTAAACGCCCCAGAGACAGCTGGGTGTGTAAGTGCCGGGTAGACAGACCCTAAGGGGCCCTGGAGAGAGAAAAGAGAAGGAGACTGCTGCAAAGGGGGCCCTCAGGAGGCAGGTGGGATCATCCCCCAGTACATTAGTATCCTGTCCCAGCTGGAACTGAAAGGGACTCCCAGTTAAATGAACAAAAACACCAACTGCAGGTCGGCAAGCAACTCCCTCTGTATTACCATGCTGTTCTATGGCAAGTACAGAGTAGGTGGCTACCACCCCCCTGGATAGGCATTTGTTCTATGCAAAGCCACCTGGCGTACCAATGCAGAACAGAGCTCTGCTAGTTAAAGCTGGCTCTGTTTATGCTGCATTTATTTCACTGCAAGATTTAGCAAGAAGACTCCCTTCCACAGCAGCAACAGTCTCCACTGTGTGCAGGGTCAGAGGTCAGCTCAGATAGTCAGATGGGTCCCTTCTGGCCTTAGACTTGAGTAATGAATTTAAAGCAGGGAGCATGAGAAGACACAGCAACACAGGCATGTCAGCTTATTTCTTCTCAAATCTCCCTTTTAGCTGGTCCTTCTACCAAGGCATCTTTCTCACTGTCGAGCTCTGATGTCTGTAATGAAATGCCTCTCTCCAAACGGCAGTGTCGCTTCGCAGTGCCAGAGAAGCCAAGGAGAGAGAATGTGAAAGGAATTGGATTTATAGTTGGAAGCAGGCGCCTCTGATGGCCTCTGCATTACTGGGCTGCTGTGCTAAACAGAACATTCAGCTCACATCCTCAACCCAACACATCAGTTCCAGAGAGCTGGCGCTGGAGAAGTTATGTTTCCTTACAGTCCCCAAGTCCTGCTAATGCACTCTGCTGATGTGCGGAGCTGGAAGCAGGTTTATAGCAGCAGGTGACTACCTGTATGGACAGCTCCTTCCCCACCTTTCTGGTTTTTTGTGATACATGCTGGGTTCCAGAAGCATAGCCTCCTGTCAGCTCAGTGGGCTAAGTTCAGAGCCTCGGAGGCTATGGGCTATATAGAAATTTCTGTGTCAGTCTCCACGGCCAGTGGAGACCCGCTTAATCCATCCTGGAAGTGCTCTCCATTTGATGCAGTTACTCCTCCCCGAAGAAAAGAGTAACACTGCGTTGAATAGAGAGCATTCCCCGTCAGCGCAGCCCAGTGAAGACACGGTGGTAAGGGAGGGTAAGTAAGTCAGTGGAAGATACGCATTCTACAGTATGTAGCTTGTGGATCTCTCATCGACCCAGCATGGCAGCGTAGACCAGGCCTATGTCTACACTACCGCTTATGTCAGTATAACTTGTTGCTCAGGGGTTTCACTAACCCGCCCCCATGATACAGAACGACATAAGTCACATGGGAGAAGCCTAGAGCAGCTACATTAGAGATCTTATGGGGTGCACCTGCATTGCTCCAGTAGCAGGAGACAGGAGCCACTTACACATTGCAAATGGGTCTGAGCGTCAATCCATGCGCCCCAACATTGAGGGGCTGGCACAGGCTGTAACTGACACCACCTGATTCTCAGTCTGTTTGCCGTGGGCGGCTGCACGTGGAGCTCTGTGCTCTGTGGGCCGCATGCAGGCAATATGTGTACTCCCTGTATGGCCCTCAGGATGTCATGTGGGCCGCAGCTGTGCCCATCGGGCCAGGGGTTGAGAACCACTGCGCTAGACTTTCTCACTCAGCTGCACCTCTGAGTTTGGCCCCTTGTCTCTTGCTTCCTGGGCCAGTCAGAGCTGGTGGCATTGCAGGCACATGGCTCAGTGCTATGGAGCGTTCTGCAATGTCAAGCCCCTAAAGGAAATTTGGGGTGAAAAACTGGCACTTTTTCCCCTGGTACCAGCTGACCAGCTGGATTTGGTGACAGAGCAACAGGCCTGCTGGTTCCAGGGGCAGATAGAAACCAACAGAGACGAGAGGAAGAGAGGATTCAATGAGGCAACTGGAGCTTCAGCCAGGTGTAAAAAATGCAGGATTGACTCCTGGGTGAGCAGTGGCCGGGAGCACTGTGGAGGAAATGAGCGCAGTCTCTGAGCAGGGATGGTATCCCTTGAGTTCTTCAAGAGCAGCCCGAGTTCAGCAGCCCTCAGACTGCGGGAGGTGGTGCAGGGGTGTACTGACATGCAGCCATGAAAGGGTTAATTGATGGAGCAGTTGCCTCTAGTCCAGGGGTCTCAAACCCAAATCACCACGTGTGCCATGTGAGGACTAGGATATTGGCCCCAGGGCCACGTCACTGAAACCTTTTCATGCAGCGAGTATAATTAGAACAAGAGACAGCACTGTGGGATAGCCTTAGGATGCCTTTCCAGGGCCTGAACAAAACACACATTTACTTTCAGAATTACTTCCATTCAAGATGGCAGCATTATCAGAAAGACAAAGAGTAACCAAATAAAGGGCTGCATGCATCCCCAAGCCCGGAGGGGTGGCAAGCAGCCACAGCCTGGCCCCCAGCTGCACGCCGGCACCGGGCAGGAGGTGGGCTGGGCAGAGCCCCCCACAGGGACCCCATGGAGCCTCCCACAGCACGGAGTCCCCTTGGGACCCTCCCCAAAGCCCCAGGTCTGCCACCTTAGAGTCCCTGCACCTGAGTCCTGTCCCGGCCCCGGGTGCTGAGTCCACCTGTTCTGGCTGTCTGGCCCGCCGTGCTCCCCTGCCGCTGCAGGCTGAGGTTCCAGTGAGTGGTGCAGCTCCCACGTGCGGTTGGCTCCTCCCCAGCAGTGGCTGCCGAGGCCCCGGGAGGGGGGTGCAGCGTGGCCCGGAAGCACTGCCGACAGCGCTGACCTCAGTGGTCAGTGGCAGGACTCCGGGTGGGAGCCAGGCATCTGTAGCCTGGCTGCCGGCTCCCAGCCAGCGGGGTACAGGCCACTTGAAAAGCCGCACGGGCCAAAACCCCTGAATTCCAGGTCTCGTCGCAGGCCACAGGAGGTAACTTGGTGGGCTGCATGTGTTTGAGACCCCTGCTCTAGTGTCTGACTGAAGACAGCTGGTTACAAGGCAGCAGCTTAGGCAGAGGGGCAGCTGCCAGAGAGGCTGGGGCAGGAGCGACCTTGAAGAAACGCCCCAGCAACGGAGTGAGAGAAACCTGTCCAAGGAGGGAGGCTTTTGGGGAGAGGGAGCCAGAGACAGCTCTGTGTCAGGCCCCTGGAAGCAGGCCAGCCTAAGAGCAGTCCCGAGCCACTGCCCTACAGAGAGAGGAAAGCCTGGATTCCACGAATGCTCCCTGCAGGAGGGGAGATACAAGTTCTGAGTGCAAAGGGGAAGGGCTACTGAGCTCTGGCTGGAGGTGAAGGCCTAACCCAAAACCATTGGACTTTCGGTTCTGCTGGAACTTCTCTGGTAGCCTGACACAGGTGAGACTGAGCCATGGGGAGATTGCTATGGATCCTGGAGAGTGAGAGCTGGCAGGGGGTGCCTGGCACCAAGGGGGCCACACCGTGCTTGGCCATGAGGGGGTGCAGCGACGAGGGAGGGCATATGTTGTTTGTGATTAAAAACCCACATCTGGACCATGCCAACTAACTCAGCTTGGGCAGCCCATCAGCCTGAGCCCTGACAGCCTGAGTCAGCTGGCATGGGCCAACTGCAGGCATCTAACTTTAGTGTAGACATACCCCGAGTGCCAACAACAGGGGGTTGAGCCCAGACCTAAACCTCAAATAGGCCTGGTTTTTACCATGGGTCAGACCAAAACTCAGCATTCAGTGCCCCTAGCCTGTGGGGAGGAAGAGGGCTGAAATCCACAGCCAGGTCTGAATTGTGCAGCCTGCACCAATCTGTGTTCAAGAGTAGCTACACAACGCATATACTTGGACAGAGGGATGTGCAGCATCTCTTCTTAGCTTCTGATGTGCTTCCCCGGAAGAACCCCATCCATGTATCTTCTGCCAATGCCTCCTGGCCCTCATGATCACCCTCGTCTACCTTCCCCACTGTGGAGAAATTCCTCTGGTCTAGGTGGGGAGACTGAAAGTCCCTGCTGATCACAGTTGTCTATCCAATGGCTCAGAGAGTACTGTAGGGCTGTCTATAAATGCTGTCATGCACTGGGGAGAGGCCTGCATTTTGCATGTTTGTTTCAGTGTTACAAGGGGAAGACAGGTCCAGAAAACCAGCCCAGAAATGAGGTATATAATTTGTGGAGATCCCCTTTGCCTCTAGGATACTAGTGGAAGTGAGCCCAGACAGAGAGTGGTTACATGTGGTGACTGGCTGGGGTCCTGCATGACATGAGTTATTGGGTGAGTCCAGTTCTCAGCGAAGATGTGTTTGTGTCCCAGGCAACACGCGGCCACTCTGCACTGAGAGCAGCGTCTGGCTGGGGGACAGGCTGCATCGTCCTGCGTGGCCTGTGGTGACTGACTCTCCTACAAATGTCCTGCATTCCTGCTCCACCCCAAAACACTGCTCCTTCCAAGGCGGGCCAGAGCCCCAGGAAGTTTGGAGTTGGCCAGTGGTTGGAGCATGTACTGCTGCTGTCCGCAATGCACCAGCCTCAACTCACTAAGCCAAGGCTGGGGTCCAGGATCAGTGAAGCCTTCCATGGCCACTGAATGGCATCAAGCTCCTCAGCTCCTTTGAAATCACCAGCCCACATCTCCACTCCCTGAGCACATATCTACCAAGCTAGTCTCACCCAGAGACTGGGCTCAGTGCACAGCCTGGAGTGGATTCCCTGGGGACTGTGTCCAGTTTGTTCCAAAGTCCTGACCCAGGAATATAAAAGGGTCATTCCCAGTTCCCTGACATGGGGTGCATTGGAAACAGACACTCTGGAAGTGCTGGGTTTTCTGTGATTGAAATTCAGTCCTTATAGATACAAATATAAATGCCACCCCCCTAAAAACCCTTTATTTCCAGCAAAACTTGCTGCAGAAAAGCTTTGTTTTCTTCACACTGAAATTATGCGTCGATTGCATCCTCTGCTTGTCACAAAACATCATTCTTATTTCTTTTTATAAATTATTTGTGTACAGGAATTCAGCTTTGCATCGATCACTTTTGACTTCTTGGTCAATGTTTGATGGAATTAGGTATCAGATTTTATTTAAACGAAGGGAAATCCTTCCATGCCTCCCAAAACGGACACAGTGCTGCTAACTAATTCACGTTGATGAATAACATGGTAATGACTCTGTAATGAAATGCTGAAGTCATCTCGTATTCTCAGGCTATAGAAACATGCCAGACACTACAGCTGCAGCAACTTCCTTTAGCCGGCTACAGAAAGAGAATAAGCAGCCTTGCTGTTGTGGGCATTAAATCACATTAGATTCTGTAGCATTTGTGTTGGCATTTTAGAGGATTTGGAGGTGGCTCTCTGGGTGTGGGTGGGTTGGCTCCGGGAGAGTGGACATATTCACTGAGCCGCCTCTCCTGCATCCAAACACTGTTAGTGCAGAACCCTCTCCAGTGTAGCCTTTTGCTCCTGTTCCCCACGGGTGAATTTTCCTAAATGCAGTGATGCGTTGCTTCTCAGCACTGTTGCTCTGGCTGCCCTGCCCACAGGAGGATGAGAACCAGCCCCAATGGTTCCTGTAACTCTCTGGGGTCTCACGTGTCTGGTCTGGGGGTCCCCCACCCAGCGTGCTGCATGGACGAAAGTTCAGTATGCCCCAGGTTACTCTGCTCTCCAGCTGGGAATGAGATGGGGAATCAGGGAATGTGTCCAGAAGTGGGGTCTCTTTGTGAAGGACAGTGGATGGAGGTTGTGGGGATCAAACAGGAGAATGGAGGAACTGGCCTTTAGCAAAAAGGAAGTGATGCCCTGATTCCCCAGGGGGTCAGAATATGAGCTCTCCAGAACTCCCTGTCAACATGAAGCAGCTTGTCCTCTGCATGGCCTGGTGCATGAGCAGTACAGGTAGCATCATGCAGCATCTCCTTGTCCTGGGTGTAGGGGGCATTACCCAGGACCCCTCCATGGCTCCAGGGTTGCAGCCGGCCTCAACGTCTTATTCATGTCTTGGGGCATGTGACTATTCAGGTGTGAGAAAGTAGGAGTGTCTGAATGGAGAGTAGTCATTTTCACAATGGTCCCCAAGAATGGACTAGAGCAGATGCCTGGATCCAAAGACCCCCACACTGTGAAGGTGGATACGTTCAAATTCCACAGTGGAGCCTTGTGGCACGGGTGCCTAGGTGATGGGCTGATCTGACACAGCAAAGGGAGTACAGGGATTCTTCCACTGATTGGTCAGGGGCCATGCTCTAAAGCAGCGTTTCTCTGGGCCTGCCTGGTAGCTCTCAACACCTCTCGTTTATGGGGTGCCTATTTCTTGTTTACAACTGAGACCTTGGCTGGTATCAGCCATGGACTCTGGAGATGTTGAGTGAGCTTCTCTGATCCCATTGCCTATGGCTAGGTCTACATTTGAAAAGTTAGGTCGACTTTATGAAGTCGACTTAACAAAAGTCGACTTAACTTTTCAAGTCTAAACGTGGCCCCTTTTTGACCTTTTTAAGTCGACTTAACGTTTTGAGTTGACTTAATAAGCTCCACCAAGGCGCTAATCCCCACCCCCACTGGCTTAAGTCGACTTAATAAAGTCAACTTAAGCGCTAGTTTGAATTAAAACGAAGTGTTATTAATTCGCACTAACTTTTCCTTAATTCGACTTAAGGAGCAGCTTAAGTCGACTTAAGGAAAGCCCAGTGTAGACATGGAGTATTTTAAGTCGACTTAATTTGTAAGTGTAGACGCACGCTAAGTGAGGAAGCAGGTTTTACCAAGGTGTGGGTATTGGCTTCAGCTCTGACTACATAGTGCTGATACGCAGTGTGTACTGCTTCCTGGCTGGCCCCTCCCATTTGGGGATTTTGCATAGTCATATGCATCACCACAGGTACCTAGAGACATATATTGCAAAAATGGACAAAGCACGGCCTTGCTCCTACATCACACGGAGAGTGCATCCACCAGGTTACCTGGCCTGGACTGTCCGGGGAACTAGCAGGACAAAGGTGACTGAGTGAGAAGTGCTGGCTGCTCTGTCCAGCTAGGTCCAGGAGCGATTATATCTGTTCAGAACCCTGTATACTGTGGGAACTCACATGAGGGCCCAGCTCCAAAATCTGGAGCTGCTCCCTGTGGGAGTCAAGAGGATTCGCCGCTCTGCATCTCTTATCATGCAGAAAGCCAGCATGAGACTCCTAACACTATATGACTCTGAGACCTTACCTAGTGCTCTTCCTCTACCAATCCAAGTGCTTTGCCGAGGTGAGTGAGAATCACTCTCCATGTTTCCCATATAAGGCAAGTCAGTAGCAAAGCAGAGAAGCAGATCCCATATCTCCAGCCACCCAGTGGGATCAGGATGCCCTTTTCTCTAGAGCAGTGGTTTTCAAACTTTTCTTCTCGGGACCCAGTTACAAAAAATCATTTATGCCTGCGACCCAACAATTACATCTTTGAGCAGTGCATTCCAGTCTTTGGCAACAGCAGGAGGGGATGCCGCGACCCAGTGCCTGAGGGCCTGTGACCCAGTACTGGGTCCCGACCCTAAGTTTGAAAACCACTGCACTAGACTGCTTTCCCTGACAGCACTGTGCTCCAGAGTGACAGGTGCCTTTGCAAGGCCTGAGTGAGCCGGGCAGCACATTTTCTAATCCCATTTCACTGGATCCCATTTCCAAGTTTGTAGTTTCCAACTGACCCTGCAAAATTCCGCTTACCTTGGGTGAGTTACCTTTTTTACAGGTGAAATAACATTCATTGTTAATCACCATCAGGCTAAAGGTGCACAAGTAGATGGCTGGTTCATTTTTATGGCCATTTTGAAGGCTAATTTTAAATGGCCTAACAGCTCCTGCAAAGCCCATCAATACCAGGGTGAAGACAGTAGAGTGACATTGGATGAGAAAGGAAGCCGGTGCTTTCCTTGGAATTCACCTCCCGGAGGGGGCATTGCTCTTGCTCTGTAGACTGCCACTGCCAACGCCATTAGAGTGACTTTATAAATAGCGCTGCCGTTAGTCCGCCTTTGGCTGGAAGTTGCGACAAGTTGCAGTGAAAACCTGCAGTGCCAGTGACTTGAATTCAGACAGACGCTCAAAGATATTTCAGACGTGTGGTTAACTTGGCAAATATAATGCAACTTTATTTTCTAGAGGAGCCTTCATAAAACCCTCTGTGCCCAAGTGCTTTGCAGAGTGAACAGCAGAGAGGAATTTACAGGGAGGAAAGATCTTTGTGGCTGAGCTTCTGTAGGAGAGGGAGAGTAGACGGCTCAGGGAGGGTGAGATGTTCCAGACAGCAGCAGCTTCCATGAACAGGGGCCTTGTAGCTGCAAAGACAGGGGTAGGTGAAGAGAGGTAGTGGGAAGGTCTAAGAACAAGCAGGGCAACTGTAGAACTGGACCCTGCGGCGGTCGGGGAACTAATGGGGTTCTTTGTGGGTGGTCTCGGCTCTTTGTTTTCTCTCTGAAATTGGCTGCAGAATCTAGGTAAGGGCTGAAGACTTGGCTGCCATTTTAGCAGACATATGATTTGGGATCAAACCAGGGACTTCTAGACTCCAGAACCAGAAGCATTAATAGCTACAGGTTGAACTAAACAGTCAAACTTCTCTGTGACGGTGTTGGCAGCACTCTCCGCCGGATGGGCACCTCCTGCTAGTGTTTTTGAGGAATAGCTCAAGTCAACACCCCCATCTGCAGCCTGTGCTCCATCCTTTCTCGAAGCAAGTAAGCCTCCTCAACTCCGTCCAGACCCATCACGTCTTCCCCAGGCCCCAGACTTCCGTCCGAGCCATAACCTGTGTCCCTCCTACCCCACCCCCGCTTCCAGGAGATTTGGGCTCTGCCACTTGCTACAGTGGCCATCTCAGTTGATCACCGCTCTACTGGCATTTTGGGGGAGGTGGAGAGGGACCTGGGCCCACACACTACTTCAAGCCTCACACTAGAGATCATACATGCAATGACATCCACGTCCCCTTCCCCCAAGTCTGTGCCAGTGTTCCCTGGATTGCTTCCCTGCAGCCCCCAGCACCTCTGCCACCCTTATATCAGAGCATTAGCTCTACTCAGTCCCGGGAGTCAGCCAGTGCTCTGTCCAGAGTCCTGATCTGACCAATTCGAGTTCCTGAGAGGTGCTCCCTTGTGCTGTCTGTCAGCTTCCTGTTATACTGGTTCCCTAGGCTCTGACTGGCTCTCCAGCAGCCCCCTCCAATTGGCTGCCACTCCCAGAGTTCTCGTAATGCTTTCCTATCCAGTACAGGGCACACACCCTGTCACACTTCCCCTCTGGGGCTATAACATTCTGGGGCTCAGGAATGCAGTCACCAGTGATTGACACAAAGTCCAAATTTGTATATTCTTAAAAAGAATGAAGCTTCTAGCCCTTGTGGTTGGAACGCAAACCTTCTACACTACTTCTACGTTACCCTTGTCTCCCAGAGTCTCTAGGCAGAGGCTGTTCTAAGTCCCGAAGAATGCCTCCAGTCACATATATGGAGGCCGCTGGCTCAGTCCCCAAGCAATCACCACACTGACATTCACGGTCTTAGCTGTTTTATTGTTTTGAAGGCAGTTGGGTGAAACCTCATTGAAGCTGTTGGGTGTGCTGGCTGCCGTCCAGTCAGGGAGCATTTACAAGCCTCTGTTTAGTGATAGCTGCGGGACTAATGGAAAAAGCCTTGCTGGGGACCAATAACAACCACCACCACCCAAATTCCAAAGGGGTAGCCGTGTTAGTCTATTGTAGGAAGACAACAGAGTCCTGTGGCACTTTTAAAGACTAACAGATTTATTTATCGCATGAGCTTTCGTGGGAGAAAATCCCACTTCGTCAGACACTGATGACAAACACAGGGGCCAGGGATTGATTGGATTGCAACTGTGTATCTCAGGGAGAAGCAGCGGAAATACTAAAGTAGCAGATAGGCAGCAAAGAAATCCCACAAATGCTCAGAAGTGTGTAGTGTGAGTCTGAGAGAGCGCTTTAGGGCAGAGTACTAGCCAGAAGGAGGTCTAGAACTGTTAGCAAAGTAGCTGTCACCTGCTGTTTGATTCCTGCTGTCTGCAGGGAAACAGGACTTACATACACTGTAGATAAACAGGATTGCATCAAGGAAATACCAGACCCTCCCTCAGTTTCTCCTCCCAACAGAAACAACCCACAGGACCATGATCATGGGCTAATTGCCAGCTTAGCAGGGAAGCGTCTTGATGATTGTTTTATCGCAGCCGTGCAGCTGAGAGCTGCTCCGTGGCTGCTGGGTGAATTGGAAGCAGCGGCAGGGAGGGACGTGCTGCTTCTCAGAGTGCTGCTTTGCGCATTCAAGCCCCGGAGGGCAAGAAGAGATTCTCTCTCTATCCAGAGCCAAAATCAGCTCCGGTGTCAAGTCCCCACACTCCCTTCCATCCACTGCAGATGCCAAGTCACCTCCTACCCTGCTGACAAACCTTCAACGTCCCCCTCGCAGTTTCTGCACTTCTGCTGTGTAGCTGCCATGGGGTCTATGATGTACCTGGCGCTGGTTCAGCACATAAAGGGTCAGCAAGGCAGCCACCGGCCTGCTCAGCCAGAGCTGCTGAGCTGATTAAAGGCCTGCAAGGCAGGAGGGGAAAGGATGGGGTTGCAGCCAGGGAAGGAAAAGGAAACTCTCCTGCTGAAGGAGAAGCTGGGGAAAACTCCATAGGCGGTAAGTAGCTCTGGCTGGGAGAACCAGGGAGTGAAGAGGACTGGTTCTGTCTGTCCCGAACATGGGCCCTCAGATAGACAGGGTGGACCTAGGTTCTCCTACTGCCCCAGCCCAGGACTCTTGTAACAGCAGGGATAAAAGAGAGACTAATCAGAACTGGGTCAGAGGGGCGAGGAGGAGAGGGAAGGGGAGGGGAATCAAATCAGTGTCTTAGGGTGTCTTAATGAAGCCCTAACTCCTGAGGTGAGTGGGGAAGGAGGACACCGGGAGAAATTGCAAGGAGGAAGATGCAACAGAAGAGACAATTGGCAGGAGAAAGTAGGGCAATCGGCCCTGTATCTTAGGTGCCTGTACACAAATCCAGGAAGCCTGGGAAATAAGCAGGAAGAATTGGTAGTACTGGCACAGACAAGGAACTATGATATAATTGGAATAACAGAGACGTGATGGGATAACTTGCATGACTGGAGCACTGCCATGGATGGGTATAAATTGTTCAGGAAGGACAGGCAGAGAAGAGGGGGAGGAGTAGGGCTATATGTAAAAGAGCTGTATGATTGCTCGGAGCTCCACTATGAAAGTGGAGACAAGCTGTTGAAAGTCTGTGGGTTAAGTTTAGAGGAGAGTCCAACAAGGGGGATGTTGTGATAGGTGTCTACCGTAGACCGCCAGACCAGAAGGAGGAGGTGGATGAGGCATTCTATGGACAACTAGCAGAAGTTTCCAGATCACAGGCCCTGGTTCTCATGGGGAACTTCGATTACCCTGGCATCTGCTGGGAGGGCAATACAGCAGTGCACAGGCAATCCAGGAAGTTTTGGAGAGCATTGAGGACAACTTCCTGGTACAAATACTGGAGGAACCAACTAGGGGTCTTGCACCTCTCGACCTGCTGCTCACAAACAGAGAAGAATTGATAGGGGAAGTAGAAGTGAATGGCAACCTGGGCAGCAGTGACCATGAGATGATAGAGTTCAGGATCCTGATCAAAGGAAGAAAGGAAAGAAGCAGAACACACACCCTGAACTTCAGAAAAACAGATTTTGGCTCCCGCAGGGAACTGATGGGCAGGATCCCTTGGGAGGCTAATCTGAAGGGGAAAGGCATCCAAGAGAGCTGGTTGTATTTTAAAGAAACCTTGCTGAGGGCACAGGAAGATACTGTTCCATGTGCAGAAAGAACAGCAAATATGGAAGACGCCCAGCATGGCTTAGCAGAGAACTCTGCGGTGAACTGAAACACAAAAGGGAAGCTTACAAAAAGTAGAAGCTTGAACAGGTGACTAGGGAGACATATAAAGATATTGCTTGGGTCTGCAGGGATAAAATCAGAAAGACCAAAGGACAATTGGAGTTGCAGCTGGCAAGGGATGTGAAGGATAACAGGAAGGGGTTCTACAAGTATGTCAGTAACAAGAAGATGATCAGGGATGGTGTGGGTCCCTTACTGAATGGGGCAGTTATCCTTGTGGCGGAAAAGCTAAAGTACTCAATGCTTTTTTTTACCTAAATCTTCAAAGGGAGGGTCAGCTCCCAGGCTACTACACTAGGTATCGCAGAATGGAGAGAAGGAGAGTGACCCTCGGTGGTGGAAGGTCAGGTTATGCGGGACTACTTAAAGAAGTTGGATGTGTCAAGTCTATGGAGCTGGGTGAACTGCATCTGAGGGTGCTGAGAGAGTTGGCTGATGTGACTGCAGAGCCGCTGGCCATTATCTTTGAAAACTCGTGGTGAACGGGGGAGGTCCCAGATGATTGGAAGAAGGCAAATATAGTACCTATCTTCAAGAAAGGGAAAAAGGATGATCTGGGGAACTACAGACCAATCAGCCTCACCTCTATCCCTGGAAAAATCATGGGGCAAGTCCTCAAAGAATCCATCCTGAAACACTTGGAGGAAAATAGAGTGATCAGAAACAGCATGGATTCACCAAAGGCAAATCGTGCCTGACCAACCTGATTGCTTTCTATAATGAGATGACTGGATTTGTGGATGCAGGAATAGCCGTTGACGTGATATACCTCGACTTTAGCAAGTATGGTTTCCCACAGCTGAAATAGACTAACATGGCTACTTCTCTGGAACTCATAAGTAGGCTACAGTTATACCAGTATAACTCCCTGGATGGCCACTCTTATTCTGGAATAAGAGTGGCTATTTTTGCGTTAGGTTAAAGTTCTTCTGGAGTGACCTGAACTAAACTGAAAGAAGCCGTTCTTATACCAGAATAAGAGTGTCCATACACAGAATTACACCGGTAAATCTATAACAGTATAAATTCACACTTTACCTTCTGATGGCATAACTTCCTCTATAGGCAAGCTCCTACTCCCAAATGAGTACAGAGCACAACAATCCGGAGCTAATCCTAACCCACTCACCCCTCTGAACTCCTCCCATCTCCAGCCTTCTCCTAGCCAGTCTCATGCTTTTCTGGTATGCTGGGGAATTAACCCCACTCAGATGTCCAACTCCGCTTCTGCAAACACCCCTCCAACAAGGGCATGGCCCCTGCCAATAGCAGTATGGGGAAGAAGTGAAATCCCCCATCTGGAGGTAAGCTCTGAAGCTTGGGCTCGTCTCCAATCAGCAAGCAAGAAGCGAGACTAACACAGAGGCAGCTCCGCTATGCTAGTCTGCACCACACAACTGCTCGCAAATATTGATGTGGAACCAAGTAATCGCGACCACTTGGTGAAAGCGAAGTTACGTTCTGCTGACTCTGCCTCTCGCATCAGATCTCTGATACTCTTTCCCTCACTTTCTCCGGTATGGTCCCAATAATTCCTATTGAGAAGACTCCATTACAACATGGTGTCATCCAATACAACTGCAATGCAGTTTGATCTTGCTGAGTGTCTGGAAGTGTGTTCCCTAAAAGCTTGGACTTTTCCACGGCTGTAGCATAGTTTTGAGACACGGTCAAAAACATAGTTTGGTCCCATCCCCACTGTATGACCACAGTGTATCCCGTTAGAGACAACGGTGTGATGGCCAAGTACTCCAGCATGATGAGAATGAGAGGGAATGGGCACCGAGGGGACATCTACACTGGAGGCTCTGTTAAGTCGATTTAACCAAGGTGCTAGGTCGATGGAGGAGTGGCCAGGAACTCTGCAAGGGGACCTGGAGGCCAATTAGGTCGACTTAAAGGCTATCCCCCGTCTCCCCTGATTTAAGTCAACTTAATAATGTTGCCTTAAGCCTTAGGCTGACCTTAAGAGGTGGTGTTATTAAGTCAAGTTAAGGAAGCTCTTAAGTAGACCTAATAAGTGCCCATTGTGGACACAGCAGTCTGTAGGTTGACTTAACCGTCCTTAAGTCCACCTAAGTCTCCAGTGTGGAGATCCCTCTCCCTAGAGATCCCTCTCCCTACCCCTAGATCCCTCTCACCCTCTTATGATTAGGAGCTCTGTGCAGTACTCTGGGATAGAGTTTGTGTTTAAGCCACTCTGCAATGTCACATTGTAGTCCCTGTGTCTCTAAAAAGAGCTGGTTCTGACACTGTCCCACTGGGAAGTTTCAGGGCCTAGAATTTACCAACGGACATCTTTGGGCACTATTCGCAGCACCCACCTGCCCAGGAGCAGTTTTAGTCCATGTGAAATCCTGTTTAAAATGTCCAGATTTTCCACATCTCCAGCAGGCCTGATCCTTTGGTGCATTCACTAATTCACTTTGGTGCCCCACTGAACCCCAGGGCTGGCCCAAGGGCTTTTGGCACCCTAGGCGAACTATGACTTTAGCACCCACCCCACATTCAGTATAGAGAAAAATGATAACATATTAATATACTTTTTTAAATGGAGGAAAAAAATACACTTCTGTCTAATTTGGAGCCCCTTAAAGCCTGGCGCCCATGGCGACCACCTAGTGCGTGTATGTGGTCAGGCTGCCACTCACCCCAATCAGGGTGTTGCCTTGTTCCTCCTGACTGAAAACCTGCCTGTCTCTGTCTCAGTACTTTTTGTAGCTGGGTGTTACCAGCTGGGGCCGTCTGACTTCCCTGGTCAGTATTTTCATGGCTTCCGGCAGACTTAATTGTTGAATTGGTTCCTTTCCTCTCCATAGTGTGTCCCTGAGCTCTGGACCTGGATCCTCAGTGTTGTCATGCCTCTCTTGCTCCTGGGTCTGCTCCCAGTCATTTGCTAGCATGATGGGTTCAGGGAGCATCTGCAGCACTGCACTCCACAGTTGTATTCCCTGACGGTCCCTCAGCCTGCATTAGCAATCAAGGGCTCTCGTGCCAGTGTCTAGCCATCCAGTACTGCTGTCTCTCGGCCTAGGTTTTGCTGCTAGTAGTCTGAGCGGATTCTCATTCCCTGAGGGTTTCTTTGGTCTGGCGTTTCTGGTTTGCAAATGCAGCCAGTGACCTGTCTTCACATGAAGATGGCTCAGATTGCTGCTCTGATGCCACTTTCAGGGTTTTAATCTGTTGGTACCTGGGGGGGGGGGGAGTGTGGAGGGGGGGTAGACAAAAGCTGCCGTGTCTTGCCTTTCGACAGCAACACCAAAATATCCATCTTCAGACCACTGCCTCATCTTTGCAGATTGATCAAAGTGTCTTCTCCAGGTGTGCCAATCAACCTATGCCTCTGTACATGGTCAGGATAAGAACCAGGCCTTTTGGGCTGCATCTTCCCATTCCTGGGGCTCCCTTTGTCACCCTCTTCATGGCTGTCTACCACTTTCCGTCTGGCCCTGCTCTGTGCTGAGCCAAACTCACTGCTGTCATCAGTGTGGCCTGACCTTGTCACAGGTGCTTCCCAGCGTGTCATGAAGCTTTCGTAACTAAAGCTCTTTCCCTACGCAGAGTCCAGTGGCTTGATAATTCATACGTACAAGAAATTACAACATGCTCAGCATGGGCCTCTTTCATATCCCGGAACGCCCCTCGGAGCTCTTTCAGGATAAACCTGAGAGTGTATCTACCACCAACCCAAAGGGATACACTTCTCACAGCATCTGGTGGGGCAGGGGGAATTTTGATCAGATTGTGATCTCCTGACACAGATGAAACTCCCATGGGAGTCAGGGACTGTAGAAGGTGTCATACTAGACCTGAAAAGGTCAAGCCATCTTGTGAAATACATGACCCAAATCTAACCTTCAAAAGTATATTGTCGTGTTACAGGTAGGCTAGGGCTTTGATATGCATGTGCACTTTAGTAGTTACTTGATGTTTACATCTGTATTGTTAAAGGTTAGCAAGGTGAATGAACTGCTTCCCTATCTGTTACTATTGTTCTGTTAGAAGAGGTCAAAAGGGAACATTAACATCTAGATGGAGCTTTGCCGTACCAATGTAAAGTGTCTATTAATGGTGCTAATGCAGCTAATTACCTGTGGTGCCCAAGAGGTGAAGGTTTTACTTCAAAGGACAATATACATTACTATTCTCCACTTAAGAAAGTTTCTATGAACTGTGATCAAAGCCCACATGAAGAAATGACCTGCAAATGCCACCTTGCTACAACTGTAAAAGGAAGTTGGGAACATAATCCCTTGGTCTCACATCTGTCAAAGCTTCTCAGGGAAAGTTTGGGCCGCAGGATTGAGATCCCAGCCAGCAACGGCTTGGAGTCACTCTGCTAATTCTCATGGGAGAATTTGAGCAAACTCTACACTTGGACTATTTGGTCTATATTCCTTTGAATGGATTTCTAACAACTGAGGCTGTGAAACAAAGACTTAAACCCATCCAGGTATTGGATGTGCGCCTAAGATCTGCAAACTTCAAATTCTACTGGAAACCTGATATACTGGACTTTCAATCATTGTATGTATGTGGTAACTTTAACCCTTTAACAGTACTCTCACAGTTTGTTTCTTTCCTTGTACAATAAACCTTTAGTTTTAATTACTAAAGGACTGGTTAGCAGCGTGGTATTTTGGGTAAGATCCAAACCTACACTGTTCTGCGTAATGTGGCTGACCCTTTGGGGTCAGAAGAAACCTTTTTGGGTAAAGAGGTTGGAGTTTTAAGCAATTTTTCTCTTTACCAGACCCAGTGGCTGTATTGGGGAACCGGTGGCTGAAATGCAGGAAAGGAGGCTGAGTATATTTTAGGAGGGGGCTTCTTGGTATCCAGTGTGGGGGATCAGAAGCATTGTTTGTGATTGGTGGGGGAGTTTAGCTCCAGGTAACCCACCTGTGCTGGGAGAATCTGCTTTCCTTTTTGCAGCTTGCGCTGATCTTTACATATTCAGGTGGTTACCCCAGGAAGCCTGGGTTACAGAAGGCCTTCAAGATTACCCACCATATCCCTTTATTTCCACAATGGGGATATTTATCCATATCTCTGAGGACCCAACCATCAGATGCATGCAGGCAGTTCTTGTTGCACCACTTGCTCAGGAATAATTAGGCCCAATCTCTTGGGATTTTGTCATAAATCTCGTGATGTTGGGTTAAAAATAACAGAAGACCTGTGGCATCATAAAGACTAACATTTGTCTAACATTAATACTAGCATTAGTCTAACACTAACCTTAGTCTTTAAGGTGCCACAGGACTTTCTTTGTTTTTACTATATACAGACTAACACGACCACCCCTCTGTATGATATTAGGTGTGTTTTTGAAGGCCCCAAGGATCCTGGCATCAGGTGAGTGTGTGAGAATCTCAGATTTCATTTCCCCCCCCCCCGCCCCAACAAAAACAAACAAACAAACAAACAAAACCCCCCAAAAAACCCCCAAAACCCAACCAAAAACAATATGTGTGCGTCTACACTTACAAATTAAGTTGACTTAAGGAGGCTTAAGTCGACTTAATTTACTCTGCGTTTACACTGGGCTTTCCTTAAGTCGACTTAAGCTGATCCTCAAGTCGAATTAAGGAAAAGTTAGTTTGAATTAATAACACCTCATTTTAATTCGATCTAGGGCTTAAGTTGACTTTATTAAGTCGACTCAAGCCAGTGGAGATGCGGAGTAGTGCCTCGTTGGACCTTTTTAAGTCGACTTAAAGCGTTAAGTCGACTTAATAAGGTTGAAAGGGGGCCACATCTACACTTGAAAAGTTAAGTCCACTTCTGTTAAGTTGACTTAATAAGGTCCACTTTAAGTCCAGTTAAAGTCAACCTTATTAAGTCGACTATATAAAGTCGACTTAACTTTTCAAGTGTAGACATAGCCTATGTGTCTGGGCCTCATGGTTGCAGGGAGAAGTTTGAAAATGTGTAACCTCTGGACTCAGAAAAGAAAAGATGAGTAAGAGGAACTCCAAATTTATTATTTTTAAAACTTCTGATTTTGAAGCCACTCTCCTGATTTTGGGGGGCCTGATCCAGAACTTTTGAATGCTTGGGGCCAGTCACACGGATTGCGGCAATTAATGGGTCTTCCCCTAGCAAATGCAGACCTATATATTAACAGTCAGATGCCCAACTCCTTGCTTGTACTTGCAAATTACACAGTTCAGTGCAGGTAGGCAAAAATGTGGGCAAATGAGAGTGCCAAACAGACTGGATTGTTACTCATTCAAAATCATGCTTGTTGCCTTCAACAGGAGAAGATGAGGGCAAAGTAAGACCTTGAAGGAAAATATTTAAACAAATGTAACAAATTATATTAAATGGCAATTCATCTCACACCTCTTTTCTCTCCTGGGCAAAGCAGCTGATTGCTCCATATGATGCTTCAGGCCTTATGGATCACTGACTCTCCATCCATTAGGACTTTGGGCAAGTAGCAATTCCCTAGAAGTAGTTTAAAAGCAAGGCGACTAAACTGTGATGTATTACTGCTGCCTCCCACAAATACAGACTGTGATCCATCAATTACCTAGCTGGTTAGTCCCTTTTTTCATCCTTTTACAATCTAAATGGCACATTTTATAGTCACCATTAAGTGATGTGATCAACATCACTTATCTACTAAAAGAGAACCAAGTCTTGATTTAAAATTAAGTGCTGCATTTTGCCATATTCTTTATATGTAGCCAACAGAGTAACTGCAGTGACATAAAAACTAATTACACATCTCCACAATTAGGCCTTCCTCCTAGTGCTGTGATTGTCCTTAAGTACATTAATGAAAAATTACTTCCATCTCCAAATTACAATCACATGCCCATCTTCTTCAATACCTTGGGATAAAAAGCATTCGTTTCACATCAAGTGGCTATTGTAAAAGATCTTGATAATAACAGACAATAAAGTATATACGGAGGAGTATTTTTTCTTTCCTCTTGATGTGTGGGTAATTTGTTGGCACTGATATTTCCCTAGAACCCTGTGCTAAGCCCCCAGAGAATAACAGAGGAAGTCTCTCTGTATCCGGGACAGGTGTGTCTGTGTGTGCATTGGCCTCCGGGGGTCTGCACTGCCTGTTGACTGTTGTAATCAACCTAACTCCGTTCCCGTGGAACTCTATAGGAAAACTCCCATTGACTTCAATGAGGCTAACACAGGCTATGTCTACACTTACAAAGTTAAGTCAACTTAACAAATTGGCTACACTTTAAGTTGACTTTGTTAAGTCGCCTTAACAGCAAAGATAGCCGTTATATTGGCTTTAAGTCGACTTATTAAAGTCAACTTAGTGTTAATCCCCATCTACACTGGCCTTAAGTCGACCTAAAAGGAGGTGTTATTAAGTGGACTTAAGGAAAGCCCAGTGTGGACGCGGCTTTGTTTAGGTCAACTTAAGCCTCCTTAAGTCGATCTAACTTGCCAGTGTAGACGCACCCACAGTGCCTTTGAAACTCCCCCTCCAGAACCTGACTCTCTCCACTTATTGCCCCTCTCCCCCAAGCACATACTGTCCCCTCTCCCTGTCACTCCCTCTTCAGGGTTCCCCTGCAGCATGTCGACTCTTTTCCTGCTGCCCCTCATTTGTACCCATGCCAGAGCTCTCCTGGAGTAGGGTCCTCCCTCCGCTTGACTCTGGCGCTCTCCTGTCAGGTTGCACATGTCTCCAAACCCACTGCCACTGAACTGAACACGGCTTCTGCCATTGACTTGGATGGGAGCAGATCAGACCCTTCCATGGAAGCTTCTTGGGGCAGGTCTAAGGAGCACCTCTCCCACTGAAGAGAATGAGACTGGCATTCAGTTACCTCAGGGCTCTAGCTGGTCTGTTCAGGAAACGGCTGTGTGCACAAGCAGCGCAGCAGGTAATGAATACTAACCGTATCCTCAGTGAGACAACGGCTGAGAGGAAGAATCCATCCCTCGGCCCTTGGGAAGAGACTTCTAGGGGACAGAAGCACTTTCCAGGTAGTGGAGCCCGGCCTTGCTTTGGTGGTTTTCGGCTGGCTCTGGAAGAAACACAGCTTCCTCTGGAACCTAGGATGTCATTCCAACCTGGCCAGTTTTGTGCTGTTACTGTATCTGCATGTCAGCTGCAGGAAGCCAGAGGAAAGCACTCAGTCTATTACTGCACCCCTTTCTTGCTTTGGTCAGAGACAGGGGCGCATTCTTATCTCAGGGGCAGGAAATGAGATGTTCTCTTCTGTCCATATGTGTGCATCCATCCACTGGAGATATGTGGGAGTAGAGCACTGCAGGCAAGGAAACCTTCAATTTTCATATCTGAGCAGTGTTCACTGGATGTTAATATTTTTAATACAAATTTTCCCCTGCAACTGACAGCATATTAAAGGCAAAATTCTGCTCTCCGATTCACATGGCAAAGCAGATGACTCAGACATTCTGTTCCCCCGTGATGTTCCCAACATGTTGGAAGAACAGAACATCAAGAGGTACTCATTCTCTGGACCTGAGAGAAGGAACTTCCAGCTTTTCTGTTGCCAGAGAAAGGACTGGCTCCTAGCAGCTGGCGATGGAAAAGATCTATTAGATCTCCAAATCTATAGGATTTTATAATCCCTCAACAGAGAATATGCACTTTATAGGCTTTGTGCCTGAATTTAACTTAGAGAAACTTGATGAAGATGGACCAGGCTCAGGGCTCTACTTTAAAGAAATGATTTTTGACAGATGAAAGTTTTTATAGATTTTTTGTGGGTGGACACTGTTAATTACCTAAAGCCAAATGACTGGTGGTTATTTTAATATGTGATATTTCTAAGATCCTTGGTTTGATAGCATTTATTTGTTCATTGACAAACCGTCCTTAGTGGGAGCCACACAATTACATTCCTGTTCACAAGCAGGATTTCACAAAGGCTGAGGTGCCAAGAAACTCTGGAAAATCTCAGCTTGTACTTATCTGCCTCTTGAGGCACCCAAATGCCTCTGCAACTCTGTTACTCCCTCCACCCATGCTACAATTAGGAGCAAAGCTTTCTGACTCTGGTAAATGTCCAGGTTAATGCACATACACCTGTTCCAAGGTGGCTAGCTCCTGTAAACAAAGCAGCTCCAGGCCCCCTGGGTCAGACAGAGCCATCCCTGGGCATGGGGCGGAGCCCACTGCCCAGGGCCAATCGACCTGTGGGGGCCCGTTAAACCAATGCTGGGGGGGCGGGACTCTCTGGGCCAGAGGATGGGCTCCACGCTCCCACACTGCCCCTTGATATGAAACAAAAGCTTTTTATCCCAAGGTATTTATCCCGGGGCCAGAAATGCTGCTGAAATGCAACATCCGTGCCACCGAAGAGGTCCGTGGGGGGCAGCACAGGGCCTGCCCAAATGTGCTCCCTCCCCTCCCCTGCCCAAGGATGGCCCTGGGGCCAGAACAGGATCTCCCAGTTGGCCAGTTAAAAGGGTGGGGCCAGCACCTGAGATATAAATGATCAAGGAGAGAGACCCAGTGAGAGGAGTCTTAGGCTATGTACACACGATCAGATTAAAGCGCAACATGGCAATCGCGCTATAAAAGTCACGTGACCTTTATTGCGGGATAACGCATACACACGTCGCTCCTTGCAACGCAACAAAATTCCTTGCATTATCGCGGTTGAGCGCAATGACTTCTGGGCACCTATCCCATCGTTCCATTTTCCCTGAATCGGTGCTATGAATCATGGGATGAAGGAAAGGAACGCAAAGCGCCATGGGTAAACTCTCAGTTTCCTGTGGTGCTTTGTGTTCCCCTAGCGTCTTCCTCGTTTCCAATAGCAACTCGCGCCTACTTTCAACAGTGCAGTGACGCACCGCACCACTTACAAGCAATCACAACAGCGACAGCATGGATCCTGCTCTGATCTCCACTGTCGCCTTCAACATTCTGAATACATCTCGGCTTGTTGCTCGGTATGCAATGAGCTCCGAGTCAGACGAGGACACCGAGGAGCAGGGGCTGATCGATGCCATGCAGATCAACAGCACCGCATTGCTCAGCTCCTTCACCGATCATCTGCACACGGTGCAACGCCGTTTCTGGTCGCGAGAGACGAGTACAGAGTGGTGAGATCGCATTGTTATGCAGCTGTGGGATGAGGAGCAGTGGGTACAGAACTTTCGAATGCGGAAAGCAACCTTTCTGGAACTGTGTTCAGAGTTGGCCCCTGCCCTGAGACGTAAAGACACCAACATGAGGTCAGCCCTAACTGTGGAGAAGCGTGTTGCGATTGCTGTCTGGAAGATGGCGACTCCTGACTGCTACCGGTCAGTTGCAAACCAGTTTGGAGTCGGGAGGTCCACCGTCGGATTAGCCCTCTCACAAGTGTGCCAAGCCATCAATCGCGTTCTGCTACGGAGGACGGTGACGTTGGGCAATGTTCGTGACATTGTGGACGGCTTTGCTGCCATGGGATTCCCTAACTGCGGGGAAGCAATAGACGGCACACACATCCCAATTTTGGCTCCAGACCGTCTCGCAACCGAGTATATAAACAGGAAGGGCTACTTCTCCATGGTGCTGCAAGCACTCGTGGATCACAAGGGGCATTTTACGGACATCAATGCTGGGTGGTCGGGAAAGGTGCATGATGCCCGCATTTTCAGGAACACTGGTCTGTACCGGAAGCTGCAAGGGGGTACCTTTTTCCCTGATCAAAAAATTACAGTGGGGGAGGTGGAGATGCCCATAGTCATCCTCGGAGACCCAGCATACCCACTGATGCCATGGCTCATGAAGCCGTACACCGGGAACCTGGATCGCAGCAAGGAGCGGTTCAATTATCGATTGAGCTGCTGCAGAATGACTGTGGAGTGTGCCTTCGGCCATTTAAAAGGGCGCTGGCGCTGTTTGTATGGGAGGCTGGACTTGGTGGAGGACAACATCCCTGCTGTGATTGCATCGTGCTGTGTCCTCCATAACATTTGTGAAAGTAGGGGAGAAAAGTTTTCCCCTACGTGGGCTACGGAGGCACAGCGCCTCGAGGAAGCATACGAGCAGCCAGCCACTAGGCATATTAGGGTGGCACCAGGAGAAGCTGCTCGCATAAGGGAGGCACTCAGGGAGCATTTCAATGATGCCCTCCACTAGTTAACTTCCATGACGCATCAGGTGCACTGTATGAGCTTTTCAATAATGTGTACAAATAAACCCACTCTTCAAAGTATTTGTTACTGTTTTTATTCAAACCTAAAAGGTGGGGGTGGGGTTACAGGTTGGTGTAGCTCCGGGTCTCAAAAAAGTAGCTGGGGGGCGGGGACTGGATATTGTCCTGTACCGGGGGAAGGGTGGCCTTCAAAGAAATGCTTTGAGGGACTACGGGGAGTGGGAGGCAGACACGGCTGAACTGTCTGGAGTGGAGCCTGGACATTAATTGCCTGGGACTGAAATAAATAAAGAAATTGTTAACACATAGCATAGATAACCAATGTAACCTTCCAGTAGCACATTCCACTGGAAGGTACAGGGCGGTCAACACACTACGCTTCGCTGAAGCAGACAAGGTACGTTCTAATAGACGGCTTACTGGGGGTTCACAATCTGCACTGGGCACACAGATGGAACCAGATATCTCTCCCCTCAGAGTGCCCCTGCCATCTAGAACACATATCCTACATGCCGCTGGTTGCAAGCCAGGACCGTATGCTGCTGCACTGTGTGCTGCCATGGTTCCCAGTGCTGTGCTTTGCAGCTGGAGAGGCAGAGTATCCGTCTTTGGGAGCGTAGACACAAACGCTCTCCCATCTAACCTGAGTATTAGGCTCTGGAGGTACATTGAGGAAACCTTTACTGACCTAAATGCAGGTGATTATTTTACAATCACTGCTTGTGTTGATGCACTTCTAATGAATGCAGAGTAAATAGCGTGCACAGCGGGGACCCGCAAGCACCCCCACCCCGGACAATGATATTTTAGCAGGAGCCAGACAGAGCTGCACGAAGGATAAACTTACCTGAACCCCTCTCTGCTGCCTCAGAGGACACGCTGCAGTTCAAGCCTTGGGTGGACGTCTCAGCGGGACTGCTGAAGAGCTCCTGGCTACACACAGTTGCGCTTTCCTCCAGGTCATCCTCCATCTCCTCCTCCTCCTCGATCATGTCCTCATCCTGCTCGGCTCCGGCAATCACTGGATGAGGGGGGGCTGATGTGTCCACGGGACTCTTGGCAGTGGTTGTGGGGTCCCCACTGAGGATGGCTTCTATTTCCTTGTAGTACCTGCATGTAGCAGGCGCTGATCCGGAACGGCGGTTTGCCTCCTTCGCTCGGTGATAGGTTATTCTTAGCTCCTTCACCTTTGATCTGCACTGCACTGTGTCTCTATCATGCCCTCTCTCTGACATGGCCCGAGAAATTATGCCATATATGTCATTATTCCTCCTGCTGCCGCGTAGCTGCGCCTGCACAGCGGACTCTCCCCAGATGCTGATCAGGTCCAGCACCTCTGCTGTGCTCCAAAGGGGTGCGCGTCTTCCATGGCGGGCCGCCATTGCTACTGATGATCGGAGCACAAATACACTCCACGAGGAAGAGAGCAGGAAGTGAAACAGACGAGAAATTTGAAAATCCCGGGAATCAGTTCAGGGCAGGGCGGGGACAGTTTCGTCACGGCTACAGAGCGGGTGGGGGGAAGACCAGAGAGGACGACTTTGGAATGCTGGGACAGTTCCGGAGGCCAGTCATTGCGCGGTAAGCGTACACATGAGTGCAAATGCGCAACAGCTGTTCCGCGTTAGCTGTTACCACCCTCGTCGAGGTGGTTTTTGTATTGCGCTACAACAAGGCAGTTAACGCGCAACAGCCCTGTTGCACGTGTGTACGCCATTGTTGCTATCGCGCGGTAATGAGTTTTAATGCGTGATAAACTGATCATGTGTACAAGGCCTTAGTGCATCAGAGCAGACTGGTTCAGACAGGGGTGGGTGAGAGCTAGGGTGACGAGACAGCAAG
Source organism: Pelusios castaneus (assembly GCA_007922175.1). Taxonomy (NCBI): domain Eukaryota; kingdom Metazoa; phylum Chordata; order Testudines; family Pelomedusidae; genus Pelusios; species Pelusios castaneus. Next base: position 5,012,331 of record ML685860.1, on the reverse strand, counting down.
TGTCCAAAATCAGGCCAGGGGTTGGGGATAATAGGTGCCTATGTAAGATGAATTCCCAAATATCAGGATTGTCCCTATAAAATCAGGACATCTGGTCTCCCTCGTGAGAGCTGCTAATGGCTAGAGGACTAGAGGAGGTCGCCCTGGAAAGAAGCAGAAAGGTGTATCCTGGGGAAGGCTGAAGAGGGCTGAAGGCCAGCGAGCAGCGCAGGGCCTTTCCCGCTGACACCTCCAGGGCTGGAGGGAGAGCCAGACCCAGGGGAACAGTGCTCCAGTCCCCTGGCGAGGGTGATCTCCTAGCAGAGAGGATGTGGGTGTTCCCACTGTCAAGAGGGGGTTGCATTCCAGCTGGAAGGTGTGGGGTGGCTGTCCTGGCAGAGGGGTAGATAAAGCCTGAGTGGAGGTGTGGCAGAAGACACTGGAATGTGGTATATGTTACAGAGAGGGCTGAAGGCTGAGAGTAGCAGCGGGAGATGCCTGCTGGCTCTCGGAGTTAGTTGGAGAGGTGAAGCTAGGGATTAGAGAGGGCTGTGCCAGAGAGCCAGGGCACAGGAAGGGGTGCTGGGGGTGTTATTGCCTGGATTATAGGTGTTTGGGCCTGTGTGCATGGAGCTTTCTTCGGTTAAAAAAAAATTAACCCCACCAGAGCCATTTGCACTATTTGGACTATTTCTGGTGACTCAGAAGGAGGAAAACTGAGGCAGACGCACTTGTCATGCTGCGGACTGCTGCTGGAGGGCACTCCTTGTGGGCTACCCTGTGACGCCCGCATACCCATTAAAATTCCACCAGCTATTCCCCCAAAAGGGGCTAAAGCCAGTTGGCCAAAGGGCCCAGATTTTGCTGGGATGTTTGGTGAAGATGGCCTGGTGAGGACTTTCCTTATTCCATCCTGTTAGTGTGTTGTGGTTTGCACCTTGGATACTTGTGCTTGGGGCTGATATTGATTTGGAGGTTGATCAAGCACCAGATTGTCTCTTTTCAGCAGTTTGTGTATGCACGGGAAAGGGTCACTGCAGCAGTAGGCAGAAGTACTCTGCTTATGCAGGGCCCATTCAGTCCTTGGTTTCCTGGGGCAAGTGACAACATGACTTGTTATTGGTCAGCTCTGTGTCTTGGGGAACCAGGGTGCAGTACCCAACCTGTCTGGCTCACAGATACTAGCCCCCCCCCCCCGCCTCTGCTTGCACCAGAACTGATCAGAAAAAAGACTTACAAAGAGCAATGAAAAGGCAGTGGGAGATACACCTAAGCCCCTTGGACAAGGGTGACAGCATTAATGGCAATTCCCCTAATCTCATTTGCGTTCAAGTTGAGCATGATCTGGCAGTCTGGATCTGAACTTCACTGCAATTATGGGGTGACAAATGCAGGGTTTTGGTTTTGTGCATTAGACAGGGAGCAGTCAGAAAAGTTGGATTTGGATATTCACAGGGCACCCATCGCTGTAGAACCTTCCCTAAGGGCCAGGAGATGATTTGGTTCAGACTCACCCCTACTTTGCTGGACCCTTGTAATTCTTAATGCTATGAAAACATTTCCAATAAAAGCTCAGTAAACAGAAAAGCATGAGGCAGAGATTATGCAAACAAGCCCCTTGCCTCCTGCTTACGTTACCACAACACCTGCTCCATGAATTTTGTTTTGAATCTCCCATCTGTGGCAGACCAATTAGTTTCCCTGGCCAAGAGTCCCTCCTGCCCAGGGATAAAGCACAGCATTCCCTATACTGCACTGGAGGAGGGTATGGCTTGAGATCCTGTTGCCGCAATCTGAGCAGGATTGGGCCTGCTGTCAGGCAGATTACTAATTACACTGTGCAAGGAAAAGAAGAGAGAAATAATCATATATAAATATTCTGCTTGAATCATAGCTCACAGAACCCATGACTAATCAACACTTTCTAAGAGAAGTCAAGGGAGAGATAGCCAAGCAAATCTCTGGTTTCCCATTGCCATGGGCTCTGCAGGCATTTTTGAACACCCACTGCAGCCATTTCCAGGCCAGATGGGCCCAGAGGCACTCCTGGGCTAAAATATGCTTGGAAAAGGAGGGAGTGGGGTGTCAAGGAGCAAGTTACACCCCCCCCCCCCAATTAGCAAGCTGCATTTGTACTAACCGTGGCCCATTGACCTAAATTAGAGAAGGCGGGGGTCTGTGCTAACATACGTGAACTGACTGATTACTATGGGACCTTTCACCAGGATGCGATTTGGTGAAATGCAGGCACGCTTTGTCCCACTTCCAGCACTCAGCCCATTGGTGCAGGAGCCAGCTATGCTACTTCATGCCAGTGGGGGCTCCCATAGGCTGGAAGAATTTAGGACCAGAATCTGTCCCATTAGGCCGCAAAGTAACCCAAAGGCAGGGAGGGAATCTGGACTGCTACATTGACAGGTGCTCTGCATCAAGCTATTTTTAAACCCATAATTTAATCTGAAGAGAAATGTGTTCAGGATCTTTACAAAATGTCAACAAAAAGAATTTCAAATTAATGAAAAGAAAAACAATTCCTTTGCTGAGCTGTGAATACCAACAGCAGCTGTGTGCGCTGGTGCATCAGAACCTGGCTGGCGGTGACTTCAATGAGAAACTGAAGAGGAGCTGCTGCCCCTTTTGCCTGAGAAAGGAATGGGGCCTTGCAAGTTGGTTTCCATTAAGATGAGAAATGATCGGAATCAGGTCAGGTGTCTTCTGGGTGTAGTGTTGTTTATCGACAAAATAACACACGCACACAGTCCTCTTTCTATGCAGTGAAAGACAAACAGCAGGCCCCTTCCTTGTCCAGATATCCCTAAGACTGCCCTACAATGAGCTATGTGGCCAAGAAGCTCTATCCTTCTGTTTCTGTTCAGTGTTGATGCTCACAACCACTTCTGGGCTTTTCCTGCCTCCAACGCATGTAGCCTGCCTCTGACCTGGGTTTGCAGCTAAAGGAACCTCTGTTAATCTGTATACGGCAGCTCTAACCTTTCATGCAGCCTGGTGTGCTGGAAGGTCATCACCATGGTCTGCAGTTCTTTTTAGCTACATAAAGGAGATTGTTCCTTCTGTTTAGCCTGAAAGAGAAGTCCATGATTATTTTTAAATCCCAGTCAACTGCTGTCTGCCATTACACCTTTCAGCAGAATGAGCAAAAGTGAAATTGACCTGCCAAACCAGAGTGGCACAAACAAGGAAAACAAGAGCATGGTTGGAGAAGGGGGAATTAGATTCAGATTTCAAGATTCAGTGGTAATATTCAAAGATGTTATTAATAATATAATAAAAAAATAATGGCCAGCTTCTCAGGTCCATGTTACTTCAACAAAGTTAGGCCTGAGAATTCAGCAAGGCTGCAGGAATACGTGGGTCAGGTGTGGAGGAAAATGTATGAATGTCGCAGCAATGTCAACTCCAAGCATTCAAAAACCACAAACCACATCTCAAAAAATCGCGAGCTTGGCTTAAATATCACAAGATTTAAAAAGTAATAAATGTGGGATTCTTTATTTGCCTGCAGTTTCCTGAACCTCTAGGGTTCACATTTTCAACTTTTTATCTTCACCCACGAGGGATGGGCACTTGCCTTGTTTTTCTTAGAATGAATGCTCAGATTCTCATGTAATCACCTGACTCTAGAAGCTGGAGCTTGAAGAAGTTTGTGAGACTTGTGATAAAATCATAAGAATTGGGTACATGCCCAAAGCATGGCACTTTTAGCTACCAATGGCATCCTTTCTGCTGTCTATGAGACCTTCCATGTCTGCTAAGAAAAGGGCAGGGTTTTACTCTCTGTGACAAGGTTTGGGGTGCAATTGAGACTAGTGTGGGGTTGTCATCACTTGCCTTGAAACCTTGGGTGCCTCACAACACTTTGACCTGGTCTACACTGAGGGATAAGGTTGATGTAACATCGCTTACGTCGACCCTCTAGTGCATGCGTAAAAGTTGAAGTTAATGATGCATTCAGTCAGCGTCGTAACTCCACCCCCACAAGAGGCGTAGCATTTTGGTCGAGTTTAGTAATTCGATTTCATGGCAATGTAGACAGAATGTGAATTTATTGGCCTCCGGGATGTATCCCACAATTCCCTGTTCTTGCAATTTTGCATTCTGCCGCTGCCTCTAACTGTCCACATCATCAAACAGTAACACCTCCACTACCTGCAGCCCCGGGAAGGTTTGAATTCCATTTCTTGCTTGGGCAGCATGGAGAGCTTTTCACAGGCACAGCTAATGGTGTCCGAGCACAGCAAACATGCCCCAGCCTGGAACCGTCCCAAAATCTTAGATCTCATCAGCCTGTGGGGTGAGGAGTCAGTGCTCACTCACCTCTGACGCAGCAAAAGGAATCAGGACGTTTACGAAAAAATTTCACATGGCACGATCGAGAGGGGCCACAACAGGGACAAGCAGCAGTGCCGCATAAAATTAAGGAGCTTCACCAGGCTCATCAGTAGACTAGGGAGGTGAACAGTCGGCCAGGGTCTGCACCGAAGATGTGCAAGTATTATGAGGAGCTGGATGCCATTCTTGGTCGGTACCCAACTAAGATGCTGCCTCAGAACATTGATACCTGTGAGGACTTTAGGATGAATGAGAATGACTCTGTGGATAAGGAGGAATTGGAGGATGAGGAAAATGGGATTTGGGAGACTGGAGTGTCAGTTCTCCGAGATAGCCAGGAGCTTTTCATTACCCCGGAGCAGCCTGTCCAACCTCCAGATGTCATCACTGATTGCGATGCGAGAGAAGGCACTTCAGGTGAGTGTTTGATCTGTGCTATGCTCATTTCACGTTGCATTCCAGTAACAGCCGATGAACCGGGCCATCAGTGCGGAGAAAGCAGGAGGTAGACATAGCTGTATGGTGTTGGGGAACACAGCTGGCCAGAGTGTATGGGGAGTGGGGCGGGGGAGGCGGGCCACCAGAGGTGGGAAACTGTGGGGTGTTGCAGCAGGGCTGTGAGGGGGCTGAAGGAGGGAAGCTGCCATCACAGATATAACTTGCAGCACGCATCATTCCCCTGCCCCAGTGGGACTACTCAAACAGAGTTTCGATGTGCAAGTGGATGCTTTGGTTATCGTCCAGGAAAACGTCCAAAAAGCTCTCATACAGGTATTCACAAATCCTTGCAAGAAGGTTTCTGAGGAGGCTGTACTTCTCTGCCCCAGCATGGTGTAGGCCCCGACAGGGCCTGAGTAGAGCACAGCATGGAGCCTAATTACCAAAATATGTAACCATGAGAACAGTATTTGCTGATAAGTGTTATAAGAACAGAGGAGCATCCTGTGACCCTGAGCAGTATAACACTTGGAGGCACCAGCCTCCCACAAATAGATTAAGTTACAGATGGACTGCAGAAAACAAAGAAACAAGTTAAAGTCGAATGTAGTGATAAGACATTGAAGAATTGTTACAAAATGTTTTATTATAGTTATGTAACCCTTTCATGGAATGTAGTTTCTCTTTCTTTTAGATAAAAAGTTAAATTGATAGTTTCAAATGTTGGTAAGGGGAGGTTGAAAGGAGCTATTGAGTGACGTGCATGAATGGCTCCCAGAGGTGAGAAGTACCGGACCTAGATAAGAAGGATCCAAATGGCAGAAGAATGTGGTACTATCAACAGGAGATGGCACCTATGGAGGACATTCAAACATCAACATGATAAAGATTATAACAGGAACAGGACAATAAAGGCGTCGTATTCGTTACTTTGTAAGAGATGTACAGTAACATCAAAGATGGGAACGACATGACCGAATGATTAGATTTGTGGTTTTGGCCCTATAAGAAGGGTGAAGAAAATGAAGGACTTTGGGTTCGTTCTGCAAACACCAAGGAGCATTGTGTTGTGACCGACTGGACCCCACTCCCTCCCTCGAGTTCAGCTGCCTGGCCAGTAGTCTGACTTGAACAACTCTGAAGCTGGTAACTATCTCCCTCATGCAGATCTCGGTGTGTGTGTGAGGTTAATAGACAGTAAGATAATTGCTTTGCTTTTGCTTTAATGAAATCCTCTGTACTCACAATAAATGTGGCTCATTGCCTTATCCAGGGCTGTCCCTTAGGGGGAGCGGGGTCCAGGGCCAATCGGCTTAGGTGGGGCCCCTACACCCCTATGCTGGAGGGGAGTGTGGCAGCAGGCCAGCACGCTCCACGCTCCCCAAGGACCCCGGTCGCCTCCCCAGGGACTGGGAGCCAGCCCTGGCCTGAAGCACGAGACTGCCCACCCATAGGAGCCGGCCCCGGCCCCAGCTCCAGCCGGAAGCACGAGGCCGCCTGCCGGCAGGGAGCCCAGCCAGCCCTGGCTGCGGCCCCGAGGCAGCCGTCAGGAGCTGGCCTGGGTGGCCCCAGCTGAGGCCGCCATCGCTGGCTCCCCAGTCGCTGCCCCCAGGCTGCCCCCAGCAGGAGCTGGTCCCGGCCGAGGCTCCAGCTGGGAGCCCGCTGAGGCCACTGGGGACTCCAGGCCGCCACTGGAATCTGGCCCTAGCCTTATCCTCCGCATAAGATCTCGTGATTTACTTTTCTAGTATAACAATGGAACACAACCTTGCCCCGCCAGTCGGTTATTAAAGCTTAAGGCATGAGCATGGCACACAGCAGCGTGGTATATGGGCCAGGCATGCCACCTGCAGATTGCAGCAGCTGTTCCCTCTTGGACAGCGTAAGCCTCAGGAGACTGATGTTGCACGTGGTCACCTAGGGAAGATGGTGCACAAATAGATACCAAACAAGGAATCATCCTCCCATCCCTTCACTTCCCCTCCACCCAAAATGGGCTCTACACCGCGCATTGTGTTTCTCCACCATGCTACCTCTCCTATTCCGATTGTTTGGTGGGGGCAGGGGGTGGCTCCTGGGGATAATTGGTTCCTCCAATCTTACCATCACATGGAAGGCACTCTGAGCTGTCTTACCGTATGTTCTGTTCAAAGTGGAATGGCTTAATAAAAGTACAGTTTGCAGCAATTGGGGGAGTTCAGGGAGGACTGTATGATTCCTTGCATTTCTTTGCCTCACCTAACAACGGGACCTGTGTCTTTCGCTCCTTACAGTGGATTCACTGATCTTGGGACACTCACTCCCATAGAGCACCTTACCCAGATAAGGAAGAGGAAGTGTAAATCTTGGGATGACATGTTTGCTGAGATTATGCGCTCCTCCGCAGAGACAGAATCGAAGATCCAGGCATGGTGGCTATTCCTGTCCGAGGACAGAAAAGTGGCACAGGAGCAGGATTGTGAAATGCAGCAAGAGATGCTGCAGATCATACACGAGCAGTTCGACAGCCTGCAGCTCCTGGTTGAGCTCCAGGAAGAGCTGCGGTCACAGAGGGTCCCCCTACAGCCCCTGGAGAATGCACCATAAGTTGTGGTAGCCAGTCCTTCCCACCACCGACCAAGGAGGAACAGGGGTTGCATTCGGTTGTGTTCTGGTTGAGCTTTGTGATGACCCCTTTAAGAAATGCATTGCCCACATCCCTCCCTCCAACCCCCCCATCCCATCAATGTTAACACAATAAAATAATTTATATTTTCAAGACCTGTGTTTGTTTGGGTGAAGCGCTACAATTTGTTGTGGGTCACAGAGTGGGAGAGGGTGGTAAGCAGGGTGGGGAGTGAGAGCACAGGGACAGCAGACACAAACTTCACTGCTGCTCATTGCTAAACCGTGCTTTCAACGCTTTCCTGAGATGGATAGCTCCACAGTGAGCTCACACTGTAACACTCACATCTGGCTGTTCAAAATTTGTGGCCAGCCTTTTGGCCTCGGCAACCCAGCCTTGAGGGAACCTTTCCCTGCATGTCTCACAAATATTATGCAGCGCACAGTAAGCTCATATAACTGAGGGTATATTTTTCTCAGACAGATCAAGCTTAGTCAGGATGCTCCACCACCTCCCTTTTGAACGCCCAAATGCTCATTCTACCAACCTTCTGCACTTGCTGAGCCTATGGTTGAAATGTTGCTTATCAGTGTCCAGGTGTCCAGTGTATGACTCCATTAGCCAGGGGAGCAAGGGCTATTCTGGCTCTCCCAGGATCACTATTGGCATTTCAACATCGCCAATGCTGATTTTTTGGTCTGGGAAGAAAGTGCCTGCCTGCATCTTTTGGAACAGACCAGAGTTCCTAAGGATGCACGCGTCATGAACCTTCCCAGACCACCCCACATTAATGTCTGTGAAGTGGCCTCTGTGATCCCCAAGGGCCTGCAGGACCACAGAGAAATATCCTTTGCAGTTTATGTACTCGCTGGCAAGGTGATCCAGAGTCAAAATGGAGATATGTGTCCCATCTATTGCCCTACCGCAGTTTGGGAAACCCATAGTGGCAACCCCTCCTCTATGTACTGGACATTTCCCAAGGTCACTACCTGTCTCAGCAGAAGTCTACTTATGGCCCTGCACACTTGCATCACTACAGCTCCCACGGTGGATTTCCTGATTCCAAATTGATTTGCAACTGACTGGTAGGAGTCTGTGGGTGCAAGTGTCCCCAGAGCAATGGCCACCTGCTTCTCCATTATAAGAGCCATTCTCAGGCAAGTATCCATACACTGCAGTGCCGGGGTGAGCACTTTGCAAAGTTCAAGGAAAGTGCCCTTTCGCATTTGGAAGTTTTGTAGCCACCGCTTATCATCCCACACGGTCATCATGATGCGGTCCCACCACTCAGTGCTTGTTTCTCAGGCCCAGAAACGGCAGTCCACAGATAGAGCATTACTACCTGCAGAAAACGGGAATTATTTCGGTCAATTACTTCCAGAATGGCCTCAGGAACATCACATGTTTCTGCTCTGCCAATCCTGCTGTGCTGCTGGAAATACTGCCAACTAAGCCGAGACGTGTTCGAAATGCTGTCCATAATACTGCAGAGATGAGCAGGCTCCATGCCTGAAGCAGAGAGAAATGGCGCAAAAACCTTTTCCTGTTTCTTTGCAAGAAGGAGGGTGAGGAAGGGGGCACATTGCAACACGTGAGGACAAGACAGAGTGGGTCATTGCACTGTGAGATGGCTACCCACATTGCAACACTTCTGCATTTGAACTAACATCTAGCAATGAGGATGCAAGAAGTCAGAGCAAGGAGTGTCATGTGAACATGCTCCTCCGCTTTTATTAATTCTGTGTCTCAGTGTCGACTTTAAATCTTGTTCCAGCGTAGACATGGCCTTTGCTACTGTAGCTCCCAGCCTGGGATACTCAGAACGGGTGTGTCTACACTTACAAATTAAGTCAATTTAAGCTTGCTTAAATCGACTTAATTTAATCTGCGTCTACACTACATTTTCCTTAAGTCGACTTAAGTAGCAGCTTAAGTCGACTTAAGGAAAATTAAAGTCGACTGTATAAAACCTACTTTAAAGTCATGTTTACTAGCTAAGTCGACTTTATTAAGTCGATTTAGCCAGTGTAGATGCAGATTAGCCCTAAGTCAACTTTAAGTCGACTTAAAGGGCTCCAGTGCTCCCCCACTGCCCTCCCTGCCAGGGTGGCTGGCCCAGGCAGAGCCTGGCGGGCCCTCCCACAGGGCAGGACAGAGCCCTGCCCACCCTGCTTCTATGCCCTGCCAGTGTCCCTGTCCTGCTCAGCCCCCCTTGTACCCAGGTACAATGGGGCAAATGCTGAGCCCGCTGGCACTTGGCAAGGGGTGCCCCCCCTGCCACCATGGGCCAGTCCCAGGTCCACCTAGTCTCTAGAAATTGACTTAGGCATCCAATGTGGACGCTCTAAGTCGATTTAGCAGGGTCCCCTTTAATTCGACTTAATTTTTGAGTGTAGACAAGCTAAGTCGACTTATTTGGCCAAGTGTAGACATAGCCAACCAGACTCAGATTTCCCCAAAATGATGTGCTCTGCAATCTCCAGCCCATTCCTGGTCAGTCCAGAGAAATACTATGGTTCGTTTATTCCTCTAACAATAACCGCATTAACTGGAGTTAACATTCACTGTAATAAATACACAGCACTAGTGGATAAGATTATTAATAAAACACATTTATTAACAAAAGAAGACAGGGTATTAAGTGAGTTCAGCTACAAGGTATGAAGATAGACAAGATTACAAGCAAATAAAAGTGAAAACATGCATCCAAAAGTCTAAAACATCCAGCAAAGTACAGGCTTTGTTCAAGATGGTCTCTTGTCTATACTTAGTTCCCAGATACTCAGGGACATGCACAGAAATTTAATTTTAACATTGGGGGGGGTGGGAGTGTACACTCCCAGAAGCTCGCTCTTCCCCTCTACCCTGGCCCCAGGAGAAGTTCTACTTTCCCGCTCCCACCCCTGCCACTGGCCTCAGGGCCAGAGGAGTACTGTGCGCCTGACAATTATTGGGGGGCTGTGTCCCTGCTTGCCTGGCTTTGTGCATGCCCCGCAGATACTTCATTCCCCTTTATCTGAAGGGATCATCTTTATCAGCTTGTTAACATACACATTTCAAAATCACCACCATGCCGTTAGCACCTGGAAAAAATCTTTTGCTACAAACTTTTATAACAGATAGTGTATTCAATCAGTTAATCCAATGTTTAGTAAAGTTCAGCCCCCATCTTTATAGACCAGTGAATGTTTGAAACAGATTCTTCTGAGGGTTACCTCTGAAAGTAAAGTTTATTCAAGCTACTAAGAGAGTGATAAGGAGTTTGGTGATGAAGAAAGCTCCAACTTCTTTCTTGCCCCAGTTGGTAGCTTAATAACTTTGTTTACCTAACATGTAAAAATGGACCTTCATTGTCTTTGCCTGAAGACCAGGCTGGTCAGCAAATCTAATGTACAAGCTTTTGAGTTGTTAGTTTTTGAATGAGACTTCACAAAGCATATTTTGTGCAAAAATTATTACAATAGTGTGTCCGGTGTAAATATGGGGGTACTTAATGTCACAACCTCCAAAGCATTTCAGCTTTGCTTGTAGCTGTTCTGACTGTAAGTAATAACCATGGCATTCATTTCTGGGCAAACACAGCAAATAAATCACAGACCGGCTTTTATCTCCAGGCTTAGAGCTTGTCAAGGACTCTGCCTCACTTTACCCTTCCCTTCTGGGCCCTCTAAAATGCCACATCACAGTCCAATGGTAATTAAAACACTGCCCTTGTGGGGTCCAATTTATTTAGTCGTTCCACACTTTGGGCCTCCCATTTCAGTGTCTCTCTCTTTGAATTAGCAGGCCCCATCTCTCCTTCCTAGAGCTAAGTTCTGTTCAAACTGTCACTACAGGTTCTTTCTCAGGCCAGCTGCAACTCCTCCAACTTCTGTCCTGGTTGGCATACCCAATCCTCCTAGTGGGGACTGTGACCGGGGCCTCCTGGGATACCTTCCTGGATGTGCAAAAATCAGGGCAAGCTGCAAAACCGGGAGTCAAACTCCCTACACGCTGATGGGTGGTACTTAAACCAGTCTCCCTATCAGTCACAACCAGGCTTCTGGTTCCCCACATCGGGCACCAAGAAGTCTGTCCAAAATAGAAACAGCTCCCTTTATTGCACTCCAGCTCCTCCGGCTCCCACCTAGCCACACGGTCCCTTAAAGATATAGGTTCTCCTGATCCCAAAGGGCCAGCCACAGCACACAGAACAATATAGGTTTGGATCTTACCCAAAATACCACACTAGTAGCCAATCCTTTAGCAACTACAACTAAAGGTTTAATATAAGAAGAAAAGAAGCAAAATATGAGAGATGTTAAAGGGTCAAAGCAAATCACATACATACAAATGATTTAAAGTTCATGAAAAGCAGTTTGCAGGCTTATTCCTCTGGAGTTTGCAGGCTTGTTCCTCTGGTAAACACCCAACATCAGGGTGGGCCTCAATCCTTTGTTCAGTCTCAGATGAATAGTTCCAGAGATGGGTGTTGGTTGTAGACTGGGGACTTGAGAGCAAGATGGAGTCGGGGCTGCTGCCTTTTATCACCTCTGGCCTTCTCCATGCTGTGTGCAGTTCTCTCCAATCAAATTGGAGTTGAGTCACATGTTCAAGTCCTAGTGGCTCAACAGGTTTTCTTCTTCGGCCCATTATACTGGGGAGCTTCCTTAATGGGCCATTAAGGAGACAATGGCTGGGTAGACATTCAGTCTGGGGAGTTTCCCCAGCCTTACACAAGTTAAAATATAACAATCATATTCCTAACTTCTAATATGAATACAAATCCTACACATAAACTATATAATCATTCCCCACAAATTATTACCTTTCTATTGACACCAAGCATGACACAGTTCCTATGGATTATAACAATTATAAAATATTAATACAAAATAATATCATAAATGGTTCCCTAAATCCGGACAGTGTCACAGGGACAACCAGTGGCTCCCATACATGGACTCCTTTGAAAAAAAATCCCACACTCAACACAGGTGTATTGGATGGCATGCTTCAGGATAGAACCTGATTGCTTTAGGGATCAGGAAAGAATTCCCTGCCTGATGTACAGGCGAAGTATGGATTTCTAACCTGCATTGTTCCTGTGAAGCAGCAGGTCAGTGCCACAGGACTGGCATGTGGCATGCTGCAGGCTGCACAGAAACCAGCCTACACACTCTTGGGACACAGGGCCAAGAACACATTCATTTCCAGTGAGCAGGGAGTTCAAATAAATATTGGGAAATGTAGAAGTGAAAGACCCGTTGAGCAGGGCTCGCTGCCTTTTACAGGACCAAATAAATTCTGCCCTTGCTTATGTAACCTTCGGGTTGGCTAAAATTAATTCAACTGCCCTTCTCCAGTGCCTCACAGAAATACACCCCAATCCCTGTGGAGAAAGCAACTGGAGACCCAGGATCCAGTCTGTATAGGACTCACAGCAAAGATTGCTCAGAGTTACCCTCCCACATTAAAATACTACTAAAAACAAACATAACAATGCACTTTATTAACTACTAACTAAATAAACCCTATTCTAAGAAAACAAAAAACAATTAACCAAGAACAATCCCTACAGAAACCCTGCATGACAGATACCCAAGAGTCCCAAAGTCCAGGTGGAGTTCAACCAACTCTCAGCTACAGTCTCTGTTCCAGTGTAGAGGCTTGAGTGGCAAGAAATAGCTGTCCTCTTCTTCCTTTGCAGGAATCTTCTGTAGAATTCCATGCAGGCTTTTCCTTCTCCTTTGCAACCAGCCCTCAGTCCCATATGCATGTCTGCAAAATCTGTTGCAGATGACTCCATTAGAGGGAGAAAACATCTTGTTCACTCCTGGCTCAGCTTCTCTCCTGAAAACTGAGCACATGGGCTCTTCTCAAAGCAGCTCCTGCCTGCTGTCTGCACAGACTGCTGCTCTCATATGATCTGACTGACGGCAACACATCACACCAGCAGGGCATCCTGTGGAGCATGTTCAAATGCTACCACTCCCTGCTTCTAGAAGTTTCTAGCTGTGGGTAGCTAATCTGCCCAGCAACAGTAACCCACCCTCAGCAGGTCTCTCAAAGAGATAGCCTTTTTCAGGCATATGGGTTACACATACATCACAGTGATATTATGGGGGCTGTCCATAGGTGAGAGAGTCCCAGCTCACTCAGCTTCACAGCTTCACTGCTCCCTTAGAGCTCTTTCCATTTGTACAGTGACATTGAACCTGAGAGGAAATGGGCCTGTATATTCAAAGTGCTGAAGAAATTTATTTTTGAGCAAGCCCTACTAATGCTCTAATTAATTTCTCTATGTTTCTGACATCTGGGGCACTAGCACTTCAAATCCAGCCTGGTTCGCAATGGCCCCGAACAAGCAATTCCACAAGCTAAAACAAATAATTATGATTAGTAATTATGATTAGTTGCAATAGCCAGCCCAGCCCAGGAGTCAAGTATGTGTACTGCCTATGAACATATGGTTTAATAAAAGCTGCTGCAGAGAAAAATAACATTCAACTTGTCTTTATTACAGAGATCAGCATTTGCACTGTTCCTTTGCTCACCAAGCAAATCCAGCACACACTCCGTTTGAGCTGGCTGTGTTCACCCGCTGCTATGCAATCTGAGATAGTGATGATCAGTTTTCATGCTTCAGGTTAGAAGATGATTGCTTCAGGGATCAGGAAGGAATTCCCTACCCAATGTACAGGCCAGGTATGTTGTAATAATAGCTTTGCAATGTGTATCATTCCTTTGAAACAGGAGATCATTTTAGCAGAAACATTTGCACAGAATAATGTGCTTTTTATCTGTCACTGTGGGATGCAGGGGTGGGTATTGGAGGATAGTGTGCTGATGAGGGTGGTTGCTGTCAAGGATTGCTGGTGTGGGGAGGAATAAAGAGTTCCAGGTCCTGCATTCCGCAGGACACCTCTACAAAGGGTAGATTCATCCCTCCCTCTCTCCCAACAGTTACACCTGCCACCTGGGTCCCCCACACCCACACTGCCACTCAAGCTTTCCAGCAGAGAGAAGCCTGAACTGTCTGAAGAATACTGCCAAGGCCTAAAGCTGTGCCTGGCCTGACCATATAGATGAACTAGACAGTCACCTAGGGTGCCAGGCTTTAAGGGGCGTCAAAGTGAATTTTTTCTCTATTTAAAAAAATATGAATATCTCTTATAAATGAAAGTATTGCCCTCTGATGGGAGCACAAAAGTCATAGTTTATGTAGACTAGGGCACCAAAATCCCTTGGGCCAATCCTGGCTATTCTCCAGCAACTCTGGGCTTAGCACTGAAGGGATGACAGACACTGGGTGTCAAATCATGGAGGAGCAGAAGCTGTCTTTCTAAGTCTGCTACCTCCTTTTTATTAAGCAGAGCAAACAACTTACATAAGATCAAAATAAGCATTCCTGTGCAAGAACATAACATAACAGGATACAAGAACATAACAAGTTCTTTCAAGGCCTTTTACGCAGGGATGAGAAAATAAGCTCTGTTGATTACATTTCTAGCTGAAACCTTGAGAAAGGGAGCTGGGACAGGGAAGAGAATAAATCTTTCACTATCTCTCAATATCTCAGTGTCTTTTCATCACACTCTCCCTTTCCCCCTGCCCAGCATGTTTACAGGTGGACAGCTCGTGATCATGCATCGAGGTGGTCCAGGTGTGCCTGGACGTGCCGTCTCAGCATGAACCACGGGCCATGAATCCCTACAAGCACTTTTGAGCACTAGCACCTCTGGGCTTGCTGGATCAGCTATGAATGTAAAAAAATTGCATGAGCCCCAGCCCCTCTTTCATAACAAATTAAGCCCTGTGCCAAAAAAGCATCCTGCTTTCACTTGACAGATTCAACATCTCACAGGGCAGCCAGGTGTTTCTGGTGCAACTCAAACAAGTTGTGTGTGCTGCAACATTATGTTCTGCAGGAGACTGAAAATATCAAGGGTAGCAGGGGAAGGGGGGCAGCATAACATTTCATTTAACATGATAATAAATAAACTGGGGATTCTGTACTGATCTTACTCATAGTCATATGAAATTAACTGGAGTCACCTGCCTGCTGCAGAGTTCCCCTACTGACACACTAGTGTGTGCAGAAACCAGGCTTGTTGCAGAATCCCAAAGGGCCTGACTACAAGCCCTTGGGGGAGATCAAGGGCCCTGTTTAATTTCCAGTGAGCAGCGCATTCAAATAAAAATCAGGAAAGGCGGAAGTTGAGTAGCAAGGTTTTCAGAAATGACGAGGGCTTTCGGGTGCCCAACTAGAAACACATTATAGAGACAAGATTTGCTGAGAACCTGCCCTGGCCTCTTTCAGTTGTCCCATAACAGGTACCCAAGACTAAGGCACCCCAAATCACTAGATGCTTTTGAAAACGTTGGCCAAAGTTCATAGCGCATCGTCAGTGTACTGCCACACAGCCTGGGTAGTTTAGGATAAACATCTACCAACACAAACTGATGACTGCACATGTCACAGGAAAACCAGGGACAGAACGTTACATGTGTGCAAAGTGGCTGAGCCAACATTCCTGGAGGAAGCGGAACTTCTTTGCATTTTCTGTCCTTTTCTCTGCAACCTTAATGGTACCATTGCATTTATCTTTATCTGAGCTACTTTTATTGCTCTATTCTTATTCCATCCAGTTCTTTGCTGTCCTAAGGCCAGACTGTGACTGTCTTACCAAAACTGGGGAGCAGGTGAGTGGCACTTGCTGTGTGAGTAAACACTCCCCAATGTCAGCAAGGGATTGTTGGGGCTACACCTGAGGTTTGGGAAAGTTGGGGGGGAGGAAGACCACGAGAGTCGAGGAAGCCCCCCTGCCCCAGGCTCAGGGGTGGCCTGTTCCGGTTCCAGGACAGAAAAGCTGATAACATGTCTCTGCATATCAGCATACCAGTTCCCACCAGCTGGATTTTGCAGCCTTGCAATAATCTTTTACTAAAATCTTGAACAGACAAAGGAGAAGGGGGCGGGGAAGGAGGAGGAGGAGGCTTGCGATAGATAGTAGGGACATGCACTGAAGTAAACTCAGCAAGAATATGAATACTCACATATATAAGGGTCTCTGCAACCAAAGGGCTTTGCACCCTTTGAGACGTGCCTGTCTCCGTGTGCCTGCTTGAGATCTCAAATAAACTTTTATGTGCTTCTCCGTCCCGGTGTCCTTATTGGTGTTATGCACTCCGGGCAACGTACCCACACTGTTGCTGACCCCCAGCCCGTCTTCGGGCGTCCCACCTGCAACAGTTTTTGGCGACCCAGATGGGACTTTAGGGGCTTCAAACAGCCTTGCCCGGACCTCACTGAGAGCCAGGGCAGCCGCCACTGCTTTGACGCCCACACGTGCACCGGCATTTGCTGGAGGGCCTCGTTGCGTGGGACTGTCCAGCCCGGTGAGCACTTCGGTGCAATGCACCCTTGATAAACGGAGAACCCTCGCCAGAAGGTCAGGTGACGGTGTGGAATTGGTCCGCATACAGGTAGAACTAGTCCATTTGGTGGTAAGTCCGTTACCCTGGGGACGCCAGGTGTAGTCCCGGGAAAGTATGTGACAAGGACAAGGGAAGGGCCCGGGGTATTGTACCCCCTTGGAATGCATTTTGTTAAACTGGAAAAGCCTGGGGTCAGACCCCACGACTAAGAAACAATTAAAAAGGTTTTGTTCTGTAGATTGGCCTCAGTACCAGTTAGAGGACCGGGATCAATGGCCCCAAGGGGGCTCCCTTAATTATAACACCATTCTCCAGCTTCTTTTGTTTTGCCAGCACACCGGGAAGTAGCATGAGAACATGTATGCCCAGCTGTTTATGGCTCTATGAGATTGAAAAGAGCTGCTACGGAAATATAGTCTGGTCGTGACCGGGTTGGAGGCTTCTTCGAGTACACCATCCCCTCCCATGGTTGTAATAGCGGAACCGGCGCCCCCTTCGGCCCCGATACCCCCTCTAGCTAGGGATGAGGGCCCCAGAGATCAGGAAGGGGGAGGGCCCCAGGGCATGTACCCTCTTATAAATGAGACTATCATCACTCATCCAGGGGCCGACAACCAACCATTAGACCTGCCCGTCAAAGACTCCCTAACTGTAATTGGGGCAACCGGAAAGGGAGTCAGGTGCCCTGTCTATGCCCCCGCAGAATGTACCTTAGGAGACAAGCATATTTCCCATCGCATGGTTTACCTCCCCGACTGCCCCACCCCTTTGTTGGGAAGAGACCTACTCTGTAAGCTGGGAGCCCCTTTGCATTTTACTCAAGACGAAATTACTCTCAATATACCCCCAAAGCATGCCTGGCTTATGGTAGTGAAAACTCAAGAAAAAGCCCAAGAAGCTCCAGAGTGGGCAGACTGGGAGGATCAGGTTTATCCCCTAGTGTGGGCCACAGAGATCCCTGGGAAAGCCTCTCACATTACTCCGGTTACAATCCAACTCCTCCCAGGGAAAGCTGCAGTGAGAATTCAGCAGTATCCCACATGGCAAGAAGCACGAGAGGGGCTGCGGACTATCATTAACACATTCCTAAGGTGTGGGGTCCTCCGGGAGTGTCAGTCAGCTTGGAACACTCCCATTCTGCCAGTTAAGAAGCCGGATGGCACCTACCTCCTGGTACAGGATCTTAGGGCTGTGAATGAAAGGGTGAAGCCCCTGCACCCTCTGGTGCCGAACCCCTATACATTGCTTGCCTCTATAGGGGAACAATATATGTATTTCACTGTTCTCGATTTAAAAGATGCTTTCTTTACCATCCCGGTGGAACAACAGTCCTAGGAACTGTTCGCCTTCGAGTGGGAGGACATGAAGCAGGTAAAGAAACAAATGTGCTGGACTGTTTTAGCCCAAGGCTTTAGGAACTCCCCCACTATTTTCGGCCAGGCACTTGCCGGGGTCCTACAGGAGTGGGACAACCAGGAGGAAGTACTCCTGCTGCAATATGTGGATGATCTCCTCCTGGCAGCCTGGGGACTGGAGGAATGCCTGAAAGCAACGGTAAGCCTGCTAAACTTTTTCGGGCTCAGGGGCTACTGCGTGTCACGCAAAAAGGCTCAGATTGCCCTTACCGAGGTCCAGTACCTGGGGTTCCACATTCAGCAAGGGCAGCAACGGCTTTCCAATGAAAGAAAGGAGGTAGTTTGCCAAGTCCCCACCCCGATTAATTGGAAGCAGCTGCGGGCGTTCCTCGGAATGGCGGGGTTCTGCATTTTTGGATCCCTGAGTTTGGACTTATAGCTAAGCCTCTTTATGACTGCCTCCAGAGTACAGATCAAGAGCCATTCCACTGGCCCCCTGAGGCGGAAGCAGCCTTTAAGGCTCTGAAGCAAAAGTTGCTAGAGGCCCCAGCCCTCGGACTCCCGGATTTGTCCAAGCTATTTCAGCTTTTCGTTCACGAGCGAAGGGGGGTGGCCCTTGGGGTTCTCACCCAATATCTGGGAACCTGGCGAGCTCGGCCCCCCCGTAGAAGAAACTACCCTGGTAGGAGCTCTCATCCCGGCCCTAGAAGATCTCCCCTGTCCGGTCTACTCACAGAGTGAGCAAGATCTAGCTGAGAAGCTTCAGCTTCTGACAAAAGGTGGGTGGTGGCATACAGCGGATGGAAAGATCCTTCTCCCTAGTACTCTTGTGCATAATGTTTTGAATCAGCTGCACCTAGCAACCCACGCGGGGAGGGAAGCCCTAGTCCAGATGGCCACCAAGTATTTTCTTGCCAGTAGCCTCCACCCACAGGCCTCCCGAATCGTGTCGGGGTGCCTTGTATGCCAGAAGAACAACCCTCATTCCGGGTGGCCCCACCAGCCAGCATCACTTGAACAGACCCCCGGGCCAGGTGTTGTATGGCAAATTGACTTCACTGAACTGCCATGGACCCAGGGATATCGGTATTTACTGGTGATGGTGGATCATTTTAGTGGATGGCCAGAGGCGTTCCCTTGCCGAAATTGCACTGCTAGAACAGTGGCTATAAAATTAATGAAAGAATTAATCCCCAGGTTTGGGCTGCCCCAATGGATTGAATCCAATAACGGAACTCACTTTACTGCAAATGTTGTAAAGGTGGTCGCAGAGGCTCTGCAACTACAATGGAAGCTGCACTCCCCCTGGAGACTCCAGGCCAGTGGAGTCATTGAACGGACTAATCAGACTCTCAGGCGACATCTCTCCAAAATCTGCCAAGAAACTGCCCTTAAGTGGCCTGATGCCTTGCCACTGGCCTTGCTACGGGGTCGGGTACTGCCCAAAGGGGGATTGGGTTTTAGTCCCTTTGAAATCCTTTTTGGACGACCCTGGCCAATGAATGGTGCCCCGGTTCCGCTAGGGGAGTGGGTCCTAGGGGAGGCAATTTTATCCAAATATTTGTCCTCGTTGTCTGCTGTTCTTTCTTTTCTTCGCAGGTTTGTGAAAGATGCTCAGCCTGTTCCGCTACAAACCCCTCCTCACTCCCTCCAACCCGGAGACTCCGTCCTCGTCCGGAGCTGGAAAGACGAACCCCTCCAGGAACGGTGGAAAGGACCCTTCACAGTTCTCCTGGAGACCCACACTGCGGCAAAGGTCAAGGGACACAAGAACTGGATCCACTACGCTCGGCTAAAGCCAGTACCCCAGCCTCCAGACCCAGAGACGTGGACTGTGCAGCCTTCTAAGGACTCGGACAATTCAGACTATGGACTACAATTATTCTTTAAACGCACTCCTCGCTGACAGCAAATGGGATTTGGGCCTTCAGCGGAAGTGCAAGTATATCCCCGGGGTTGGGACGGATTGGTTGTTGTCCGTTGTGGCTCCTTAGCATTCATTACCGGTGTAACACGTTTCATTGATCACCGAGACCCCAGGCCCCCACCACCATGCCCAAGGCGCCGGCGTTGCTCCTGGCTATTCTCTGGCTGCCGAATGTTCAGGCAGCCCATGTCCTGCCAGCCCAACCCCCTTTGCTCAAACTAGACTGGCAAAAGAACCTGCCAGCCTTACAAACCAACATTAACACATTTGAGGCTTTAAAACAGCACTTTGCTCAGTCCTTTAATCTTACTAATTGTTGGATTTGCTCCCAGATCCCCTTCCATGCGGCTGGGTTACCTTGGCAGGCGGTTCCCTTTATTTGGTCAGATTTCTGTCAAAGTGCCATCGCAGGGAAGTGGGATTTTACCAGGGGTGGCCGCAAGCTCACCAATTTCCACCATAATTGTACTCAGGAGGCCAGTTGTTCCCTCATTGATCCTCATAACTCGGGTAAGAGGCCCATTGAATACATTTGGAAACCCGATTATGACCCAAACAGGAGGCCAGAGCCCATTAGGTTAAGGACCTCCCCTCCGGGCTTGCTGTGTTATCATACTTATGCCAACAAAACTGCAAACATCACTTGGTTTGCAGGAAATAGCTCCTGCCGATATTCCCTATCCCCCTGGGGCAACTGTCCATCCCTATCCTTGACTCTTTGGGAAAAGACACAGGGGAAGGTCTTTTAACGTGGGTCCCTGGTTCCAGAGATAAAGCCCTCAGCGAAAAGCATTCTTTACACATATTGAATGGCTTGGTTGCTAATATCAACACCTTTTTTATTTGTGGCCATAATGCTTATTCCTGGCTTCCCCACGAATGGTGTGGGAGTTGCTACCTAGGAGTTTTGGCCCCTCCCCTACGGGTACTGCCCCATGCCCCGTTCGGGCGCCCCCGGTGGCATAGGGCCTTGCCAAGTACCCGGGAGCCCATCGGGGAGGGTGACCGCTTCAGCATCATAGTCCTCCTGCAGTATGGGGTGGCCCGCTTAGTCCAATTGTATCACAGGCTGTCTGTGTTTCTTACTCAATTCGTTAATGACACCTTAAAAAAATAGGACAGGACCTTAACGCCGAGCTTTATCAGCTTCAGCTCTTAGCTCTTCAGAACAGGCAGGCCCTTGATTTCGTGCTGACTGCACAAGGGGGGGTTTGTGCCCTTATCGGGGAACAGTGCTGTACATATGTGCCTGAAAATTCAGCTAATGTCAATGCTCATATCCTATCAGCTCAAAAGGCCCTAGATCAGTGGAAAGCTGAGGAACGAGAGCCCACAGTTTTCGATGCTCTGTGGGGTTGGCTCCCTCACTTAGGCTTGGGGAATCTAGGGGCAGGCATTGTGCGCCTGATCCTCATGGGATTAGTTCTCTGTGTTTGCTGTCTTTTGCTTTTGGCTTGCTGTAAGGCTGCTTTGGCTCGGCTTTGTGCCCCTTCTACCCCATCTGCTCCAGCCTTCTATGCAGGGACAGAACCTTCCTCTGAATTGAATACTTTGCTGTCACAAGAATATGAGAGGACTCAGCTTTCTAGAATCTGAGCCCTCTCAAAGGGGGGAATTGCTGGGGCTACACCTGAGGTTTGGGTAAGTCGGGGGGGGTGGAAGACCACGAGAGTTGAGGAAGCCCCCCTGCCCCAGGCTCAGGGACGGCCTGTCCCGGTTCCAGGACAGAAAAGCTGATAACATGTCTCTGCATACCAGCATACCAGTTCCCACCAGCTGGATTTTGCAGCCTTGCAAGAATCTTTTACTAAAACCTTGAACAGACAAAGGAGAAGGGGGGGGGAGGAGGAGGAGGAGGCTTGCGATAGATAGTAGGGACATGCACTGAAGTAAACTCAGCAAGAATATGAATACTCACATATATAAGGGTCTCTGCAACCAAAGGGCTTTGCGCATGATTTGAGACGTGCCTGTCTCCGTGTGCCTGCTTGAGATCTCAAATAAACTTTTATGTGCTTCTCCGTCCTGGTGTCCTTATTGGTGTTATGCACTCCGGGCAACATACCCACACTGTTGCTGACCCCCAGCCCGTCTTTGGGCATCCCACCTGCAACAGGATCACAATTTGGCCTTTAGTTTTAATTGCTCTGCCTCCTGCTGTTCCCCACTCTCCTCTGCGCCTTTCACTTCCTCTTTCTTTCATTCTTTGATGGATACACATAGCTCCTACTAACTCCTAGTCAATATGAGCTGTGTGGGCTGATGGCCATGTTTGTTTCTCTGTGGCTTTCCTTTCTGGCATCTCTTCTGCTTCGCCTGGCATGTTTCCCCTCGAGGCGCCCTTTTCCATAACCCTTTCACTGGCACCATGCCCATGCTGCCTCTTAGTTGTTTGACACTGACCAGTACCTGGCCTGATGCTCATGTGAGAGGCAGAGCTCAATGACTTGTCATCCTCCAGCTATCGTGCAGGTGTTTTAGCTCCTTTCTGACTGTGACACAGGCTGTGGCAAGAGAATAATTTACCCAGGGTAGTTGGCCAGTGACTGATGTGGCCAGCCAAGGCCATTTTTACTACTTCATTAGTTTCAGGAAGGGGTAGCAGCAAAACATAGACCTTCCCTTCATCTGTTTTCTTTCATTCCTCATCCCCATTCTGAGCTATGTCAACTCACCTCGTCTGCTCCAGTCCGCTGTTCATATTCTGGTTTCTCAGTCACCCTCTTCTCTATTATTTCATGAAAAGTGAAATTTACAAGGATCCTGGAGCCTGATTCACTTCTCACTTGCCCCCGTTTTGTAACTCCATTGATTTCAGTGGATGCATTCTGAGTTTGCACTTGCACTAACAAGCAACCAGTCAGGCCTTTGGTCTCTAAAACACAATGTCTTCTGTTGTTGAGCCCCAAGCACAGATTGTAACTAAGGCTCCAAACCTGCAAAATGTGAGCAACTTTTGCTTTGTCTCCTGAGGGAGCTGAGTGCCAGCATCTCCCTGGAGTGGGCCCAAAGCCTTTGTGATGTTGGGAATGCGGAGATCTTGGGGACGGGAGAGAATTGTATGCAGCTTGATACTGTGGTTTTTCCACAGTCTGAGTTTTTAAGGTGAGGGTGACATCCTGGTCTTTTAAAAAGCTGGGCTGAGGCTCTCACTAAAATTAATTATTTAACCTCTTGTGGCAAATAATGGGAAGCCATCTTTGTTTGAAGAGTTCTGGGTTGGTTGTTTTTAATAACTCTGTAGTGTAAATATCCATTTTCTCTACATCCATGTGGATGTTGAGGCAAGCTGGGTATGGTTTTGTAGCTCTGTTTGGGCTGATTTGTCTTGCTATTCTAAGCATATTTGGGAACACCAGATTAACGTCAACAGATTTGTCAAGGACTGCTGGTGTTAATCCGGCTATTATGCTGAATCACCCAGAGGTTTCCCAGAGTAAAGGCTGCAGGATTGGACCTTCTCTGTCTATTGTGGACTAGAAAAAAGGTGCTCTGTAAATCGGACACTGTGAAGCTACAATACCCCTTAAAGCCACATTATATTTTGACTTCATGGCAGAATTCCCTATGGATGTCAGTGAATGGCAATATCTCACCATCAGACTATTCTAAACATATGAAAAGTCAGACATTGGCTCCTCATAAACTATTAATACAGTATTTATTAGAAGTTAATGGTCAAGCCATACATTATTAGAAAGTTCACTTCACTGAGATTTACCACAGCCCCAAATTTGACCTATGACCTCAATGATACAATAATCTTTATAAATATTATACAGAAATCTTAATAATCCACTTCTTGATTGGGTGAAAACTATTTAAGTGGCAATATTTAGGCAGAAAGGAGTAAGTTACCAATAGGATTTTAGCTCTAATTTTGAATTGCCTTGTTCCAATGGACTGCATATATGGTAAAAAGAAGAGGTTTATATTGGTTTCCCTTCTAACTTTCTTGCCTCTTTTTCTGCGTGGCCCAGGGGATACTAGGTGCAAATATTGCAAGTTAACACTCTTGTATTCATCTGAAACATCTCAGCCTCCCTCAGAAGGTGTGACAAATAAAAGGGAACAGTTTGAGGAACAAGCAGCTGAAAGTGGGGGAAACCCTTTGGGCCACATTTACAGAAGCTGATGCACAAATGTGTAAATTACACCTCCTATCCCAGTGGAGGTAGGCTTTTTTGGATGAGAACCGGTGCTTCGTAAGAGTTACATCTGCAGAGGCTGCTGACTGCATGCACAGGCAAGCTGCCTTGGCCACATGCCTCCTGGGTGGCTCTGGTTCTGTATGTTCCTCCATCAGTAGGGAGGCTGTAACTACTCCCCTGAAATTCCTCCCTAAGCTGTCTTTCCATCGCTGGGGCCCTGCGTGTGACTGCTAAGGAAAGAAGCGTATAATTCCGCAGGACTCCAGAAAGACAACAATGTCACCTTTTACAGCTTTTCTTGCAGCAAAGACACAGTTTGAATCTTTTCACCACCATCAGAGAAACTGCTCTCCACATCCTCACCGTATTTTGCTACAATAATTAATCCAGGATCATTCATACACACAAGCCAAATAATGGTTGTACGTAAAGATATTAACTATAACAACATGTACCTATATTCAGCACAGGAAGATTCAGGTGGACGTGTTGTGCTACATTCACCCCAAGGCACATGGAATTGGCCATGTTCCTCTCTGATGTAACTCTGTTGATTTTAAGGGGTCACACCATGTTGAACTGAGCTGTCTGCACTGTGGGCTTGACGCTTCAATACTTTACTCATGCAACGAGTAATCCTTTCTCAGCCATTTAAACCATTGGGATTGTTCATGTGAGCAAGGATGGCAAGATCAGGCCGCAGAACTGGAGAGAATTGTAATGGTCTTAGCGGGTGGCCAGCGCAGGCAGCTGCCCACATCGTCCCAGGGGGAGGGGCCCCGTGCCGCACCAGCAGAGAGCTGGGGCAGGTTGGTGGGGCCAGTGGAGCCTGGCAGTGCCCGTGGCAGGCTGGCTGGTGAGCCCTTGGCGGGGCTGGGGAGTCAGGCGGTGGCTCACAGTGGGGCCAGCAGTGGGTCCAAAAAGCCTGGCAGCTGGGGGGGCAGGGAGCTGGATGGGGGTTCTGCAGGGGTTCAGCAGTGAGCCAGGCAGGGGTTCTCCAGATAGCTGGGCAGAGGTTCAGCGGGGGGAGGAGACCATTGGTAGGTGTGGTAGAGGGTGGGGGGCACTGTGAGGCTTGTGGGGGTCTGATGGGGTGCACGGGGTGGTAAGGGCCCATGGGGCGGGGGTGCCAGGGAACCCAGCAGGGGTCCAGCAGGGGACCAAGACCCCTTGGAGGGGATGGGGGGCTGGCAGACCCCAGAAAGGGGGGCAAAAGTCAAGGATGGGGCCCCCCATGTGGTGTGGGAGGGCCCCATCCTTGACCTTTGCTCAGGTGTTACTACACCAGGGCCCCGGAATCGCTAAGATTGCCCCTGCCCCATCTTCAAAGCATCTGACGAATTGGGATTTTCTCCCAAGAAAGCTCATGCCATAAATAAATGTTAGTCTTTAAAAGTGCCACAGGACTCTGTTGTTTTTCCATTTACATGGTTATTCCTTTACTCATTATAAGGAAGTTAGGTTACAGCTACTCAGAAAAAAATTCCTTCTGTGAGTCTCACAGTTTGGATCTAAAGACATGGGCCAAATAGCTGAGTAGATGTTCCAGCTCAGGCTCTAAAATCTTTCAAAGCCTACACATCACTGAAAGTCAACAGGGATGTAAGGTTCTACGATACTTAGATGCTTCTGAAAATTTTACACATTATGTTAGGTGTATGTCAGATCCCCAAGTCAGATGTTTTTGTGGTGTAACTGAGCCCTTAGAATGACCCTGTGCTGTGAGAGAAAAAAAGACATCAAGGATTCTTTCTGCTTGCTTTACTCATATAAGTACTGCTTTACCTCACAGGTATGTTGTTTGGGTAAATTCAAAGATTGTGCAGCGTTCTGGCTCTACATTAATAGGGACTATGTAAGTACCCACAACAGATGGTTAGCCACAAAACTCCTGCTGACTTCAATGGCTGCAGGAATAAGATCTTTCTTTTCTGGCAGAGACACTCTGGAATTTCATTCTGTGGGCTATATGTTATGTCATTGGTTTTAATGTGGCATCAGTTTTGATATTAAAATCCATGGGAAACTTGACTTAAAAATCAGTGGTCCATGACCCTGTGTGTTTTGCAAGATGACACAGGAATCATCTAATGAAATAATTTAGTTACCTTTTGGGTGGTTTCCTTGCTACTTTTAAAAAAATGCTTACGCATGCACGCACTTTCTTTCCAAGGCCTGGCAGCAATATGGACACAAAGGTTAACATGAAAAGCCTCCAGCTGTTCTTTCAGTAGCACACTCTACTGTACCGAGTTCACTGATGTCATGGCATGCAGGGCAATGATATCTGAAAAGAGTAAATAGGTCTTTTATTTGCCTCCATCCTTTCCCTTCTCCTGGTTAAACAGATTTAGTGCGGGCTGTTGTACATCTGGTGTGCAAAGATTACGAAAAGGAAAGAGAATGTACTTTGTGATCTAATATGATCAGTGGGACCACACAAGATGACTGAAATAGCAGAAGTCTTAGCTTTTATAATCAGCCCAGAGATCATAAAAATTGAAACCTGAAGTGCTAAACATATAGGCAAAGATGTCTCACTAGAAGACAGCTAACTTTAGTGTGAGACAAACCCCTTCCCACAAAAGGCCATAGCTGCCATCTGCAAAAGTAATTTATGTTAACCATTTCACTTCAGTTAATACTGACCTATAATTAGTCAATCATTTCTAGTCTGATTGGTTTTTTTATGGTCTAATAATCTTTTCATGGGATTGATTTTTGTTGTCAGGAATCGGCTTCTTCCCCAGGTAGTGACCACTGAATACTGAGTAGCAGTAAGACCATCTGCCACCTGTCACTGTAGTCTTTACTTATCATTTCTCTTCCTGCCACCCCAAAGTTGAATAGGGCAGTGTAAAAAAAGAAGCCTCTATTCAGCAGAAATCCAGGCGTGGAATCCTTCAGTAATTAAACTGTCCTGTAAAAAAATAAGAGTCCTGTGGCACCTTAAAGACTAACAAATTTCTTTGGGCATAAGCTTTCGTAGGCTTCAACCCACTTTGTCAGATGCAGGTTGGAGCCCACGAAAGCTTATGCCTGAAGAAATGTTAGTCTTTAAGATGCCACAGGACTCTCATTTTTTGCTGTATACAGACTAACACGGCTACTCTTCTGGAACTGTCCTGTGTGTCTGCTCTGCAGCTTGTTTTGTAGGGATGCAATGCAGAGAACCTCCTCCATGAGAACACAGCCACCACCTTGTTGGAGTTCTTGCAGGGAGCCTGGCAAAGGGAAACACCAGGTGCAGTTGGATGCTCCACGCCCACATTACCTGGGGTCCATAGGCATGGAAGGAATATCAGGATGAGTGGGGCTGGGGCCTTAATGGTTGGTGCTGACAAGAACACGTGCAGCTTCATAGGTCGCCCACAGCAGCCCCTGCAAGAGCGACTGCGATCTCTCGGGCCACAAGCTGCTGCCAGGCTGCCCAACCAGCCAACGGGCTGCCTGGGGCGTGCAGACGGGGATCTGTCGGACACGCAGAGACAGCATCCACGGGGCGGTCCCCTC
Organism: Pelusios castaneus; assembly: GCA_007922175.1. Taxonomy (NCBI): domain Eukaryota; kingdom Metazoa; phylum Chordata; order Testudines; family Pelomedusidae; genus Pelusios; species Pelusios castaneus. The sequence goes on along the minus strand of ML685860.1, from coordinate 4,984,593 downwards.
CATACATCAGCATGGGGAGACCCGCTTTGTTTTTATTATTGTCAGATAGCCTTGCGTGACTCGGCGTGGGCGGGGCCGGCCAGCTGCAGCCCCGCTCTCCCGGAGGCCGCGGGGCGCGTGCGGGTCGGGGAGACCCATTCTCCCCGAGGGGGGCGGGGCGGCCCCGTTGGGGTAAGAGACAGCTCCGCCCACGGAGCGCTGCCGCTGAGCAAAGCAGTCAGCAGGGCCAGAGCCGAACGCGCAAGGCGGGACCGACAGTTGCAGGAAGAACGACGGACTGCCTCGCGCGACCGACCACCAGGTACCAGCGGCTCAGAGCGCGGCGGGGCTAATTCTTCGGCTGGGCGTGGCAGAGCGAGTCAGTACGACGAGCTCTGATTGGTGACCGTGGTCACATGTGGGGGGCGAGAGGGAGGGGCTTTCTGCACGCAGTCGTCGCCGCTGAGGCGGAGTAGAGAGGGTTCCTCGCGGTCCGCGGAGCATGCGCAGACTCAGTGCGAGCCGAGGCCCCGTTTAATCAGGTAGCGGCGGGGCTGGGAGCGGGCTGGCCGCTCTGAGTTGGTCTCTGAGGGGATGGGGTGCGCGTGCCTGGCGCTCATTGGCTGCAGCTCAAGGCGGTGCTGGGCCTGTGTGACGTAGGATTGATTCTATCAGGCTTCCTGCTCTGAGCCACGAGTCTGCAGCCTCAGACCCGGCCCGGCGACCTCGTGGCCGTGGGCCCAGCTCCTCCAGTCCCGGCGAGCTTTGCTTGCGCCCCCCATGTGCGGAACTCCTCGTTCCAGCTTGCCTTGCGCCGAGCGAGCCTCCCCTTACTTTGCCCAGCTCCCGGCATGCCTTGTGTCCCCCCCCCCCCCCGTCCCCCACGTGGCCGGCTCGCAGTCCCGGCATGTCTTATGCCTCTCCAACCTCAGTGTGCCCATCGCCCCGCGCGTGCCCTGTGCACGACCTGCCCCGGGCCATGCCCAGCCCCATGTGCTGGTGCCCCCTTTCCTGCCCTGGGCAGTAGGTGACAGGCCTGTGTGTGGGGTGACCCATGCCATCCACCCACTCCTCACAGCTCAGGGGGTTGCAGCACATAGACTTGTTGACTTTAAGGTGAAAAAGAGAATTCATTGGCAAGTGACCAGAGCCCCATGTTGCAGAGGAGTGGGGTAGGGACACGAAATACCAGGGTCTCTCAATTTCCCTGGGGGGATGGCTTGTCCCTGTGGTGCAGGCCCAAGTTGCTCTGGCATACAATATGGCTACCATCTAGCCTGCCTGGCCTATGGGGTTGTTTGTCCCCAGCATGCATTTGCCATGATCCCCCTGTAGAAGTGAGAGGTAGTGGTGGGTGATGTGATGCTCTGAATTGAGCTGAGTATCCCCTCCCCTGCATTGCATTGTGGGCTGGGGCCTGCTGTGTGTGTCCATGGAAATCCTCATATTTAAAAATGGGGAGCAATGTACCACGTGGTAGAACTCCTTCGGCTGTGTTTTGAGCAGGCTAGTGTAGTAGGGTGCAGTAATGAGGGTTGTCAGCCCTCCAGTATTGTTGTGGATTCTCCAAGAGTTAGATTAATTTTTAATTAATGATTGTTTAGGATGATCATATTTCTCTATGCTGAATATGGGACCCTGGTAAAATTATTCATGCAGGGGTGTATGCAGAACTGGCTGGGGTGCGCACACACCCTCATCCCCCTCTTTCTCACATGTAGCCCTTCCTGATCAGTGGTTTCTGTCCTTCATTCATGGCTTAGCTCCAAAGGACAGGCCCACCTCTCTTGGTACCTGCCATCATATCTTCTCACCTGAGGTTGCTTGCTGCACTCACCAGCTGCTGTAGCATGGATCGGCCCCAGAGCTGGCAGGTGTGCGGGGATTGCACTGAAAGACTGGCAGGGGTGTTGCAACCTCTTCCCATCAACGGTTTTGCACACCCATCCTCCTTGGCCATTTAACCTCCATGCTCACTGCTGGCTAGTGAGCAGGGTCCTGGGCAGTAGGACACCCCCCCTCCCCCCAATGTGCCATGGCCATCCACTTATGAGTGCTGTGCTTTGACACTATTGGTGCCATTGAAAGCCCCATTCTGATCAGGAGGCAGAAAATAAGGGACAATTTATCAAATTTAAGAAAAAGTTGGGACACCTGTAAGAAGACTTAAATATGGGTCTGTTCCTTTAAAAATTCAAGGTATGGTCACCCTAATTATGTCACATAATATAGCCCACAAAAATTGGCAACCCTAGGCAGTAGCGGCAGTCTTATGCCTATTGGCACTGTGGCGGATGTTTGTGCTACCCCTTCCCTGCTATATATGTGTCCTGGGCTGGGTAACAGTTATTTTAACGCTAATTGGTTCAACCTCCATCTATTGGGTCTCTCTCTGCCTCATTGGCTTTCATTCTATATCTCAGCTGAAGAACCCTTTTCTGTCTTGCCTATAGCTCTTAATACGTGTCTCCTCTGTTATTATTGACTGAAGTTTTGTGGGATACAGTCTCTGTGAGAGAAAATATAAAAGTTGTTTTGCACATGGGAAGTCTGGGTCTGTTATGTTCAGCTGAGTCTTAGAACTGTTTTCTGAGGCTTTAAAATCATCTGGGGAGAGATGCCTTTGCCTTTTCACATACAAAACTTAATCTTGTTTAAAGAGGCACTGTCAAGTCAAATTTGACTCCAAATTTAGATTTTTGTATAGCTTAGCATCAATGCTTCCATGAGTTTTTAGAAATATAACTGATTTTTCTGTTTTTGTTAGAGATGAAAGGAAGAGAGAGAACTCATTATAAAGCAGTTCTCAATTTTTATAATCTTTTGTAAGGAGTAGTGTTAAAGGATACATATAAATATGTTTTTAAAGGTGACCTGAAAAATGAAAAATTAACACCCTGGTGTCCTTTTTGCTGCTTTGTGTTATGTGCTCTAGGTCTAGAAGAGAAAGGTGGGCTCAAAAAGAGCTTTTTCCCCTCTCTGACACGCAAACCTGCATGAAATCACTTCTTTGAACCTTTTGTTATTGTGATACTATTTCTGTATTTGGACACTCTGACTTTGGAATAAAAGCATCCTGTTTTGATTTAACTTAAGCCATTAAAAATTGATCTGATCAGGAGCACTCTTATTAAGAGTATCCACACAGAAAAGCATCCATCAAAATAACAAAAGATGTGGGTTACAGCTGATTCAGTTGCTGTGTGTAGACCAGCACTTTGGTGACTGGAGAACTAGTGAAATGGTGGCATTACATGAGCCAAGAAAGTGAAAGTCAAGCAATTGAGAGGGGAAGAGATTTTTTTTTTTTATTATAAATCTACTAAAAACTTGGTTCTGTTTTTTTTTTTTTTTTTTAAACTCTGCCTCACATTTTAACTGTAATGCTTGACTAACATTTTGGGTAATGGAAGCCTTTGTTAAAGATTAAATAAGCCCATCTTTTTAGTTAGGCCAGTTCTATGCTTAAGTTTTACAAGTGTAGCTATGTCAATTAAGGGTGTAACTTATTAACTGATTTTATTAGATAGGTTGCAAAAGCCCTAGTGTAGACACAGTTTTACACCAGCAAAAGCATTTTTTTGCTGGTATCTTATTTTGCTCACTGAACAAGAAGTACTTTCTTCTTTTTGTTGGTGTAACGGCATTTACATTAGGCTGGTTAAGAACTATTGCCTAAACTGGCTAATAGCCGTTGATGGACTTATCCTCCGTGAACTTAACTAGTTCTTTTTTTAACTCCGTTACAGTCTTGGTCTTCATAATACCTCTAGCAAAGAGTTCCACAGGTTGACGGTGAAGAAATGCTTCTTTTTGTTCATTTTAAAGCTGCTGCCTGTTAATTTCATTTAGTGACCCCTGCTTTCTGTGTTAGGAGGTGTAAATAACACTTCTTTATTTGCGTTCTCCGTGCCATTCTTGATTTTATAGACGTTTGTCATATCTCTCTTTCATAGTCTCTTTTCCAAGCTGAAAAGTTCTAGTTTTATTAGTATCTTCTCATATGGAAGCCTTTCCATAACCCTAGTCATTTTAATTGCCCTTTTCTTACCATTTCCATTTCCAACATATTTCTTTTGAGACAGGGCAACCAGTCTGGATGCATATTTAAGATGTAGGTGTACCTTGGATTTATAAGGATGGAATATGATATTTTCTGTCGTCTTATCTATCGTTTGCCTAAGATTTCCGCACATTCTGTTAGCCTTTTTGGTATTGGTCTAGCTATACTGACAAAGCTTTTATGTGTACACAAGCCTTACAGTGTTGGGGGGTGGGTGATGAGACCTACCTTTTTTATAACAGCTTGTACCAGTCTTTATTTCAGTTAAGGGTGGAATTTTTAATGTACATTTTGCTTATCCTACACTAAAATGGCTGTATCAGACCCTGCCATGTGCTCTTATTATCCAGTCCCAACAAGGCCTCAGGGAGTTCTACAACATAAGTGCCACCATCCTTAATATGAAGGTACCTTAGGTGAAGACTTCAGCAGCTTCTCCTATGAAAAGTGAGTGGTGCATGCTGGGACCTGTTATATGAGTCTGCACAGACCTCACTTGAAGCTGAGGGGGAATGTAAATCTGCTCCATTTATAGAAATTAAGTGTGTTGTGTGAGTTCCTGGCATGTAGCCAGCATACCCCTTGGATGAACAAAGCATGGTCCATCCTTGCTATAAGGAAAAGACAGGTGACAAAGGTTAATATTTTATAGACTTCTATATTGCCTTCTTCCAATCTCCCATTGGTCAGATTCTGTATGTATTTTATTTATATATATTTAACACTAAAAATGCCCTCAGCAAGCCTCTTTTTGCCCATCCTGGTCAGGAGCACATTCTCATCCCTCCCCAAGCTCCGCTCTTACTGTTCTCATGTAACAGTGAGATTGAGGGTGAGGCTTATTTAAAAGGTGACTGGCTCAAAACAGGCAAGTATGATAGTATATTAGCTATACTTCAGACTAGTCTGAAGGTTTTGTGAGGTTGTGGGGAGGGCAGCGTCAGGTTGAGTTTGAGGATCAGAGCCAGGAGCTCCAGAGTCCCAATCCTGGCCCTAGCATTGCCTTCTTCTCTGAACTTGGGTAAATCATTTACTCTCTCTCACTCAGCTTCCCCATTTGGGAAATAATACTTAACTCCTTTTTGTGAAGTAGGTGAGTCAGCATTAATTAATATTTGCTAAGCACTGTAGATGAGAAGTGATATATAAAGCTATTTATTATTAATGCAGAGATATTCTTAGCACCTGAAATGGTTGGTGACACAACACATGGATTCTGCTTGGCTGTAACATGTGAAATAATGTAGTTCTGCTTTGTGAAGTTTTGAGTACATTTCTCTTCTTATTTTAAGTCATGAAAATTTTCACTCCTAAAGCTTCTGTTTTAAAAAACCCCAAAAAGGCAAAGTAAAACTCAGCCCCAACTAGCTGTTTTTTGTTTAGAAACCCTAAATGAGCTTGTTGTCGCTTGAAATTTACCCCAAGATTCACCAGAGGTTTGCAAACCTTGCCCCTATTCAGGCTTGTGAAGCCTGAAATCAGGGTTTCATTATGAATCTTTTTCATTCCAGTAGGCCTGTGAGCACCTTTTCCTGCTGGTAAGGAGCAGGTGCAGCTGCCCAGTTGCACTTTGAAACGTATTATTGCCTCTATGAAGTGATTTTTAAGAAGTACGCTTGTAACTTTTTATAAAACATTTTGTAATCGTTAGCTTTGGATAGTGCATGAATTCCAGCTAAGGTAGGGAATAAGCTCCAAAAAGCGCAGGAGGCCACAGTCTCTTGAGGCAATGCTGCAGGGGGTGCATACAGTAAAGATATTACTGTATTAGCAATGTACTAGCAAAGACCTAGTACTTGCCTCAAAGCTGATGTGATCAGCGACCTTCCTTGTGCAATAAACAGAAAGCTATGACTATCGTCACTGAAAGAAGGGTGGGGTGTCTTCAGCTCTGAAATAATTAGTTATCTCACTAAAAATGAGCCTAAAATATAAATTTAAACTGTTATGGTTATAATGCTAAACACTCTTAAACTGGAATATGAAGACAATGGAATCTGAGTTACGAATTACCAAGTTACGAACTGATCAGTCAGCCACACACCTCATTTGGAACCGGAAGTACGCAAGCAGGCAGCAACAGAAGCAAAACAACCCAAACCAAATACAGTACAGTACTGTGTTAAACATAACGTCCTAATAAATAAAGGGAAAGCAGCATTTTTCTTCTGCATGGTAACATTTCAAAGTTGTGTTAAGTCACTGTAAACTTTCAAAAGAGCAACCATAATGCTTCGTTCAGAGTTACGAACGACCTCCATTCCAAGATCTTCATAACTCTGAGGTTCCACTGTACTATTGTTTCATTTAGCATGGGAGGGGTTTAAGCTAAGCATACACTGGAATAAGAGTGTCCTTTGAGATATGTGTTATTGTGGTACAACTGATAAATCTTTCCTGGGCAGACAAGGCCTAATGGGCTCCTTTTCAAGAAAGGACACTGGTCTTCTGAAAAGTCAACCCAAATCTGGATTTGTCTGCAGACATGGTGCCTTCCTGAGCTCCGCCCTGAAACTTCTCTGGGGCTGATATCTGTCAGAGGCCATTCCCTATAAGCAGCATATCTCAGCGCTCTCTCTTATCAGAGCCACTCCATAAGACTCAGCTTCTGACATCTATGTGAGGTGCTTGCTCAGCTGTTTTCTCTGGGGAGCTTTATTTTTGTTCTGTGGTCAGCACCAAGTTTAGTATAGCTCAGGGGTCGGCAACCTGCGGCTCCGGAGCCGCATGCGGCTCTTCAGCCTCCTTGTTGTGGCTTCCTTCGGCCTTGACCAGGGGTCCTCAAACTACGGCTATCTGGCCCGCCAAGGTCATTTACCCAGCCCCTGCCCCTGCTGCGGCCTGCCCCATGCGGGCAGGCTCCCGGGCTCTCACCCACCGGCCGCCTCGACTTCCCGGCCCGGAGCCGACCCGGCCCCGCTCCGCCGACATCCTCGGCCTCCCAGCACGGGGCCAGGATCGGTCTCCATTGCTGGGGTCTGCTCTTCCCTGCCGGGGCCGCGTTCGGGTCCCCGCCAGTGTTCCCTCTAAGCTGCGCAGACTCCTGCTGCGGCCAGGCTGGGGAGATTCAAATCTCCCGCCCTGAGCATGCTCAGACAGAGCGTGCTCAGGGTGGGAGCAGCCTGGCCCAGAAGCGGCTCTGCCAGCAGTCCTTGCAGCTCCGAGCCTCCGGCCAGGTAAGGGGGCTGGGAAGGGGCTGGAGGGAGGCCTGGAGAGGGGTGGAGGGGACAAGGAGACTGGGTGGGGGCTGGGTAGTGGTGGAGAGGACTATGCACGGCAGGAGTGGGGACTTCATGGGGGGCTGGGGAGGGATGGATGAAGTCAGAGGCCTGTGGAGGGGGCATGGGGACAAGGAGACTGGGTAGGGGGTGGGTAGTGGTGGAGAGGACTATGGGCAGCTGGAGGGGGACTGGGTGGGGAGCTGGGGAGGGATGAATGGAGTTAGAGGCCTGGAGAGGGGTGGAGGGGACATGGGGACAAGGAGACTGGTGGGGGCTGGGGAGGGGTGGAGGGCAGTGTTCCCTCTAAGCTGTGCTTTATATTAAAGTGGGCTACGTTTTATTTTAATTTTACACAAATACGGGAAGGACTCAAAAAGGCCTGCATAGTTCAGTGTTTAATTTATTTCAAAGTAGGCCTACACATGCACACTGCACTTCTGTTTGTTGTATTCTGTTGTTGTAACAGGTAAAATTAAAAAAAGATTAAAATTTTTAAAAGTTTATAAGGTGTGTTATGTTTTGCGGCTCCAGACTATTTTTCTTTAGTGGAAGAGGGGGCGAAATGGGTCTTTTGATAGTAAAGGTTGCTGACCCCTGGTCTAGCTGCTCTTATTAGCACGTGGTAAGACTCTGACAGACACCCTGCAGCCAGCATGGATCCGCTATGTCTTTACCCTGACTGTTCAGTTCTGAGATCCCCATGTGGCTCTCAGAGCAGTTCATGTGCTGCATTACAAATGCAACATACAACTTGCAGGTGCTGTTTCCAATTGTAAAAGAGAGGAGGAATATTTTAAGTGAGAAAGACAGCAGAGTCCTGTGGCACTTTTAAAGACTAACAGATTTATTTATCGCATGAGCTTTCGTGGGAGAAAATCCCACTTGGTCAGACGTTTTGAAGATAG
>ML685860.1:4924182-4976325 GCA_007922175.1 Pelusios castaneus | reverse complement strand
AGCTTTCGTGGGAGAAAATCCCACTTGGTCAGACGTTTTGAAGATAGGAAAGTGGCACTTTTAAAGACTATCTTCAAAACGTCTGACCAAGTGGGATTTTCTCCCACGAAAGCTCATGCGATAAATAAATCTGTTAGTCTTTAAAAGTGCCACAGGACTCTGTTGTCTTTCTACAATAGACTAACACGGCTACCCCTTTGGAATTTAAGTGAGAAGTGAGACTTGAGCATCATTTCACCATCTGCACTCCAGGTGCAGGAATTTGTCTCTAGTTTGATAACCTGCCCACTAATGGTCAGTATGTGAGCTGGTTTCTAAACTCCAGTGTAAAAACCTTTTAACTCTGATCAGTGGGAATGTACATGAGCTGCATTCTGTTAACGTTTGGCCTGATTTTTCTCCTTGGTACAAGTGTATAATGCACATTCACAGAGTGCCCACATTCTTGCCTCTAATATTCTGCCTTTCTTTATTGCTTCTGTTAACTCACACAAAGTGATACTTGGGTGTTGTTTACATGGGGAGATTGACCTAGCTATAGTAGAATAAGCTATTCTAGAATAGCTCCCTCTGTGGTGTCAGGCCTTCCAGGATGAGGAGGCATTTCTTTACCGCTTGCCTTTTAGTATGAGGAAGCTTTGTCTGTACCTTCCAGGGGTCAGGTCCCAACTCCATCTGCCACAGGCAACACAAGCCCTCTCCTGTAGGAGTTGGATAAGCCTCATTGTCTTTCTTTAGGCTAGCAAAAGGCACACTCCAGCCCCCAAGCCCTCTGCTGATCTTCGTGCAGCATTTAGCCGTTGTTCCACTAGGAGGCAGTTACACCATTCACATATCTGTTGTCCCCAAAGAAATAGTAGGTACCAGTTTAACAGTTCCACCTCCAATCATAGTTCTGCTTTCACACACAGCACTTAAGTATATTGATAGTGAAATCAAGAATGAATTTTTTATGTTTTGTTTTATTTAATGTGATCGCAAGAAGTCCCATTGGAAACGAATGGTTACATATAGAATAAAATCATAATATGCATTCAGGAGGCTAGACTTAATTAACATGGTACTCTCAAGTCTTGTGGCGTATTGTTGAAAGGACTTTGGGTGAGTATTTTATAGCCAGACAGGCTGTGATCCTGCTTTCATAAAACAAACATGCTGTTCATTTGTCGTCTTGGTAAAGAATCCAAAGTGTCACTTGGTGCTCCCTAGATACAGCAGAGCAATCCTTTGTCCTTATTCGTACACAGGACACCTTCTGCTTGCTGTTGCTTCCTTTAGCATTTCTCATCGTTGGGTGGCTTTGTTTTTTTTGTTTTGTTTTTTTCAATCTCTTGATTAGCATCAGGCTCAGTAGGTAAACAGACATACCTTATGAGATGGACAATACACATATGACTAGACGGGAAGGTAAGCACCTGTTACCATGTGCCTGAAAGGAACTCTTGAGCTATATCTCCTCCTGGTGGCCTCTCTTAATCCCAAATGCTAAAGAACATCATTTTGTGTATAGATACAATTCTTAAATATTATCTGTGTATATGTTTTGCACTGATTATGATGCTCTCTTGCTATTCTTTGAACTAGATGCATATGACTGACCCAGGGATCCCTGGAAAGTCTTGTGCACCCGCATCCCTCTGCTAGCTGACACCACCAAGGGGGTCCCTGGATCACATGTGGGCACTGTATTCCAGAACAAAAACTTCTGGAATAATGCTTTGCTGTAACTATATCAGTCAATTTTTTTCTGTGTAGATAAGGCCTGTGTGCATATTAACTGCTTTAATGCAGAGTAATTGCTTTAATCCAAATATATTTCACCAGAGAAAATACCACTGCCGGGCTCTGACTAGTCCTAATTGCCCCCATTGCCAGCAACACTTCTGCAGTCCTGAATTTAAAGCAATTGGTCCATTTCTGAAACGCGGTCCCATCCGACACGCTCTGGGGTGCAATCCAGGGATTGTCACCGCTTGCCTTGTAATCATGGGTGCTTGAAATGCCCCGTTCCTCTCTTTTACAACATGGCCATCACAACCAGTTGATGAGACTGCAGGTCACACCCTGAGTGTTGGTGTGCTGTACGAAATATCCCTGGATCAATAACACTGATTCTACAGCTTGCCTGCAGCACAAGAGCCCTCCCCGTGCTTCCAGCAGTCTTGTTAAACAGTTGCAAGGTGATCCCCAGTACACTCGCTCCTGCCTTTTCTCCCACTTGTCTACCCTTAAGAGTCCAGTCCTCTGCTGGAGCATTCAGCGAAATAATAAGGCTGGTTTGCTCTCTTAAAGAGACAAAGGCATGTGACAGTTTATTAATGTAACGAGGGTAGGTGCACCTTTCCTTCAAACACAGCACTGAGTGCCCCATGGTAAAAATAAAACACATTTATCAGCAGTAAGACCTAAGTAATGCCAAGTAAAAGGAGTAAAGCTGGATAGGGTTCCAGGCAAATAGAAGTATGAAAGTCTAAAGCTTAATCTAGCAAGGTGCAGGACGCTTTTTCTCACCACTCTCTCTTCTTCCTAGCTAGGGCTGACTTTTTCCCTTGTTCAGGACCTTCCACAGAAGTACAAGGTCCAGGCTTCCCTTGTCTTCCTAAGTGAAAGTTCTTTGCCTGAGCAAGTTTCTTATCTATATTCAGTTCTCACAGACATCAGCCTCGCCCCCATGATTGAAGGACCCATTTTTCTCAACTTGTGAAAGCTGTGACCCCTTGTGCCTGTTTAGTGATGGATGTCAAAATGGCTTTCTGTCTCTGCTTATAAATTTCAAATTTCAGTGGCCTAATTTCAAGAGACAAGATGATCTCATGCTGTTCTTCCCATCCTGTGGTCTTCCCATCTCCCCTGCTGATTTTTGAGTGCTTGGGGCTTCTGTTGTTTGTGGTCACACTTTGCTTAATATCTTTGGAGACAGGTAGATAGCTAGCTGTCTCGTCCTGTCTTGGGAAAACATATTTTTTTCTTTATTGATCACAGACTATAAAACATAATATCAGTGAATATCTAAAATTCCTTATATAGTGCTAATACATACACTTCATGGTGATATTAATTACCAATATGTCATTAGCTTTCAGAAAAGACATTACTTGACGTACTCTTACAATACAGTAATATTGTATGCAGTTAGTTGAATTACTTATCATTTGAGGTTCCCCCTGTCTTTATAGCCCAGATAGAGTTTTTCTCTCCTGCTGGTGCGTAGATGCCATGATGTCCTCTCCTCCACCTTACAGCATTGTTTAACTTGTATGTAAATGACCCTTCATTGTCTTTTCCTGGCAAGTGGGCTGGTCAGAGAAGCAAACACATTTTGTCTAGGGCAAACCTGTTTACCAGTTCTCCCTGACATGTCTAACTGAAACAGTTTACTCATAATTCCATTATATATCTGTTACTCTTGATACACACCCACGTAAGTCATACAGATCTATTAATGATTAGTTTTCCAATGATCGATCATGGCACCTTTTAGGTACAGATTATAGTTATAAGGAGTTGGGGTACACTGACTTGTTCAGGCTGGCTGAAACGCATTACCCAAGTCCAGTGAGTCCTTGGCCCTCTGGCACTGAGGTGCAGTTATGGTCACGCATCTACATTATCTTCTTTCTTTGCAGGCTACTGCATGGCTGAATCCTCTAACACAGGTGTCAAACTCATGCAGTGTCGCGGGCCACATTGGAAGTCAGGACACTGGCCAGGGGCCGAAGTGTGTCCAGGTAGAGTTCCTGACCCCTTCCCAGCACAGTACTGCCTGGGGTCCCTGACCCCTTCCCCTGCTGTGCTTGGGGCAGTGTGGGCTCTCCTTTCCCTTTCCCAAACCCACAGGTCATCTGACACCTTCCCTTTCCCCTGCCCTGAACACGCCCCTTTGCTGCGCTGGCTCCCCGACCTCCTCCCCTTTGCTGCACTGCCCATTCCCTTCCCTGCATGGCGCTCCATTCTGGTCTCCACCCACCATTCCTGTGCCAGTTCCCTAACCCGCTCCCCAGCCCCCTCCCCCCACTTACCTGGCTCACAGGTGCTCAATCCAGTCCCTGGAGTCAGTTCTCTGGCCAGACCATTCCGCTCCCTGGGCCGCTGCCTGGGTGCGTGCAGGGCGGCAGATTTTAAAAGGCCCTGACCAGGTATCAACAAAATTTCTGCCTAGCTAAGAGCCCCGCCTCAAAGCAAGACAACTGGCTGGGACCATCCCCTGCTGAAAAGACCTGCTCACAGCCCCGAAATATGCTAGGGGTGGGTAAAGGTGGCTGCAGTTTTACTTTTCTCCACCAGGATGCGTGCCTCCAATGTATTTCTATAGCGGAGGAGCGCCCTCTGCTGACAAAAAGTAGAATTGCAGGCACTTTGCTGGCAGCTTGCAGGAAGAGCTGTGTAGGGCTCCGGGGGCCGGATAAGAGCCCTTGCTGGGCCGGATGCGGCCTGCGGGCCGTAAGTTTGACACCTGTGCACTCACATTTTATTGAAGCTCTGCGGTGAAATCTTCGCTTCATTGACGTATATGGCAAAACTGTTAACTTCACAGCAGTCAAGATCACTCCAGGTTTTTCACCACATTCATCTACTGAAACTAGTTAGGAAGCAAAATTATGACTAATATACTTAAGCTATCACAGAGTGTCACTTTGAGGAGTTTTGGGAAATCAATGGAGAACTAGTAAATGGCACCCCCTCTTTGTAAGTCAAACTTAACCAATGCCAAAGTCTGGAGGTATGGAGCTGTATTTCCAATGACATGTAAAACAAAGTTCTGATTGACTTGTCTTTAAGGTTCCCATAGCCCATATACAAACATGGGGTGCCATGACCAAATTTCAGTTGAGGCAATTAGAGTCTGCTTCTCTAAATTATCCCTGTGCTTTTTATAGGATTCTTTTTTTCTTCTTGTCTCAAATGGCTGTGTATTGTAATTGAGTATTTTAAGCTTCTCTGTTGCATTAAAGATATGGCTGACTATCTGTTGGATGAATATACATATATGGCTGCTGGACGATTTGGGTCCCAAATTTAGTTTGTAAAATACTTCAGGCTTTATGGGATGAAAGAATCAATAATTTAATTTAGATGTGTGTTGATAATACCATAGGATTTTCAGTGAGCAGCTTAGAGCAGTCCTGTCCCGTGAGTTTGTTGGTTACCTGCACAATTAGAATCTTTGCAAATTATTCATAAAGTCTGCTGCTAGCATCTGCAAATGAAGGGGAGATGCTTTTAAAACCTTGGGTCACTGGGCTGGAAGGAAAGAATCCCTGTGTATGTGTGTTGTTTCTAGGGAGTGGCTGCGCCAGGCATCTGCTTTAACTTTTCAAAAAACCATTTATTTTAAATATGATTTGTTTAACAGGAGTTTTTAAAGGTTTCTTTGTTGATTTTTAGAACTTTCATTTCAAGCATGTTTCTGTAAAATTGACTTTCAATGTGATACATTTTAATGTCGTCTGTATTATGCTCTTTTGTAAGAAATCCTATGTATAATTATTTTATGCACTTGTTCAATCTATCAGCCAACAGATGTCAAGTGTAGCAAAATGCTATAATAATATTATGAGCTAATAATAGTTATAATGCTTCTAATTACCTGGTGTGCCTTTTGAGAGAGGCAGATTCAGAAATTAGAGCAAATGAATGCTTAACCTTGAAGCACAGAAGCATAAATGGGCACTCAATCTTGCTATACGTGTATTAATATTTGCAGGTGTTTCAGCTGCACCTACCTACCAACAATTAGTTGGCCTGTTCTCTTAATTTCCTCAAACTGTGAGTAAAAATATTTTAATAACTCATTTAAATGATAAAAGCCTATTATCAATATGTTGAGAAATGCAGAACAGTTCTGGCAAACTGTTATGAGCAAGCTTATTGAAATGGGTTTTGCATCCCAAAAACTGAAGTCTGGTCCCTTTAAAACTAATTTTGCAGTAGAGCACTTGGCTTTCAAAGTGTCTTGAATGCTTGTGTCTTGATTATTACAACAATGCACATAGATTGCTTCTACATCAGGAATCTTTATCTTTTATGTAAGTCGACTGTGCTGCTTATAAGTGCCAGGAGCTCTTTCTGATGCAAGCTGAAATGTATTTTTGGAAGTTGCCTGCTATCTTTATATGACGATAGCTATTCATTTGAAGTGAAATTCCCCTACTCCTGCACAAAGCCAGAGTAGATCAGCTCTGGGCCTCATCTTCAGTCTTTGCACCACTCCTTGAAGAAAAGGAAAATTGTGGGTGTTCGTTGTTGTTTCTTAGGTTCAAGCGCTTGATATGGGGGATCTAAGCAGGGATTTGGAGGTGGGTATTAGGGAATTCACACCATCCTTCAAAGCAAGCTGTCCAGCATCCCTCATAGGCTAGTATTCTGGCCTTTGGGTTAGAATAGTGATGGCCACATTTTTCACATCATGTAATGTGAGCCCAAAGCTAATAGAACTTGAATTAGCAGGTCCTGGGTTTGTTTACCTAGGGCTGCAGCATCTACACTCATTTGTAACCCCACATTAGGAATTCTTGAATCCTGGGTCCCGGTGTCTGAACTGTGTTATATGTGCCGGAGTCTAACCTCTTGTATTCCAGACCAGGGGTTCTAAAGCTTTTCAGGGCCCTCAGCTGTCTGTGACACCCCCTCTCCCATGTCTTAGCCCCGCACCTGCCCCCCACCCCTCAGCAGCCCTCTATCCTAGCCCTGCAGCCCATGTCTCCTTCCCTCCAGCCTGACGCTGTGTCTCTCCCCTTCCCTCCAGTTGCTTGGCTGCCCTCCTGACAATTTCCCCTGGCCCCCCCACACACCCCAGCACCACACTCACCTGGGGTACCCCACAGCCACAGGAACCCGCTCCCTTGCCGGGCCCAGGGCCACACAGCAGAGTAGGAGATTTAAAAATGTCCCGCCCCTGCCTGGCCCCAGCTCCCAGCGTGCAGGTGACCAGAGCAGCCTGCTGGGTTAACACAAGTAGGTTGCGTGTGTTGCAGCCCATGGTTCCCTGCTGCGGCAGCTCAGCTCGCGGCAGTGGTTGAGAACCATTGTTCCAGACCACCTCTCACCCTCCCAATATGTAGCTGTTCTGGCCCTTTGTGGGAAAATGTGACAGTCCTGAGGACAAAGAAAGTCAGCCCATAGGATTCTGGAATACTCCTGGCGGATTACTGGAGCGCGAGCCCGATGGGTCTGCGTCTGTGCTGCAAAGCAACAGGGCTTAAACCAGGGGTTGGCAACCTTTGCTGACCTCTGTGCCAGCTAGGCCTCCCCCAATCCTCAGCAGGTGCTGCGGGTGGGACTAGTAGGGAAAAGAAGCCTGTCCTCTCCTGGCCCTCCTCCCCAGCTGGAGGGTGGGACCAGCAGGAGCCACTCCACTCTAGCCTAAATAGGGATGGAGGGATGACTCCCTTTCATGATGCAGAAGGGATGCTCTGTGTGTCTGCTCTATTTACATCCCTACCCCAGTGCTTATCCTGTGTGAATAACCTTCTGGCAGGCCCCCTCTGCTCGGGGATTTTCAGCCAAGTTCACTACAAACAGAATGGTAAGCGTGTTGTAAGCCCTCTTTCCTTTCAAGGCATTGCCTAATAGATCACACCTTGGCACAGCTGTGCTTACTTTACTGCTTATTTTACTTCGTGTTGCTCATTTAATGTTATAAATTGAAAACTGGCAAAGAATCCTGGATTCACAGTCCTGGAGACAGAAGTCGTCTGTTTCACCACAGAGCAGATACACCATAGACAGTGGCAGCGCAAGCTTCCTCACCTGTGTGCCTCCAATGTAATGTGTGGACACTACCCTGTGGGATACGCGTAGACATTCTCCATCCCTTTGCCTTGGGCTAAAGGTGCTGCTTGTGCTGGTTTGTAATCATAATGCAGTAGATGGTAGAAAGGAACCATATATATTATTCTTTTGCATCCCTACTGAACTGTGTTGGATTTGAACTTGGTACGTAGAAGTGAAGGCTCTGTGTAGCATTCCCAGTCCTTTGACCAGTCCCCTCCCTGTGTCTCATTCCCTAACCATCTCTAGACCCAAAGGATTCTGTTTTAACATTGCCATTGGCCAGCTTTGCCATATGCTTGCCAGGCACATAAAACCTACCATTCTTCATTAACTTAACGCCTGGGCTAGGACTCGAGTGTTCTCTGCTCAACTTGCCATTTCCTTTAGACTTCGTTATTTTGGAGTGCCGATTTGATGTGTTACTTGTCTAAATCTTTTTGGGCATAGGCCAGTTTATCACCACAGACGACATGCCCAAGGAACTGTAGGGTGCACACCTTTTCCAAGACGTTTGTAAAGAAAGATGCTGTAACATGCAACTTTTGTATAGGGAGAATTATTTCTCTAAGGAAGTAAACAGTTTGTCAAAGAACTCATAGTCACACCAGACTCCGTCAAGGAAAAAAACAAATCTCGGATCTTTTCAGGCCCAGAGTTCTGAGGCTCATTTAACTTGCTGATTTCCCCACTTCCCCCCCCCCCCCCCCCGCCTTGATCAGCATGTTGCACACATTCCAATTATGTCCTGAGTTAACCTGTTTGTGTTTTTTTTACTCCCTAGAGTAAATAACCTCCTTATCTTTTGTTCTGTCCAGCTACTTGTACCACATTTCTCGCTGTGGTATCCCTTTTTTCTTTGCAGATTGAGAGCTCGGGGGGGGGGGGGGGTCCTCCCCTCCATCTGTCTGGGATGGATCATGGGGATATACTTGCCATTTGGATATCTAATTTGTGCATAAATGTTTGCTTGTCTAAAACTAACAGACAAAACCATTTTGGGTTTTTAGGTTAAAAGAACTTAGAATTCTGAAGTTTTATAACTTTTCTTTTGCTGTCCTTGCATTTTAGTACTTATTTCCCATAAATATTGTACTTGGCTTTTTACCCTCTAGGCCATATTTACGGACTTCACAGATAGCACTGGAGAGCTGATAAGCAGCTGGGCAGGTGGATCATTCTCTCCACTTTGCAAAGTGGTTTTGGTGTTTTCCTTATCTGGCTTGTTGTCATTGTCATCTCCTCTCTTAGCTCTCTTCTTTGTGGACCTTCCCAAATCGCAGCCAGCTTACAGCCTGTCCAAAATGCTGCTGTTGCAGGTAGGGACGCCCGGAGATGGGCCAGGGTCAGCAACAGTGGGTTTGTTGCCTGGAGTGCGTAGCACTAATAACGACACCGGGGCGGAGAAGCACACCTAGTTTAATTGAGATCTCAAGCAGGCATAGGGAGACAGGCACGTCTCAAATCATGCGCACCCCACCCCCGTTGCAGTAACCCTTATATAGACAGGTTGTTTACTTCAGTACTTTTCTCCTTGTAAACGGTGGAAATACTCTCCCCCTTCTCTTAGAGAGCAAACTTTGACCAATTTCCACTGGTACTTTCTAGGCTTATCTGCTTTACTTCCTGGAATTGAGCGATCTCCCCATATGGTCACTGGCTGTGTCTGAGTCTGGAGCAAAGGGGCTTCATCGGCACTCGTGGCCTTCCACCCCCTCGAGTTACCCAGTGACAGATACCCAGGGGCACCCACTATAGGTCAGGTCACCAACACTGCTGCTGGAGTTCTCTCACACACAGGTACAAATTCATCACCCTGACATCAAGCAACTCCACCTTTTATGAACTCTGTGGACTCTTGCCAGCCTACTTCATGGACCTTATGTCTCTCCTCAATTCCACCGCTCATCTGGCACTGGCTTCCTCCGTCCCATCACATACTTCTGTCGCTGGTGAGAGAACCGGCTCCTTTACAACATTGGCTGTCTGGAACATGTCTCCCTGGTCCTCTCTCTCATTTCAGATTTCTTCTATAAACATCTTTTCTTCCTTGCTTAACACTGTGCCTCTGAATTTCTCTCTATTGGAGTATTATTAAATATGTAAACATTTTGGGACACTGAAAAATGCGATAGAAAGTTGTATTATGTTTACTGTAATCTGTGAATGCAGGCATATTTCAAAGGCAATACTGTGGGTTTTTAATGAAAGGTTTTGTTTTTTCAAATAGGCTTGATAGATGCATGGTAACAAATAGTGGACAATATCCACATGAGGCAAATTCACTTCATTTTCTTTTCCAGGACAATAGAGTGAAAATCAAACAGCCCTGAAAATGGGTGTTGCATGGCCTTGATTATTGCTTTAGTATAGTTACCCTTTTTTGTGGTCGTTTGTCCTTACAGTAACTTATTAATGCTATTAATCTCCATCTTCCTCCAAAATAAATTGCTGCACTGTTCAAAAGATCCAGTAGGAGCCTAGCGTGAATTAGATCCTGCTTTAAATTGAAGGTTTAAAAACACCAAAGGTTTGGGTGCTGCCTGGGTCCCTTAACTCAGTTTTAAGAGAGAGCTGGTAGAGGCTCAAGGGAGGCAGGTTCCTTCCCTTCAAGGTTATGAAACTTTGAAGTGATTATTTGATATTTGTTACATTTTAATCTACATTTTAATCATTTTAATCAGTACTAGAGTTGCATAGTTCTAAGGGCTTGTCTGCACTGGGTGTTGGGTTTGTTTTTTGCACCAGTCTAGCTGCACCTGTGCTAACTTTTCTGTGAATAGGCTCTACTGATGTAAAAAGTGGCTTGTGCTGGTGCAATTTACACCACTTTGAATCTGTAGAAGCTGTACTCAGCCCAGTCAAATGTATCACTAATGTGATGCATCTACATTAGTGGTTTGAGCCAGTACGGTGCTAGAGCAATTACATCTGTACACCCCTCTCCCGGTTTTGACAAGTCCTCTTGTCCATCTACTCTCTACACTTTAGTGGTTTTTTGTTGATTTCCTACAATGGTTTGTCCTGAAGTATAGCATCAGCATGTGACAAGGGATGGAATTTAGATTTTTACTAGCCAAACTGGCCCATGTTTGTCTGATAGCCATTATAGGGGATATTTTACAAATAAAAAGGAAATAAGCTGAACTTGGTATTCTTGCCAGCAAGAGGGACCAATTCCCGTTCCACCAGCAGACAGGAAGGGGTCTGCTCTTTTATATTCTGGAGCTGTAGGGCTGCTTATCTCAGGACAAAGGCTGTATAATAATGCTGCAGGTTGGGGAAATGGAAGCCTCCAGGTGTGACTGGGAGTTGCAGTTTATGTGAAGCCAGGCTTGGCCTGCCCTCCTGCCCCGAGAAACATTTTAAAAAGTTCATTGTTTTTCCTAAAATAGAATAGGACTAGTAACAGGAAACCCCTCATTCTGTCATGGAGTGCAGTATTCTGAGAAGCATGTTCATTTTGATCACACTAGGTTTGCCCCATAGGCTAATGGTTCTCCATGTGCCCAGATTGGACTCGAGATGAATTCTGGCCAGACACTCATCTCCAGGTAAATGGAGACTCCCTAAATGTTTCATGTGTGGGTTGTCACCAAAAGTTGCAATTAATAGAGTTCCCTATGAGCATGTTTCCTTGCGTCCAAACTTTCCAACTTTATCCCAAATGATTTTATATCCTGATGAGTGTCCAAGTATATTTATTAGGTTTAATAGTTAGGAACAGACTGAGAGGTACTGAGAACATGAATGTCATCAGCATAAAGTATGATTGAGTGCTCTGCTTGGCCTCTCCTGTTGTTATGTACTTGTTCATTTGTATGGACAGCAATAGCTAAAGCTTCCAGTGGTTGGTCAAACAGCAGAGGTCAGAGGGGCAACTCTGCCTTTTACCCCAGTGAAGTGGGAATGATTTTAAAATAATGTCATTGGGGAGCACTCAGGAAGAGGGATTCATCTAAAAAGTTGAATCCAGGAGGTAATTAACTACCAAATCCAAATTTAGCAATTAAGTGAAAGATAATCCCAGAGTACGCAGTCAAAGGCCTTCTCCAGGGTATGATAAAGGCTCCTTTAATTCCCTTGAAGCTGCAATTATGTCAGTCAGTTGGCACAAGATAATTAGTTATAGTTGCGCATCATCTAGGATAAAATTCTCAGCATTTTACCCCAAGGCAGAACTTCAGTGGGAGTTTGATGGGTGTGTCCAGACTCAAAACCACTCCAGGGGCACAGCTGCCTTTGCTTCAGTGTAGATACTCGCTATAGTGATGGGAAGGTTCCTGTGTTGCTATAGGCCAGTGGTTTTCATTCAGCGTGAGAACTGTCCAAATGTGCTGTGAGATTTTGTACAAAGGTAATGAAAATTAATGTAAAACAAACATTGTTTCATCTTAACCAATGTTCTGTCCAATCAAAATTACAACTCATAAAACTAGTGAAAATTAATCATCAAATTAAAAATGAGGTATTGGTCTTTAGAATGTTCACATTTTAGAATCGAAACGCAGGTGGCCAAAGGGCAAAATTGAGATTTGATCCTCCTTTAGCTTTTTGTATGCACTGTGTTGCAAACCTGTCTAGTAAGACCATAACCATAGTAGATGTAAGTAAATGTGATGTTTATGAGCAATCAGTGCAGCTGAAAAGAGTGGGTGTGCCATGGAATTGTTTGTCTCACTAAAGTGTGCCATGTTACTGAAAAGGTTGGGAACTACTGCTCTAGGCAATACAACTCCCTGAGAGTTAGTAACTGGGCTGATGGGAAAACCCTTCTGTTGATCTAGCACTGTTTATGTGGAGGGATAGGTGAGCATAGCTGTGTGTCTTGGGGATTTTTCACATTGGTGTAGCTATGTCTCAAAGGTGTAAGTTTCCAGTGTAGTCCAGGCCTCAATATGGGCTGAGTCAAGATTTGGGGACTTGGCTCATGATTTTCATATCTGATACTATCTGTAAAGACTGTCCAGAAATGACAGAGATTTTTATCTATTACTGTACTTCATGGTTTGTGATATTTACTGGAGGACACAATCAAATATTTCTCATGGTTTTTTAAAAGGACTGTTTTACTCTCTATTGGAAATTGAAGTGCCAAATACTTTAAAATTCCTTTGTCATATGCACCGTGTGTGTGTATTCCTTAAGAAACAGTAATCCTAACTCTTTTGTTGCCAATACCCATAGCTGAAAAGAAATCCAGATAAAGACAAAACTGTGCCTAAATATAGTTTTTTCATAAGGGAGCAGATGCTCTTAAAATAAATTTTGAAAAATAGATGCTGAGAGTGGTGCTGATGCTAAGAACACTGAATGGAATGCAGGATGACACACTTGCCTCCCTTTTTTCTTTGTGTTCCTCCCACTTTGTTGGCTTTAATTTCACTTTTTCCCTCTTTGCTTTTTTTATGAAGGGTGATTCAGGCCTCCTGTGTGGATTCCCACTCAGTTTAGTTTTTTAGGAGGCAGTGCCTCCTGTTTCACTCACTTTTCCTTTACCTCCTTTTTCCCCCCTTTTCCTTTCTTTGACACGTTTAATATATTTCAGCCCTTTGTAATTCTGTAACACTTTTCCTCCAGGGATCTCAAAGCATTTATAAACATTAAAATCTCATGGGAATATTATTCCCATTTTATATAAGGAGAAACTTCCTGTCAGCTGGAATCAATTGAAACATTCCTGCTCGTAGTAGGTGCATTGAGCATTTGGGCCTGGGTTTTGAAATGAGCTTTCCCCACTGGTCCAGTGGAATTCAAATTTGAACGTTAAGTTGCCACGTAAGGATGTGGCTACATGTGAATCTTCTCCTTGAGTTAATTTGAGAGCTCATCCTAGTGTAATTTGCAAACATTTGTGGTTTTGGACAAACATGTGGCAGTAACAATTTACTTTGTTTTTACTTGTAATTGATTAACTCAGGTAAAAAATTATAATGTACAGTAGCCGTTGGATCTTATTTAGACTAGTACTTAGCAGGTTTAAATTGCATGTTTTAAAAATGTAGTGTAAAGAGGCCATCCTGCCTTTACCATGCGCTAAACAAGTCAAAATAAATCCTAATCTGTTTAGGCCTAAAACTCCTCTGACTTCTCTTGCTTTTCCTTGAGTCTTGGCAGTGAGGAATATATCTAGCCTACCACCTTGATAGGAAGGGAGTTTACTGAAGGTAGACTTTGGGCAGCATGCTTTGTATTTAATTATGCAGTTATGCCCAGGACAGGTCTGATGGGCTCCTTCTCTAGGCAAATTGTAACACACACAAGAGCAAAAGTGACTTGTCAGGAGGCAGAGCCAGAGCCAGCTCTCTTGACTGTGGCCTTGTACACACTACAGCGTTATCGCACAATAACGCTCCTTCTCATGTGATAACAAGGGAAGTGTATACACGAATGCTCCTTGTTGTGCAACAACAAAACCACCTGGACGAGAGGCACAGCGATCATTGTGCAATGGAGAGTGTGTGTGTACAGTGACACAATTTTATTCTGCTTTAAGCAGCCTCTGGAAATGTCCCAGATTGCCAATCAAGGCCGCCCTGGGACACCGGAGCTGTCATTCATGTCTATTTCACTGCTCTAAAAGGGAAGGAAATTGACAAGTAATGGAATGTGTCAATCTCATTGCTCTGTTGCAGCAGTGAAATTGCTATGGGGGTCTGCTCGCAGGGATGGGAAGCCCCAGCAGGGATCCTCTGTCCCCCCCCACTGGGGCTTCAGCTGCTGGAGACACGGAAACCCCTGCGGATGGAGCTCTGTTGCTGCTGAAGACCCGGGAACCCCGGCGGCTGGAGCCTCGCTGCCACTAAAGACCTGGGAACCCTGGTGGCTGCTACACAGCATGGTAGGATAGGTGCCCACCATGCACTGCTCCTTGTAACAAAAATTCAAAGGAGTGTGTGAACGCTCCTTATCATTACAAGTAGTGCTGTGTGAACAGGGGCAAGCGTAATATTATAATGCTTTCCTTGTCCCGCAACACCTTTATTGCGGGACAAGTCTCTAGTGTGTACATAGCCTCTGTCTTCCATTTTAACCACCAAGGTGCCTGCCTCCGTTTTTAAGAACAGGAATTGCTGGTGCTTGTGTTGAAAGGGCCAGTGATTTAGGGCTGCCCTGTGACTTTGCTGCTGGGAAAAGCGATCCCTCCCTAATGTACACAGGATTCTGTATCACTCCCCAAAATTGTACATTGCATTTCAGCAGGAGATTGCAGAAGCTCTTGCATAAGTGACTTAGAAAAATTCATTTATCAAATGAAAAGGAACATTGTAATACATAAACAGTCTTTTAAATCATGATTTGAGGACTTTAATAACTCAGCCCTAGGTTAGAGGTTTATTGCTGGAGTGGGTGGGTGAGGTTCTGTGGCCTGCGCTGTGCAGGAGGTGGGACTACGTGATCATACTGGTCCCTTCTGACCTTGGAGTCTGAGTAACTCAGTCTTAACCTAGTGCCTCTTTCAAATTGCTATATTTTCTTCTATACTCCCCCCCCCAGTTATTTTTCTCTTCTTCCTGGGTGGAGTTTGGTTGTGTTTGTGCACCTTCCTATGCAGGATTCCTGGAATTGGCCTGACCTGTGCTGGGGGGGCGGCGGGGGACACACAGGACGATAGGTGTACTTCAGTACTGGTGGCCTTAAGGAGTTTTTTGTTTTTTAATATTTTATGTAGTTAAGTTGCTTAGGATTGGGAGTGGGCGTGAACCCAGCCTTTTAACTGATATAGCTGTGTCAGCAAAATGGTTAGTGTAAACACAGTTATATTGGTGAAAAAATCCTTTAGCTGGAGTAGCTTATTTTGTTTGACAAACAGGTATAAGCTCTAATTTTGCTATTATAAACTGTACTCCTCTAGGAAGATTTGTTTATATAGCTACACTGGCAAACTCTTTATAGTGTAGACAAGACTTCTGTAAACCAAGCTAGAAATGCTGATTTTATTTGTGTCTGGGACAGCCACGTCTGCGGTTAAAACAAATTCTGTGTTCTACAGATCTCGGCAATAATACACAATGATAAAGGGCAGGAATCAAAAATACTGTATCCTGTTGACGTATCAGGGGGTAGCTAGGCAGGCAAAATATAATATTGAAGTTAAAATTGGACCAGGAAAATGGAGCTAACTCCCTCATTCTTGCAAGAAGTACTAGAGAATCTTTAATTATCACAAAATCTAGGTTTTGCAATTCCTCTGTAGCACGTATTCCAGTGCCCTAACGCTGCCGGGGTTTAAGGTCATCACTGACTAAGTGGGGAATGTTACCTGCTGGTTTTCTAACACCACTTCATGCAGAATCTATGTGTTCCTTGGCTTGTTGGATGTGACAGGTCCCAGTGCGGTATGATATGACTGCAGGAACAGGCTGGGAAAAGGACAGCTGGAAAGAAAATAGAGATATTGAGAACATGGAAAACAAGGCTGTAGTAGTGGAGTGAAGCAAGAGATGGACAGTGAATGGAGCTGTGAAGGAGATGAGGCAAGTGTATCCCGATGTAGTAACAATATTTTATTAGTGGTGTTCATGTATTTGTATTAGGACAGTGCCTACAGGGCTCTGTTGGGGATTAGGGGCCTGTTGTACAAACATAAGAAAGACAGACCCTGACCCGAAGAGTTTTCAATCTAAATGTCGTCAGTTAGCTCCTGCCCCCTATGTGTCAAAATGATAATCTACCAGTCCTCCTATACCAGAATTCAACTATTTAATTCCACAATGAATAATTATGTTTAAAGACATCCAGTGTAAAGGGAAGATGCAGTGAAAAGATAATGATAATCCGGAGCAGTTATAAAGCACTTCCCATCTTCCGAATTCTTGTACAAAGGTTAACCTTCTAAAGTTTCCTAAGGATGAGACAGTGTTCTGTTAGTCTGGAAACTTCCCATTCTTTATCTGTCGTGTTTCAGCCCAAGAGTGGTAATTAAAACCTCACTTCTTAAATAATGGATACTGCTGATGGCTGTCTTGTACAGAAGCTGCTGCAGAGGAACAGATTGTATTATTCTGTTGCATTTTAAAAATGAGATGTGTTTTGGGCAAGGTAAGCACTTGGGTCTCATGTTGGACGGTTAGGCTTCTTGGATACGCCCTTTGGAGTTTGGTTGCCTTCTGCTTCAGGGAGTGCAGGGGTCTCGTTAAGAGTTTATTTGATCTGACACATGACAAGTTGTTTCTAGTAGTGGATACTTCAGGCACAGTTCCTTAGCTGGCAGCCCTGGCTTTGTGGGCACCATGCAAGTCAAGAGAAGCAAGTACATTCTCTACCTCCTCTTACAAAGTGTTAAAGATAGCGTCATGTCAGGGAGTGTCCCACCGCAGCCTCCTTTTGCTGTTGGTTAAATTGTGTCCTTTGCATGGATTATATGCAGGTGCTGTTTGTTTCTTGTTGTACTTTGGTGTGCAAGACGTATCAGGGGAGTGAACTGTCTGGCTTTTCGGACTCGGACCCAATTGCCTTCAAAAACATGTTGCTCATCTTACATGTACAATGTGAACTTTGTAATGAAGGGTGGAAGGATATTATTTTCACAATACAATTTAGTATCTAATAGCTGTTAGCTAAAAGGTACATGTCCCTTGTGAGATTCTCTAAATACCTTTTATCTGTTCTGTTACCTGTGTTCCAAGAACATGTCCCTCAGCATTTTAATCTTGTTTTTCAGGCTTGTCTCAGAATGAGAAATCACTCTTATTTGTAACTTTGGGGATAATTACCATGTTGTTCATTTCATTTCTGTTCTTCTGTGACATGCTCTTCTGCAATCTGGACTGTTGTATAGCTGCGTCACCCCAATCCTACAGCCCATCTTGCACTTGTTCTGCTCTGTAAACCCTCCCTCCTGGGTCAGCCCATGCACAGCATCCTGAAAGTGCTCACGGGGTTGCGCAATAGAACAAACCCAGAAAACATCCCCAGTCCTAGATGCAACCCTAGAAATTTCTGTCTTGCAGTGTTCAGTGCTGCCCACTGAACTGAGGAAGGTCACTGGCTAATCAGTTTATCAAAGAAATTGATATACACCAGCTTTGTCATTTCAAATGGAGTCTCTGATGTACCTTAAACCAAAGACATTGCTTTAGATAAAACCAAATAAATGTAAGTATAGAAAGATTTTAAGTGATTATAAGTCAGAGGAATATGAATCAGATTTGATCAGGATGAAGTACAAGCAAATAGCATTTTAAATTAAGCTTAACACTTTCAGTACCTTACAAAGTCAGATAATACTCACTGTAGGCTGGCTGACCTCTTTCAGTCAGACCTCCCATTGTCCTTCAGTTGTTTAGTGGTGTTCTGTAGATGGAAGTGGAAGAGAGAGCTCTAGATTGCAAAACATCTCTTTTAACATGTTCCTTTGTGTCCTTCTCTAGGGTCAGGTGACAGACCAAGTCTGGCAGGGCTTCCTCCACTTGAGTCAATGAGGGGACCCTTATCAATGCTTAGGCTAGTCCATTGTTCCCGGAAGAGCTGGGTTATTTTATGCATGCCTTAGTGAGGTGGGAACTACCTCTCTGCTTTTGGAGCGTTTTACTTAGGTCAAGTACACACGACAGACTTGTCCCCCAATAAAGTTGTTGCGGGACAAGCAAGCATTATAACCATAACGCTTTCCCCCATCCACATAGCACTCCTTGTAGCAAAAAGGACCATTCACATGCTCCTTGGAATTCTCACTGTAAGGAGCAGTGCATGGTGGGCACCTATCCCACCATGCATTGACGTAGCCAGCCTTTGGGCTGGCAGCGGGGCTGTTCCCCCTGGCTGGCTGCTCCAGGGGTTCCCCCACCGGGCTGGAGCCTGCTGTCCTGGGGGTTCCCTGGGAGTTTCTCAAGGCTAGAGCTGCACTGCCCTGGCAGGTGGAGCCTCACTGGGGGGATGTTCCCCTGGGAGATGGGAAGCCGGCTTCAGCTGCTGGTGGCTTGAGCCCCTGGTCCTGCGTCTGGGGCTCCACTGCCGCCAGTGGCTTGAGCCCCAGTCCTGTGGACTGGGGCTCAAGCTAGCAGCAGGTGGCAGTGGTGGAGCCCCAGCCGCTGGCTCCAGGATTTCTGGAGACCTCCAGAGCAGAGCTCCTGGAACCATGGTGGCTGGTGCCCTGCGGTTGTCAATTTCCCTGCTTTGCTAGAGCAATGAAATTACAAGTATGACAGCTCCGGTGTCCCAGAGTGGCCTCGATTGGCACCCTGGGACATTTCCAGTGGCTGTCTAACCCGCAATGCGTGTACACACACACACACATTCTATTGCGGGACAGACTATCCGTGGTAAGCATTACCACGCTCGTCTAGGTGGTTTATCTGTTGCGCAGCAAGAGGGCTGTTGCTGTGCTACAGGCAACATTGTAGTGTGTACGCTCACAGCTTTATCGCGTGGTAAAGCTCCTTAGCATGCTATAAGGCTGTAGTGTGTATGAGACCTTTGATCTGCCTCAAGCCATGACACACACTTGGGAATATTACATAGCTGAGTTTCAGAATTATACATATGACATTGTAACAAACATACTGAACATTATTGCTATAGTGGTATGTCATGAATATTCCAAAAACCCCACAAAAGACATACTTTGCAGTATAAAGTACACAGTTACACTCTGAGAGTGAACATGAATGTTACACAATCACACCGTAAGGGTGTACATGGAGTGCAGTGTTTCACACCATCTGTCATTGCTTCCAAGAGAAAATCTCTCAGTAAATCTCTGCTAAAACAAGACAGGTTGCTTGATCAAAAAGAGCACCTGTCTGGTCTGAAAGTGGGTCTGCAATGAGCAGGCGAGCCTCTCCTGATCCATGTGAGGAATGATGCACCAGTGTGCTGGCACCTTCAGACCCATTATAAAGCATTTACGTGTGTAGAGCCAATCAGACGCCTGAACTGGCTGAATGTTTGTAACCTGATAATTAAGCAATAAAGCACCACAGGAAGTATATCTCTGGGCAATTATACAAAACCTCAGGCACTGTTATAAGGCACATGGCTGAAGGTCATGTCTATTCAGCTATGGGAGAAATGAGGTAATCCTCCTCCAGTGCCTTGCTGCTGTTATGAAATGGAATTTAGGCATCTCAGTAAGAAACCCAGCTCATCACAAAGTCCTCTTTTTATCCAGAGACTAAAAGCCAGTTCAGGATTTCTGTAAAGATGCCTTATGCTCTCTCTGGTTATTTCTTCTAAACATAACATCTCTGACTATGTGGGTTGCTCTAAAAGCACGAGCCACATAGAAATGTGTGATTTATTTATTTATTTATTTTGCAATCTCCTAGGTTTCTTCCACCTGCCTTGAGCTTCTCTCTTTTTGGGTGTTCACCACTGCTTGCCTCCGTTCACTCAACTGTGGGTGGGGGCGTATGTGGCAGCAGGTTTGGAGACTGAAGGCCACTCTTAATTATTTGTTATATAGCAACATAAACATGGATCAAACTTAATACACACGTGACTGGGTTTTTGCCCAGCAAAACTCAATCTGACCCGAATTCTGCACACGTGTAGGTGAATTCACCTACACACGTGTAACATAACTTGAGGGGTGAGCTGTACTGTAATTGCAAAGGAGCCTACTGCCTGAGTTGGAGCAGAGGATGAACATTGTGTGACCAGCTGGTGATTCTAGGGTCATGGAACAAAGTTATCACGTGTCAAGAGTGTTTGAAGGTGGTGGGGGCCCTAGGGCCTGTGGCCTTCACAAGAGTGGACCTGCATGGATTTATTCATTTCCATTTCTGTACTGGAAGGTCCTGCGATGGGTTTGTGATCTGCCTCTTGATAAGGGGCAGAATGAGACCTAGTCACCACATTGCCAAGGAATGAGCCCCTAGCAGTGTTCTGCTGCCTCAGAGCAGAAACAAAGCAGCCATGAGCCCTATGCTCTTCAGAGGTTGGAGAGAGAGAACTGGTTCCCTAAGAGACTCCAGATAGATAATGTGTCAGGCAGGGCAGGTTGTGGGTACTCCCAGCTCTTCAGGAAGCTACACACAATGAGAGTAACAAGCAGAGAAGGAAGTGCTGTGTCGGTGGCTCCTGCTTCCTGCTGCCTTGTACAGAGGAGGAACTGGTGTTATGATCAGAGAAGAAGCAGGGTAGAACCAGTGACCGCCAGCTTTCTAGAGAAGTGATCTTCATGGGTCAGCTTCCCAAGACACCTCTGGGTTGGCAAGTGTCTGCAGGACCCACAGAGCAGGCTGCCCTACAAGCACTTCTACTAGCAGATTCAGCATAGAGGCTTCATCCTTTATTGCTAATTTTATCCTCCTTCATGAGCAGCTGGCAGCTTCATTTCCTGGGAAGAGAATAGCAAGTAGCATGTTGCTGCACTGCAGGAGCCTGCTTTCAAGGGACTAGGTGACTCCAGCTCCATCGCCTCCAGCAATGTTAGGGCAGCTTGTCTTGGCTCTTCTGTCTGTTTTTTCCCTCCCTCCTACACACTGAACGTACTAACACACATCTTCCATGGGAAAGGCATCAGATTACATACTGGAGAAGTCTGGTCCCTTTCTCTGCCAGGACACTATAAAACATTATATTTTGTGAAGCAGAATACTTGGACCTTCCTGCTCTCCTGAGATTATCCTATTATTGTGTCTATTTCATGAGACTCTTCTCTGCCAGCAGCTGTTCCTCCCTCCCTCCACTCTCAACCCCAACACAAAAGGAGCTCCAAAGAGACACAAGCCCAGGACCAAAGCCTACAAATAAGGAAATCTCCAAGACTTTGATGCTCCTGAGGGTCTTTCTGACAAAAGAATGTTCGATTTAAGTGCCTCGGACTCTTCCAGTAAACCCAGACCCTGGATGAAAAACATTCAGTAATCAGCTCGGGTTCATCCCTCACTTTGTCCATTTCTGAGTCAGACTACCAAGACTCTGAACATAGCACTTATTATAACGAGACAATCGCAGAGACCAGCTGCTGTGGGTAGTGGCTCTGCTACTCTGCTCTGCTCTCAGCTCGTTTTTAGTGTTCTCCTCTCTGCTCCCATGCTTGCCCGGGTTGGGTCAATCACAGCTTTTCCAAACAGCCACATGGTAACATTAAGTGACTGCTGCTGTTCAGAACCTGGAAGCAGCAGTCACTTCTCTGCCAGTTTGGGAAGGTAAGAACAGGAACAGATGTACTTTGTCTACATGCAGATTCCGAGACAGTATTCTGCATTGGGTCATGTTTAGAATGTTCATTTTATTTAGGCTAA
Organism: Pelusios castaneus; assembly: GCA_007922175.1. Taxonomy (NCBI): domain Eukaryota; kingdom Metazoa; phylum Chordata; order Testudines; family Pelomedusidae; genus Pelusios; species Pelusios castaneus. The sequence goes on along the minus strand of ML685860.1, from coordinate 4,954,363 downwards.
GAGCTTGGTCTTCTTAAAATGAAAACTTAATCCATTATTTTTTGCAAATTTTAGGCATTACCCTCCCCTGTCACACACCAGAAGAAGTTTCCCACTCACTGACCAGTGGAAAGCAGATATTTTCAAGCCATGAACCGGACTTTTTTAATGGGAGAGAATAAGTTGGATCTAAAACCCGACTCACTCAAAGTCCAAGGTGCAGTCTTAGGCACTTAAGTATTATCTTAGCACAGACGAACCTGCTTTTATTTCTTCACAACCTTACATAAAGAAATTTTTATAGGCAGCAGAATTGTTCAGTGGTTTTGTGTCATGGAATCTCTATTGCACATTAACATCTCTAGTGGCCTCACCCTCTGAAGACCCGTTTGCTTCCTCACCATGACAGTGGCCTTTCTTATAGGGGTTGCATCTGCCATCAGGTTTTAAGAATGCAGAGTCTCTATCGATGCTGTATGTTCTGCAGTGACTAGGTGGTGCAGAGAACTGATACAGCTTTTTGTCCCCAAGCAAAATGTTAATTTCCACTGATCACAAGTCACTGCTCCACCTTCATTTTTTTGAAGCAGCCAAAAAAAACCCCCAAACCCTCCCAAACAAACCATAGATCAGATATTGAACGAACATTATTAAAAAATCTACCAATGTGGAACTGAAACACTCAGGAAATGAAACTTCCTATTCATCCTTTATCTCTAGCAATCAATGAAAAGAAGGCACTAAACCTTCAGTGACTAGGTGGCTCAGACCTTTGCATAGTAGAGGCTAACAGGGTCAGACTTAACCAAGACAGTTACAGCCCACGCAACAAGATCTGTGGCCACCTCATGGATGAAAGTAGTTAGTCTCCTGAGAGAGCTACCAGTCATCGCTGGTCCACAGCTTTCCAGAAAAGAGCCTCTGTGCCTTAGTGACTGTTTCAAGTATCTCCCCCCAACCCCCACCCCCAAAATCAGCTGTGTTATAGCTGGAGTGTAATGACAGCTGTAGCTGAAAGGACCCGGCCCTGGTGGCATTTATAATTTTTGTTACGACTATTGTTACAAGTAACACCTATAACTGAGAGAGATGGGAAGAAATAATTTCCTTTTTATGTTTTCTTTTGTGCATTTGACAGTCCTCTGTGTACAGTCAATTTCCCTGTTTGTTCGGTAACATTGTTTTAATTATGGTAGTGCCTGAGGACCAGCCAAGAACAGGGCCCCATTGTGCTAGGCACAGTAGAATACAGTAGTAGATAGTTGTTACTAGTCACTTAATCAGTTTCCATTGTGTGGGCCTTTTACACAGCAACAAAGCAGAAACGGCATTTCCGTCCTCTAGAACTGTGGGACTACAGGAGAGGGAAGCATGATGCCTCACTTCTTTCATATGTATGTCTGCCAACACAACCCACAAATTACATGGCACTGGAATTGTGATTAGTGCACCTTTTATCTTTGTTGTTCTAAAATAAAAAAGGGGAGGGAGATGGGCAGTTAAAAAATTGCATTCTTCACTGACTGAGTTCTCACCTCAGTTTGTTTCAGCTTGAAGAGGGCTCCTGCTTGCTGGGGAGAGCTCAGTATACCTATACTTGAAGCCACGCAATGGCACAGCTTACAGCCCTTCCGTTAGAGTAGACACTATCTGAGCTGATGGAAGGGATTTTTCCATTGGAATGGGACAGGTAATCCACCTCCCTGAGAGGCAGCAGCTAGGTTGATCTAGTGCTGTCTACACCAGAGGTTAGTTTGGGTTATCTGCACCACTCGATGGATTTTTCACACCTCTGAGCAATATAATTGAGTTGACCTAATTTTTTTAGTGTAGACCAGGCATTGGTGTTTAATCTTAAAATGAAAAGTATGGCTGAAGGAATAGGTGTGATTATGATAGTTATCCAGTTCTGAATGCCAACATTTTTATGGCTGACCTAGAACATGTCCCCAAGTGTCTCTCCTTTACCTCTGTTACACTGGTGACATTTTCATCATCTGAACCCACGGGAAAGAGTCCCTTGAAGAATTTCACTGGAATTTCAACAATTTCTGTCCCACTATCAACCACAGCCTGGAGCAGTCCACACAAGAAATCCACTTCTTGGACACTACATTACAAATAAGGGATGGACACATTAACACCACCCTATACTGAAAACCAACTGATCATAGTACATACCTACATGCCTCCAGCTTCCACCCTGGACACATTACACAATCCATCATCTACAGCCAAGCCTTAAAATACAACTGGATCTGCTCTGATCCCTCAGATGGAGACAAACACCTATAGGATCTCTACCAAACATTCCTAAAACTACAGTACCCACCTGAGGAAGAGGGAAAAAAACAGATCCACAGAGCCAGACGGGTACCCAGGGTTCACCTACTACAGGACAGACCCGACAAAGAAAACAGTAGAATGCCACTGGTCATCACCTGCAGCCCCCAACTAAAATCCCTCCCGTACATCATCAAAGATCTACAACCCATCCTAGAAGATGATCCCACACTCGCTCAAGCCTCGGGAGGCAGACCAGTTCTTGCCTACAGACACCCCCCACCCCTCCCAGCCTGAAGCAAATACTCACCAGCAACTGAACACGATACAATAAGAACACTAACCCAGGAACCTATCCCTGCAACAAACCCTGTTGCCAGCTCTGCTCTCACATCGACTCCAGTGATACCCTCACAGATCCCACCCACATAAGCCACACCATCAGGAGCTCATTCACCTGCACATCCACTAATGTGGTATATGCCAGCAATGCCCCTCTGCCATGTACATTGGCCGAACTGGACTCTCCTTATCCCAAAAAATAAATGGAGACAAATCGGACATCAAAAAATGCCGACATCCATAAACTAGTAGGAGAAGACTTCAATCTCCCTGGACACTCAGTAGCAGATTTGAAAGTTGCCATACTCCAACAGAAACACTTCAGAAACAGACTTCAGCGTGAAACTGCAGAGCTGGAACTGATTTACAAACTTGACACAATCAGAGTAGGTCTGAATAGGGACTTGGAATGGTTACTTTTTGTAATGAATTGTCCCTGTTCACACATTCTCACCTTCTAATCAACTGGTGTGAATGGGCCTCATCCACCCTAACCCAATTGACATTGCTAGCGCTTGTCCTTCATCCTGGCATGTGTATTTACACCTCTCTACTGTCGTTTCCATTTCATGCATCTGACGAAGTGGGTTGGAGCCCATGAAAGCTTATGCCTGAAGAAATGTATTGGTCTTTAAGATGCCACAGGACTCTTGTTTTTCTTGTACACAGACTAACACAGTTACCCCTCTGGAAATTGTCACCCAGTTCTAGAGCTATTACACACCCCTTCTAGTTCTCTTCAAGCTCATAACTACCCATGTATGGTTCCCCCCCCCCCCCCCCGGTGATCTCTGTAAAATATTTTCTGGGCTTACTGGAAAGTTTTTGCTCATTAGTGAGATAAATGAATAACACCATTTAGCATGTATACCAACTTTTACCCAAGGGGCTCAGGATATTTTTACACACACAGAAGCCTTAGTATCCTCTTGTATACAAATATTTATCTCCATTTTACAGATGGAAAAAAGTGAGATTCAGTGTGATGAAGTGAGTTGCCCCAGATCATGCAGATAAGTCAGTGGCAAAATCAGTAATAAAACCTAGAAATCTTGGTCCCCGGTCCTCTGATCTAATCTTGGATAACAAGCCTTGTTACTGAACCTAAGCAAGGCTTAAGAGAACGTTAGTCTGGCTCCATTCTGGAAGTAGCTCCTAGTGCAGCCTCTGAATGTTCAGCCAAATGCTCTATCTATGTTTCTGCATATTATATCTTGCAACTCCATATCAATAGCTAGCTATAAATCAATAGCCTGCCTCTTAGTGGCATTGCTCCAGTGTGCAGTTAGGTATACGTCCCTGGTTGTAGTCTAGGTCCTAATGGGAGTGATACTCATGAGTTGACTTTAAATAAGAACTGTCACCTTGGCCTCATGTACTGTAGTTGAGTGAGCAAATGCATTTTTCCTACATTTCACAGCTGACTGTTTCTCACAGATCAGTAGAGCTGTTGGTAGAGGTCCTTTCCTTCCTCACTTTTGCAGGCGCTTTGAGCTGGTTCTTATGGTGACTCATGCAATTTTGTTAAAACAGTAGGAATCCCAGCCTTGGGGGAGAGAGAGCAATTTATAAAAGAGATCTCGGTCCTGATATGGTCCTGACAGAGAGTGTTAGCTGGGGAAGACTGAAATGTAGGTGTTCAAAGCAGGAGTAGCAGGTGGGATGTGTTGATGTTGAATGTGTGAGAGCTATGTCAGTCTCTCCTTTTTATCCCGTTTAGAGCAAGGCACTTTAGTCTAATGAAGTGCCATAACACTTGCACAGGCTAATGATTAATAAACTTTATGTAGCATTTTTCATATTAATGCCCCTGAACTGATTTCCAGATGTATCTCGGCTAGTTTGGCGAGGACCATCCCCCATTTTAGAAACTGGTCCTGGGAAGTGGCAGTGTTCTGCCTCTTTATCTTCCTAATCCCAGCCAAAGTCCTGTTTCCTGGCACCAAAACTACCGAACTGTGTCCAGAATATATCCTGTCTCCATGCCTGCCAAGTGCAGGCTGTCTGATTCTGTCCCCCAATCTCCAGCTTTTGACCCGGGGGCCAAGAAACTAACTAAACAGATAACATTTGATCTTCTATCCACCAGAGAGGTCTGGTGTCCTTGGTCTCAGGGAAGCAAATGGCCAGTAGCTGATTGCTTTTCCTCTGGGGCCTCCTATGTGCCCTTGCTGGCTGATAGATTTCATCTCCTCCTGCTCCCCTTCTTCTGGAAGAAATTTATAGTTAGTTATAGGTTGAGCTCCACACAGAAGCAGTGCTGACTAGCTATATCACTTGCTGTTTGCTCTGTTATCACATGGGTCTCTGTGCTCCCTTCTTCAGCACAGCACCCCGCCATGTCTGATTGGAAAGCAGGAGTGGAGTGAAGACCAAAGGCATGCCAATTAAAGCACTAATGCCTTGTCTACACTGCTCTGTAACACCAGTGCTGGCATCTGTAAGAGTACTAGTGTAGTCTGCCTGCTGGTATTTATTTTTTCACCCTACTATAGATTGTTGAGCGGGGTTGGCCTTCGTGTTGGTAAAAACATTTGTGCTCTGTCTATGCTAGCAGTCCCTTCAACCAGTTGAGCTGCACTGCTGCTAGACCAACATTGGGGATTTCAAGAAATTTGCCAGTGTGGGGGCAGCCAGGGGGAGGAGTGAGCTGTGTAAAGGCCGGCAGCAGAAACATCAGCAGCATTCTGGACTGTAAGTTCTTTGGGGCAAGGATCCATTACCATGCAATTATATGGCAGCTAGCACAATGTGTGTCTGGCCTGGCTGGCCTCTAGGTGGTACTACAGGATAAAAGTATAATAATAATAATAATACTTTACTGACTCAGACTCTTGCCGGTGGGGCATGTTGAGAGGAACAGCCCAAATGAGAATTTTAGTTTGGCATAAACTCAAATAGCTTTATATTAAATGGACTTTATATTGATAAGAGGTAAAAGCTTTTTGTTTCTAGGCCAAAAATTACTGGAGCAAAGCTTAGACTTGTATCTGGGTGGAAGTCCCATATCTACTTCCCTAATTTTCTTTCTTGTTGGAAGGAGGTGACAGCCAGTTACAAGCTCCTTAAATTTATTTTCAGCATGGTGAGAGGATGTACGAGAGCCATCATGCATATAACTGGGTCACTACCTATTTTTAAGAAAGTGCTTCAGTCTCTAGCGGACACGAATGCCAAGGCAGGTCCCATGTCTGTTTACCCAAGGTAGGTGCTGGTGGTACCTTCCTCAGAGTTGGCTGCTCTCAGCTCCTGTTTTTGTATCTTTGAGTGAACCTACACCAAGCAGTTGCAATAATGGCTCTCCCCAGCAGTAGTCATCCTGAGTGAAATTTCTCTAGTGATCTTAGTCTGGTTCCTGCCTGTTATAACAACAGGACCATGTAGACAGCATCCAGGGTAGATGGCCTACCTAATTGGCCCCTAGACTACAGAGGTAGTGCGTAAGGTAGAGTTGCACCTATAAAGGTCTATGCTATGCAGAATGGGTGTTATGCTTTCTAAGTTTACCAGCATCATCTGCAAGAGGTACCCCACTTAGTTCTCTTGTACGGGCTGACTAGGGGAAGAAGAGATTAAGACTTAGGTTAATGGCTGCCAGCCTAACGGGTCTGAAGTTGCCTGAGACCCCCTTGCTAGCATCAAGCGTTATCACCAAGACCCTCCACTGGTTCCAGAAACTTCAGTCACGTAAACTGATCACAAGAGCATTCAGACACTTGAACTCATTTTCCTTTTAAATATCTCTCCCCTCACCCTTTACTTAAGAAGGGAGAGAGAGATGTCTCCTCCTTCTGTTAGAGGAGGAGGGAAGGGAGCTCAGTCTTTCATGGAAGCAGCATGAGTAATGATTCCCCAAATCCTAATTCTGCTATGAAAACATTGCAGGTGCTGCTTCTTGTTAAGGGAGAGTGTTGTTTAAGCGGCTAGACGATCAGGTGTGTGCCTGTTCAGTGAAATGCCTTTGCTCTGAAATAACTTCCTAAACTCTCAAGCTTTGGGAAGGTGGGGGAGTAATAAGAGAATACTGGTTACCATAACAATGGTGAGATGTAAGGAGGAAGTGTAGAGTAGCAATGAGGAGAAGCTTAGAAACCAGTTTGGTCTCTATACTTCCTTAAGAATAGCTTAGTTGATTTGACTTCCCCTGGTGATTATCTCTAGGTCAGGGTTTGGAACTGAAAGGGGCTGCTATGTCCTTAACTAGTTGAATCAGTCTTGCTGTCAAGGGCAGTTGGGTGGGGGAGGTTTTAGACTGATGCAAAACATTATTAAAAGTGAGTTTTTGTTGTCAGCCTCATGATCTGATTACCTGCTGCATTCATTTGATGACCTGACCAATGGATAATTTGAGCCATGTCTTTGTTAACCCAATGGTCTTTTGACTGTTTCATTTGTGATCTTAATTTGATCAGTCTATTGCGCTATTCTTCATTAGCTCAGTGAGCAGCGTAGGAGCTTTTGCCTCAGTGGCGTTTTATGATTTTTTAAATAACTGCTTATTCTTTTTACTAAAATCTGTAAAAAGTACACAACTGTTTTGTTCTGTCAAATAAGAATATGGGTTCAAACTACAAAGAATAAGATAAATTAGCCAAGTTACTTGAGGATTGGTTGGCCATCTTCTAAATGGATTCCTTCACAGCATAGAAATATGAGGCAGAGATGAGGAGTGGTAAAGGGAAGGCAAAACAGAGCGAATATCTTGAGGGCAGGGAGAAAAAAGGAAGGGCGTAGGACCTTGTGGGGAAGGCCTGCAACTACTCCTCCAGAAATTTCCAGGGGGGTAGCTGTGTTAGTCTGTGTACAGCAAAAATGAGAGTCCTATGGCACCTTATAGACTAACAGATTTCTTCGGGCATAAGCTTTCGTGGGCTATAACCCACTTTATCAGATGTGAATGCATGCTGGTGCATGTGTAGTATATCTGAGGGTGGTGGTTAGGTGTTCAGTGTACATGTGCATACCTGTCCATGGTGTTTCTGTGTGGTGTGCATGTGCATAGGGCATCTAATGTGCACGTGCAGAGATGTGGTATGCAAATGAGTCTGCAGGGCTTGCATGGGTGTATGTACAGTGTGTGTGCACATATTTGGTTGTGTGCAATTCTGACTCATCAGTATGTAGAGTTGCATGTATTTTTAGAACACTGAGGTTTTTTGGACGTCTTATTCTATTTGAGTCCCCTGATAGTTCTAGAAAAAGGGAAACTGAGAGGGAAAGGAGATTATTATTTTATTCTAAGAGCCACAAGTGAATGGTGGAAGCTTGGGAAGTACAAAAGGCTCCACTTTCATATAGGCTATGATTATGCTAATTAAATCTCTGGCTCATTGATGGCCTATTGTAGGCAGGTCTGCTTGGCTTCTGTGCACACCTGATTGAGTCTGTGATGTGCATTTTGATTAGTTTCAGAAATGAGCTAAAATTCACCAGAACACATGCAGTTCTGGGACACCTTTTCCTATTTGGGGGAATGTCCTTTGGAAAAGCTATTCAAAATGTTGGCAGCTTTGAGTACAGCACACCTAGGAAATAAAGACTAATAGAAATAATAGCTATTGACAGAGAAACCTTTTGCAGTTCCAATATGTATTATACAGTAAAACTGCAATGCAGCAAAGGGATAAGGGAATGAGGTGCTATAGGCAGGAGAGAGGGAGGTTTTCAGCTAGTATTTGACATGACAGGGAAAGATGTTGAGCCTGAGAGACAGGAAAATTGTTCTAGTCAGGGGGTGCAGAGGAGACTCCACATGAGGGCAGAGAGGAGGCCAGTGCTATGTTTTATGGGGCTCTGTGGAAAGTAACATGAAGGGCTCCATCTACATTTCTCTCCAGAGGGACGTTGATTCTAACCACACCTACTCATTTCCCATCTGCTCATTATCCCCACACCTGCTCCCATCGCCAGGCCATGTAATAACTCAAGGTTGGACATGCTACCTGGAGGTAAGGGACTGTTTCCAGACAGCGAAGGTTCTAGAGCGCAGGGACAGGCAGGTCATAGGAGGGGACTCGGGGTTTTGAGTACAAGTCTTAGAATACTCCATCTTGAGCAGAATGGGAGGTTTCTTTATGGTGGAGCTTTGTACATGACTCCTGTAGTTTTCATGGGCTGCCCTTCTGTATTATAAATGTGGTCATGGGATGCTGGCACCATTTTAGGCAAATTAGCTGCAGTCCTATGGCTCCTGGCAAGTTTCCAAAGTCACCTGCATTAGAGCAGGATTTGGGCACCCCCGAGGTGGGACTGGTGAGCTGCAGTATGACTGAACGATGGAGACAAGCAGTAGTTCTGTGTCTTCTGTTCTGTGCCTGACTCTTCCTTGCTCAAACAGATCACGAAAGAACGTGGGTGCCGGTGCCCTCTGGAGAATCCAATTTTCTGTTAGCATCTAAGGTTCTGAAGAAGTTCATTAAGTAAAGTCACTAATTGACTAAACGATGTTTCAAATTAAACTGTGAGGTTGTTTGTATAAACATTATCTAAATAACTAATTAGATTTTTCATGTTGCTTTGAAAGCGTGGTGGTGACTTTCAGTGCTGCTGACATTTGCCAGGAGTCTGTGAACGAGAGAACATTTCCAGCAGCTGAAGGAAGTCAGCTATTTCCCTCATTGCTCATCTTCTGCCCTAGCTGAGGGCACCGCTGACGCACACTGTTATTGGAACTGTGTGTATTCCCTGCTCTGGTTTATACTGTGCAGCAAATCTTGCTCCGCTTGCTTACCTGATAAGTCCCTCTGTAATCAATGAGAGTGAGTTAGGCGGGTTTGGTCCAGTGCCAGCGTTCTCAGTGGAACCCTCTGGGGTGATTCTTGGCAGTGAAAATTCTCTTCTGTTGGCAGTGTGTTTTCTGGCTCCGTGCTGCCTTGCTCGTGTGAGTAATTCTTTAACTGCCGGAACGAATGCAGGCGTCAGAAAGGATTGCATGAGGAGTTCCTTAATTCTTTAGGAATCCTGTTATGGCTGTTGAGGGATAATGTGAGGTGCCTGCTGTTTAGGGACTCCTCTCTGAATTTGCAGGTAGATGCACTCAGACTTAAGGGGCTACCATAGTGCTGTTCATGCTCTCTCCCTGGATATGCTCTGTGGCATGTCTTTTGGCATCTGTCGATTCATGGGACCTTGTAAAGCATGAGCTGTTTGGTTCATTGCCGTGGTACGTTGGTGGTGTGAAATGGGAGCTGTGTGGATGCTCACTGTCATCCTCTGCTCCAGCGTCTACAAAAAACTTGAGAATTGTTAGGCAGCTGTTGTGCTGTGGCCACTTCTCATGCCGATCATTGTCATCACACTGTTTCCTTAGGTTGCTCCATCTGTCTGTTGTATCAGCCTGTTGTCTGTTGTCATATACGTAGGTTGTGAGCTCTTGAGACAGTTCTTTTTGTTGCGTTTATACAGTGCCTAGCACAACAATGTTCTTGTCCCTGATTGCGGCTCCTATATCTTACTGCAGTACAAATAAATATTATTATGTTGGAAAGGTGGAGTGCAGATAAAAGTGTTGGATGAAAGAAACGTTTGTTTTTCTCTGTCACAGGATCTGGCACCCTCCAAGCCACAAGGTGAGATATGTGCTGGCACTGTCTGAAGTATTAACTCGTGTGTGTGTTTGAATTAATAACATGCAGTATGCATTCTTACAGCCTGCACGTGTATCTGGTTAGATAACTGTGTTGGAAGAAAATGGGGGGGGGGAGTGGGACATCTGGTAACAGTTTCAGTTATGGTGTGGGAAGCATACTATATTCTGTTTAGGCTATGGAGTGAAAAATCATCGCTCCACAGCTGGACAGAGCAAGTGAACAGGAGAAGAGATATGTAGTCCTGTGACCATGAGCTTTGTTGCGTGTAGCATGTGATGAGTGAAAAGGCAATGGTCAATTTGAATAGGGCAAAACAAGCCTTGTAGATAAATGCTGCCTAGTGGGAGTCAAAATATGAGGAATAGAGAGGTTAGACTTGCATGCCATCTTTCAAAAAGCCAGTCCCAAGGCTTTTTATGGAATTGAATAGCTTTGCTGCACTCTTCTGAAGCTGCTGTATGCTGCTAGAGCACAGCATTGCTCTTCAGGACAGGGGTTCTCAACCCTTGGCAGGTCGCGACACGCCTGAAGACCCACCCAGCTGTGCACCACCTACTTCCTCCCCCTCCACAGAAAGAAAATGCCACCGGACCATGTTTCAGCGGCAGCTCGAGCCTGGCCGAAGCCCCTCTCCACTGAGGATTCTCGGCACCACACGGGGATTCGGTGGCAGCGCTCAGCCCCAGCTTACAGAAGCCGCTCTGACACTGAGAATTCCTGGCAGTGCACAGAGATTCGGTGGCAGCACTCAGCCCCCACATGCGGCACTGCATGGGCAGTTGGCAGTGGGAAGCCTCAGCCACGCAGGATCCCAGTGGAGGTAATCCAGTGCTGGAACAAACCCACAACCACCAGAAGGATTATTTTGGTAGTGGAGGTGTTCTTTCTGTGGCAGGTTGCCTCCATGCAACACTCGGCATCTGAAGTTGTCCCCACTCCCGTGCAAAAGGTGGCTCACAAAATTCCAACCTTGTATTTCCAGTTTCTGACTAACAGTTTGTCTCTGTAATGTGCGTCTCGTTCCCAGCCATGTCCTAGGACTTTGCTTCCCTTTTGGGGATGTATTTTGTGGAGGCTGGTGCCCCTACAGGCTTTGGGGATTGAGGTAGGCCAGGAAAAGCCAGGAGCGAAAGAAAAGGTCTATTTCCTGTTTCTTGGTAATAAGTGCCTTGTTGGGGAGTTCAAGCCACTTACTGAAATGCAAGAACATGAATGAAACCATCCATCCTTTACTTCAAATCAGAGCCATATAACCCATTCCCGCCGAGGGCTGTTCCCATCTAATTTCTAGCCTTAGAAAATCAGGAACAGATTGGGGCTCCATCCAGAACATTTGAATAGGTTCCTAATGGGGACTCATTGGGACATTCCCATTTTTATAATTCCCCCTTCAGTTCTGATCTGTACCATTTGATTTGACAGGTGCATCCAGGATAACAGTAGTATTAATAATGGTTGTTAAGGAAGAAGGAAGTTTTACCCCTGACTCTTCCTGGAAAATTTTGCTGATCAGGGCTTTTTACAGATCATGAGAGAGCTGAAACCAAACACACAATAATATGGCATCTGGAATAGCTTGGATTAATGATAAACACCAACATATGGTGCCAGGGTAGTCTGCTATGGGCTTGTGCTGATGGTGAATTCCATTAAGTACAAGCTCTCATCTGAAAAAAATATTAACAGAAGATGAAGTTGGTCATAAAGGAAAACAAGTCATGTCACAGAAACAAAAATTCAGTTCTCAGTGAAGCCTGTTGGGACTGCTGATGCAATTTGTCTTTCTGTCTGAAGAAGTTACGGTTCTCAAGCTTGATTTGAGCAAATATTCAGTCTTTGCTGTCTCTAACTTGCAGAAGTGATCTGCAATGACCAAACCCACTCTTCCATCCAGCACCAGACAAATTCCGAATGGATACTTGAATGAAGTGAATGTCAGTCTCATGGAGCCTAGTTAGGAATCCACAAATGGGACTTGTTCTGCTGGCTGATCGGTGGACCTTGTGATGATGAATAGGAAAATGTATCTGTGCTTACATAAAAATGTCTGTCTTCAAGTAGTAATGTCTACAGATTGGGCCAATACTGGATACAAATTTTATAATTTAGAACATGGAGAAAAATTGACACCCTCCCTCCTCCCCCTCGGGTGTATTTTTGTTACAGGAAATTAGCCCCATGCTCTGCATTAGGAGAAATTGCTGTGCTTTTTCTTCAAAACCCAGTTAACACATTCTGTAATTTAGGAAAGTAGAATGGAATTATCTTACCTGTGGAAATGGTCTCAGCTGGACGGAACTGCAGAACACAGGTCATGCCCCTGCGGCCAGTGACTGGCATGTCTGGTTTTGCCCCAAAGTTGTGAGCTGGCTGAAGAACCTACACATTGTAACAGGAGCTTATTGCTCAAAGAGGAAACTTTCAGGCCAGCTCAGATGTCTTCCTAGACTCTTCCTATTGGTTTATACCCACCTAACACATTAGGGATCTGATCCTGATTGCCTCTGGGTGCTATGGTGTAAAAATAACATGAATAAACTTCAAATCTATTAAAAACCCCCAGTATTGAAAATGTTTGAAATTCTGCATTTCAATATTGTGATTGATTTGGGCTCTAATTATTTCAGCAAAACATGTGCTTTACCTGTAAGGTAATGTTTTTACCATACTCTTTCTGGATGATTCCCCCTCCCCCTCCATAAGCATATCGGTTTTTAGATGCAAAAATGTTTTGGTGAGATGAGGAGGTATCACTTCCGTGTTTTCTGAATGAGGTTAGCTTTGTTATGTTTGCTGGTCACATCATAGGTTCATAATAGTTAGACAGTAAAGACTTACTAGAACATTGAATTAAATTGCCTGCGACGGCAGGATAGAGCAGTGGTTCCCAACCTTTTTAGCTCAAAGGCCACAAATATCATTTTTAGAACCCTGAAGGGCCTCCAGTCTCTAAAACCATAAAATATGTTCTAAAGTATCCACCATAAGGGACTACGGATCACTACATATTTAAAGTAACAATTTTTACATTCACTGTTTTACACCTAAAATGACTGTCTCACACTCAGACTAGTGTGTGCTATGTACGAGTAACTGTCACTGCACACTGAAGCACATGGCCTGACAGCTCAGTCATGGTGGGTGTCCTGCTCAGTGAAGAGTCCTGCCCCTCTCCTCAAGCAGGTGGGTCCTGGCTGCTCTACCATCAGCCGCTCCCCCCCCCCCTTCGCAAAGCCAGATAGAAGGAGCTCAGCAAGGAGGCTGCCGCCTTTTTAATCTACCTTCCTCCTGGCTGCAGCAGTGAAATGCATTTGTCCTGTAGCCCCATGTGCCTCACCCGAGCTCCCGAGGCAGTTTCTCCCTTCTGCAGCCAAGGGGAGAAGAGATGAGTGCACCTAGGGATCCAGGCAGAGCACTTTGCCATGCTCTCTGCTGGAGCCAGGGGAGGGGAGAGCTGATCTCCTGTCTCTTTGGGTTCAGCAAGGAGCCTGCACCAGTATTGTAGCCCTGTGGCCACATGCTCAGCCTCTGCCTGGGTCCTCTTAGGCAGTGGCTCCCTTCTGCAGTCAGCAGGAGAGGTGTGGCCTTCATGGGTCACTTTTGGCCCTTGGGCCATGCGTTGGGAGCGACTGGGATAGAACTCCCCATTAAGCTGATACTAGATTTGGTTTTGGTTCATAACTACACTGGAAGACAACCGTGTCGTTGTCTTGGGGTTAAACAGGGACTACGGATTTTTCTCTCATTATAACAAGTGATTTGACCTCCCCCTCCTCTATGTGCTGTTCCCCAGTGTTTGAATCCTAACACCTATTTTGATTTGCTGTTACAGCCTGACCTGATCCTATGTCATACACTCCCCTGCATTTAATTTCCTCCCATTTTGTAACTTTCCCATCTTCAAAGCGTCTGACGAAGTGGGATTTTCTCCCACGAAAACTCATGCGCTAAATCAATCTGTTAGTCTGTAAAAGTGCCACAGGACTCTGTTGTCTTTCTACAATAGACTAACACCGCTACCCCTTTGGAATTTGACTACTTGATGTGAGTGAGTCTTGCTATTGGGTGGGTAAAATATCAGTAGCATTTTTATCACCACCCATCTCGGGAAAGAGCAGCTGAATGGCATTTACGCTTGGAGTGGTGAATCTTCCTGACAATTTTTCAAGGCTGCTGTCGTCAGTCCCAGTATTACTTCCTTGATCATTAGTTGAAAGCAGGGCGAGGACCGTTAGACTTTCTGTCCTTTCTGTTGGCTGCGACATAGAGAAGAGGTGTCTGGCTGATGGGTCTTGGTGCTCATGGTCTAACTCGTTGCCGTATTTGGGAAGGAATTTTCCCATGGTTCAGATTGGCAGAGACTCTGAGGGTTTTTCACCGTCCTCTGCAGCGTGAGGCACAGGTCACTTGCAGGTTTCAATTAGAGAAAGGGGTGGATTCTCTGTAACTTGAAGTTTTTAAATCATGATTTGAGGTCTCTGGTAACTCAGCCAAAGGTTGGGTGGCTCTTATAGGAGTGGGTGGATGAGGTTCTGTGGCCTGCAGCATGCAGGTGGTCAGACTAGGTAATCATGGTGGTCCTTCTGGCGTTAAAGTCTCTAAGTCTGAGAGTGGATCTCAGCCGCTGTATATCTCTAAGAGCAAGGAGGTGTGCTGCCAAAAATTGGCTGAGCAAGGTGAGGCAAGGGTCTCCAGAGCACAGAGGCTTCGGGACTGCTGCCAGCCCGAGAGCCACCACCACCAGCTCACCCCGCCCTGCTCAGCCTGGGAACTGACGGCACAGGGGCTGGGAATGCTCCCAAGGCTGCAGGGGGTCTCTGGAGCACTACAGCCTCGGCTTCGGGGATCATGGGAAGCAACAGCCGCAGGGGGTGAGGGTTGGGGGAAGCAGCAGTGGGCTGCAGCATGGGCTGGGGGAGGCAGTGGGCTCCAGGGGTCAGGGGATGTGGTTGTGGGTCAGGGGAAGCAGCAGGGAGCTTCCAGCAGTGGAGAGAGGCTGCGCTGCTGTGGCAGCGAGAGGTGGTGGGGGACTGGGTCAACAGTGGGGGAAAAAATCTGCTGCCGAAACTCCTGGTGGCTCCTTTTTTTGTTTGTCTGTTTGGTGGAGGGGCTCCTGTTTTCTGTGCTGCTGCTGAAAGCACAAGTGGGGAGGGGGGCGGTTCAGTGGGTGCTGCTGTGTTGCCATGATTGGCCTCCCCTGCCAACCGTGTCATGGGAAAAAAAAGGTTGAGAACACGTGGGCTCTTAGAAGTCAATCAGGATGCAGTGTATGTGCCTATAGTGTGGCTGATCAGAATTCAGATAATGTTTCTGATAGACTTATTGGAGTCACATATTAAACTTTACTGTTTTAAATTACAACATGAAAGGATGGCGCATATCCAGTTGCTGCAGGCATTAATGTTCCTCTTACTGAATTCCTTTGAATGGTGTCACCTAGGCCTCT
This sequence comes from Pelusios castaneus, assembly GCA_007922175.1. Classification (NCBI taxonomy): domain Eukaryota; kingdom Metazoa; phylum Chordata; order Testudines; family Pelomedusidae; genus Pelusios; species Pelusios castaneus. Next base: position 4,938,724 of record ML685860.1, on the reverse strand, counting down.
AGTGGCTTCACTCACTGAGCTGTGCAGCAGTTACAACTAGTAAAATTAGTAAAATGTGTCCGCTAATAGCAGACAGGAGAGATTTTCAGAAACTCTTGAACAGAACTTCCTTGTAGTGGAAACTCTCAGCCGGTAGTGAGTCACACCACTAAAAACCTTGCAAGCTATGGGAGGAGCACTTGCTCCTTGGGAAGAAAAGTACTACTTGGGCTGAGGGGCCGTAGCCTCGTCAGCACCTGATTCTGTATGATGAAAGGTAAAGGATAACTTGAATCAAAGGCCCTTTCCACATTAGGGAAACTTACGCTGGTTGGTTACGCCAGTGCGAAGACCTAATGGAAGCCTGCCGCATCGGTGCAAAGTGGGGTTTACGTTTAAAGCAGCTTTAAATGGAAGCTGATGTCGTACCAGTGCAAATTTGCTTTTTTTTTACGCTGTAAATCAACCAGTTTATTATTACAAACTGTATCATCTGTTCAGAACCACATACAGATTCACATCTGTCACTTGTTGCAAGATACAAGAAACAAAGAAAATTCAACAGCTAGGACATTTTAAAAGTGCACTACGCTCGGAAAGCCTCGAACAAAGCCGTGTTTGTGGACAGGACAAAAGTTACTGTTCTGCTTTGTTGGCAGGTGCAGGTGGACACACACATTTCTTATGCTTTTAAAATTTAGTCTGAAAATGTCTCACTTGTTTTTCTGAATGTTTCTGTCCTGTAACAAGGTGGCAAGATGTAGATGCGTCTCTCTACAAACATCAGCCCTTTCATCTAATATCTAACTCGTCCTATTTAGTTAACTGTCACCTACAAAAAGTGTTACGTGTTCGCCGTGTTCAGCGCTCCAGGCACACACAATCTGGTAGGCTTTAGAGAGGCTGTCTTATGATTTGTTGTCAAAGTACCTGGACATTTGAGTTCCACCCATTTTTAGTGAGCTGTAAGTTCTCAGTCGCTGCTTTTGGTCAATGTCTCACTTCATATCAGATTTTCGGGTTCTGTTTTGGGGGTAAATTAATTTTTCTAACAGAAGAAAAATCTGTTTTCTTTATGATGAACAGCAATTGTAAGGACTGTGGGAAGGAAAAATTGCATGTGTCTTTTGGTCAGCATTTGTATCTTTCGGCCTCTTCTTCTGAGATACAGATAGCATTGGCTGAAATCCCACAGAAAAGGTGTCTCAAGAAATTGATGCACTCTGGCCACAGTAGTGCCATACTCTGGGTTGCCAAAGTGAGAAACCAATGGAACTGCTCATTGAAATATCACATATTAATGTCCTAGTTCAGAAACTGAAGCATAGGCTCAGGGAACAGTCCATAACCCCCCTCCCCTAAATCTCACTTCTACTGTTCTGTTTATTATTACTCACGTTAGGGCTGGGGGTGGGCTTCAGAAGGAATCTGAATCTTCCCTATTCAGTTCTGCTGAACTGATGCTAAAGATTCCCAATCTCCTGATTAGAGACAGTGGTGGTTCTTGTGGTTATGTCTCAGCCTTGAACTGCACTTGTGCTCCTTGGTCGCTTCTTTGGAGTTGCCACAGGAAATAAAAGAGGACCAGATCTGCAATACTAATTCAGGCCAAACTCATTGACCTCAGTGGGAGTTTTGCGGAGTTAGGACTGCGGGATTTTGCTTGCATCATGATACTTTGCAGCAAAGTGTCCCTTCATTTGGAGGGATAGAATATCTGTTACCTCATATTAACAAAACATGAAAAGGACCAAAGATAGCAGTTTAACTTTGCTACCTTCTGTGGTTGGTCATCATCCATTCAACTGCAGTGTAGGTATTTTGTAGGTACAGTTCTATCACACCATTAATAAATAGGTGTGGTTGTAGCCATACACGTCCCAGGATGTTAGAGGTTCAAGGTGGGTGAAGTGGAGTGGTGTGTTGTTGTTTTTTTTTAATTGGACCAACTTCTGTTGGTGAGAGAGCTTGCACTTAAGCTCTTTTTCAGGTCCAGTTCTGTGTAGGATTGAAATTATGTCTCTCACCAACAGGAATTGGTCCAGTAAAAGATACTACCTCACCCACCTCTAACGCTCAGCTGTAGAACATGATATTGGAGATGTTGAAAACTGTAAAGAATGTGTATTAAAATTTCAAATAATTGCTTTTGTTCTCTTTGCATTCTAGACTGACCGCAATGTCTCACTGCATTCGACTCCTGTCTATTGCTGCGAATCTGAATTTGCTGATTCTGCTGCTTTCTGCAGTGTGCTTCTGTTCATGCCTAAGTGACCGAATTCCAGTGAGTACCTGCTAATCTAAAGCTATGTCTACATTACAGAGCTCTTCTGGCAAAAGTTTTGCCAGTAGACAGCCACTGCTCCAATTATAGCAGTGGCTTGTGTCCCCACACCTATGCATAGGTTGGTGGAGTGCGTCCTCACTAGGAACACTTCCACAGACCTAATTGTGTGTCTCAGCTCCCCCCACACTGCCAATCTCTCAGCTCCCTGCAGGGAGCCCACACTTTTGCCAGGGTCCCAGGCACTGTGTCTGGGGCTTCCCGGTGTCCCCAGCAGCACACAGCTTCAGCCACCTGAGGTGTCCCGGGGGCAAGAGGGTGCAGCTGCCTTGGGCTTTTCTGGAGGCAGTGGGGCAGCCACCTGGAGCTTGGGTTGGGTTGGCTGCCAAGTGGGATGGGAATCCTGAGTGGTAGCTGCTTCCCCCACTACTGCCTGGGACCCTGAGAAACCCCAGGTGACAACAGTCGATCCTGGGGTGGGGGGGTTGGGGGAAGCCCTCCCCACAGCCAAGTGCAGCAGCAGACCCTCCCCTCCATCCCCAAGCTGGCCACAGCATCCCTCCCCTCCAGCCTTGAGCTGGCCACAGCATCCCTCCCCTCCAGCCTTGAGCTCTCCTCCCCCAGCTTCAAGACAAAGGGCCGCAGCAGCAACCCCCCTCAACTTGTCCCTGGGTGGAAAAAAAACTGCATTGTGGCCCCTCACATGACAGGGTTAGACACCCTGCAACCACTGCTGTGTCTGTCTGAGTTTAGATAGCGTGACACACTAGCTTAGAGAGTTGTGGACTGCCGAGTCATTGTCATGGGCTCTGAAACCCACTGCTCTAGGGCCCTGGATAACACTAGTCCAGCAGAGGGCACTGAAGGTGTGCCCACACTGCACCCTAAGCCTGTGTTTGAGACACCCAGCGTACTGAATGTTTCCAAGGCCATGCTTGAGTGTCTGTCTTTAAATCTGGGTGTACAGTCGCTGGACCAGGGTGTCTCAGTTATCTTAATGCTTCCGTACTGCACTGTGGCTTGACTTTGCACCACACTCCAAAATGACATGGCTAGGATCCAAGTCGCAGTGGGACTCTGGCTCTGACTCACCCCACCAGAACGGTCCAAGACCATGGTCCTGGGTCCTTGCTGACCTGAGTTGCTGATTTGTAAGTGGATGGAAGGGGGTGTGTGGGCTCAGAGTCAGAGCTCAGGCTGTGTGTGCAGTGTAGACACATCTTGAGATGGGAATGACCCTCATTACAACCAATTTATCATGGCTTTGGAAGGCTCATGTCACACACACTCTTTTGTTCAGTTGGGCCTGAATCCTTCCTTTTCTGAGACAGACAGACTCCAGTCTGTCTGCAGACAGACAGTGGTGGATCAAGGAGGGGCAAGGCCGCTGCTTGGCCGAAGAGGAGTGGTGATGAAGGCTGCCTGTCATTCCAGAAGAGTTCATGTAGGTGGCTTCTGCCATTAGTAGACTAAGGAGGACAGACACGGAGAACCCCTTTGGGGTATGTCTAGTTTTCTTGATTGTGTTAATCCAGACCTAGTGATGATCACAATTTTTTTTACTCCAGTTTAGCATACTTTATTTTAAAGTAATAAGCCAAGGATTGTATTTGACTGTAAGGAAATGTCCATCTTTCTTTGTAGGACCTGTTTTCTTGGTTTCTACCCTTTTGATTCTTTGAACAAAACAAAAGTAGTTATCTCTTAATGTACTTTATTATATTTTTTACTTGTGTAACCCTTTTGCCAGGCCGTGACAGCAGCAGCAAAGGACCAGGTTCTGTTTCTAGCGGTTCCCAAATAATGTTACACCGCCAATTGGCTCGAGTCCCCACCCAGTCTCCTGGGAAATTACACATCACCCCCTGGCTGCCCTAGAAGGGCAATACTTGCCCTCTCGCAAGCACGAGTCTGAGTGTAACACACAAAAGGTTTAATAAAGACTATATAAAGGCAACATCAAAACGCAGCACTGGTTGGGATACAGTGCAAAGATTCCCACAAAACCCAATAGACAGAACTCATTCCACCACTAAGGGGAAGAGGGGGAGTCAGCCCTCAGTCCTCCCCTCCAATTGTCCTCTGCAACTTCAAGGTCTGCTCACACCACCCACTGGCCACTCATACCCGCTGTCCACAGACTCTGCTGCTGGCCTCTGGTCACACCTGCTGTTCCTTGCCTCCACTTGCTGGCTCCACCACACTGCTCACACCTACTATCTGCAGGGCTCCATCCTTCTGCCTGACATCAGTCAGCTCTTAGTGATTTCAGCTCCTCATCAGTGATTTCAGCTTGCTGGGAAGTTTCTGTTTCCCTGGTGATTCCAGCTCAATCAAAATAACAATAGAGCCTCTACAAGAAATCTTTGGGTCTATTCTTTAACAGTGGGTGGGGAGATAGGTGTTGGCTTAAGGCACAGCTCCAGCAGAGCTAGTGCTCACAACCCTCCCCACCTGGTTTTACAATTCTGAAAACTAGGGTTGCTCACTTTTCCAAGTTCTCTGTTCCTGATGGTGACTTTTCCATCAGCTTCTTGGTCAATAACAGATATATAATCAAAGGGTGGCATATCATGAAAGAGCAATATTTCCTTTCCCCCTTCTGATAAAACACCAGATTTAGAGGATCTGAACCAGTCATACATACCAACTCCCATCATGCCCAGCCTCTGGGTGAGATTATGCTGAGTGTCATGCAAATACAAAGCACAGGTAAATCAGTGGCCCCCCTCCTACTTAGCTGCTAAGCAAGAGAGGCTCTCAGATTCCTAACCTTGCTTACATCCTTACACTTGGATGCAGTTTGTGTTCAATTGCCCATTTTCATTACCGCAGCAAATGCTAATGGTATTTAGACAGTTAGTGAAAATGGGATAGTTATAAAGTGATCAGAGGCCAAACAGCTGAAGCAACTGTTTAAATGAAGAAAGTCACATACTGTTACCCCTTACAGTATATTTTGATTGCAACACCATTCGTAAACATCAGCTGCCTCCATTATGTGTTTCAGCAGATATAAAATTAAGAGGCATGTTGGTGAATTTATTATGGGACTGTGTATCATTAAATCCCTCTTGGATAATAATCTAATAACATAAATAAGCAAAGTAATAACTACTGTGATTCATTTATGTTAGCTTTGTTGAATCTTGGATCAGCAAATGTTAACACTCACTTTCATCAATAAAAGCTGCCTTCTTATGTTTATGGTTGTAACTAAGCTTTAAACATTTGTCATAATCTTAACAATTCTAATCCTCATTGTGCACTAAGCAAAAGTAGGCATTAAGCACTAGTTTCCCTTGTTCTTCTCAAATCTGTCCTTTTGCCATTTTAAAATAAAAACCTTTATAGCTTGTCAACCATTCTAATATATTATCACCCTTGTTCTTAACTGCACACATCTTGCTCAGAATTGCAGGCTGCTATTTCCCACACTCAAAAATGTTTTTAGAAACTGTGTAACAAGTACATTTAAATGCAGACAGTCCAGATTCTTCCATTAAATATGCATACACAACTTCCATTGAAGTTGGTGGGAGAGCTGAATGCAGAATTTGGTCCAGAAATATCAATTAACAACTTGACTTTTTTTTTCTTTTAAAAATATTCATTATATGGATAACCACTAGAAAGCCTATTGTTTTGGGGGTATGAGCCAAAAGGGTTTAGGAAGAAACTTCCTTTACCGGCAGATTACTCCAAATTGTCCACTGATGGCTTTTTTTGGTAGCTTCCCCTGAAATGTCGGGAAGTGGCCACTATCAGAGATAGGTTACTAGATTAGATGTAATTCTTGTCAGGTCCAGGATGGCAATTCCTATGAAATATGAGAGGAAAAGACTTATTAGATCACATGTGATTCACAGTCTCATCTCCTTCCAGTTCAAGGTTGTTACCAACAGCACGCTCCTAATTGTTTTGTCCAGTGCAGCTTTAAATGACTGAGGTAGCAGTGCTTCCGCTATTTTCTTTGGAAGACTGCTCCACAAACTAATAGATCTCATTGATTGGAAACGTCTCCTGCTTGTCATGTCATTAGTTGCAGTTGTTCCTCTGCCTCTTTGGTATTCACACAGTTCAGATACCTGTAGATGGTGATGAGATCACCACCCTACTGTTTAAGCAAGATATAACAACTTTTCATATCATGTAAATGCTATGTATAAAAGCAAGCTTTAAAAAAGAAAAAAAGATGCAGAACGGATGAAAGTTCTAAAACTGAGACTCTCTGCAAGTTACAGGGCAGCCATTTCTTTCAACCTAATTCATTTTTGTCATGGAATGATCCTTCCCTATGAATATCCAAAAGAATATAAATACACATTCACACACATACATGCATCCAGCCCTCCCACGTTAAAAGAACATTTATTAAGGTTGCAAAAGAAGGTGCTCAAAAGTTAAGAATGCCAGAATTAAAACACATGGCCTTAATTCTGGTATTTTCTATTTTGTAGGTGCAGGTAACCGTGCTTGATTTTACAACCTTAATAGTGGGTGGGTGAGTGATATTTTTTTTTTTTTTTTTTTCCTCTAAAAGGTTTATAACTTGGCCAAATATGGGTGGATTTTCAAAGGACTAGTCCAAGGTACATTCTTAACTCAAAGGCCACCCTTGGCCAAATGTCAAGTCTCTGCTCCAAAGAATGGGGACTCTAGAGCTTCTCAAAGAGAAGGTTGCCAGAATTTTTTAAGATGGGCAAAACTTATTTTTCTCTAGCTATGTTCTTGGAAAGGGCCAAACACTTTTGGCTGAAATTTTCCAACACCACTCCTCCCCCCCCAAAAAAAAAAAACCAAAAGCTCTCAGTCTGACGCAGACACACAACATGGAAAATTTCAGCTGAGCAGTTAGTTTGGCAAAGTTATAAGGTATTGAAAATGGTATCTTTACAATGGAAAGAGTGTCAGACGGCTTCCTAAGAAACAGTGCTACCAGCCTTGGCTATAATATAGATCTGGCTCTGTTAACTCTTGCTTGAAGTTTGCAGCCTGCACTAGTATAGAAAATAAGGTGCACTTCTTTGTTCAAGCATCAATGTCATAACAATTTAATCTTTTAATAATTTTGAAATCCATGTGGGAAAAAATCTTAGGTGTCCAAACTCCCCCTCCCATCCCCAAGTCCTAAAACACAACCCTTGCTAATGAGGGAGAATTTTGTGACTGGGGGAATGTATTCTTAGCTGACACTACATAACCTAGTAATTATTAATAAACTGTCTCTTGTATCCAGCAGGAATTTGCCCTCACAAAAACAGAAGAGAGTGACTTAGAAGAGACTGGGAAAGAGTCAGTAGCAGAGGATGATCTTGATCCTGAAGACTTAGAAGTGTTTTACCCGACACATCAGTGGCAAATAGTCCAGACAGGTAACACACTGATGGTGAATTATTGTGCTGCTTTGAAACTACATCTGACACTTCTGAGAGAAACTAAAAATAACCATCAAATCCAACTGCATTTTTTGGTATTGAAAGAAAGACGTCTGGGGTGGAAAGACAATTTTCTGCTCCCATGAAAGGAGACAAGACTACCACCAAATCAGCTGTTGTATAGTTGTCATAATCTCAAGATGAACTGCTTGTGCACTTTCATGACTAGGCAGACTGTCAGACAAATGGAAGGCCATGTGCCCCCATTACCAACTTGGGAGCCCTTGCTTTTTCTCTCATGTCAAAAGACAAATTTTTATAACATTAGTTGGCACACATTATTCTGGTCTGCTGTGGTCTAATGTGGGTTGACTAAATATTTCTTGGTAGCAAATTTGCTCTTCAGAGTAGTAACAAATACAATATTGTACAATTTTTAAAGAGGAACGCTTTCTAATCTGTAGCTGTCTCAAGTCCAGTTTTATTCTTTTAAATCAGAAAGGTAAATATTTCTCAAGAGTGCTTCTTAATTCTGGCGTAATGAGCCTGATTTTAATATCAGACTTTTTAAAAAAATTGACCCCATATATTTTCTTTCGCTTTTCTGGGTTGTTGGAATTCATACAGAATGTAAGATTGCACACAGACACTAGAAGAGTCAGTGGCTTCCCAAAGACTTATGGTGCTTTCTGGGATATAAATTGCAAACCTGCAATAGTCAATGGACTTTTATAGATAGTTTAAATAAAAATTTTGTATGCTGGATGCTCTTCTTTGCTTGGCTATGACCTGTGACACTATAGCTAGAATCTGTGTCTGCCCAACAGGTTATTTTTGAAAATATGTTAAATTTCAGATTTTAAATGCTTCATGGTAAAGCAAATGACTTGGTAAAGCAAATGGACTACCTCATGAAAAGGCTCATTATTTCAGGAGTCTAGTCTCCCCTTGCTTCATATGCAGCTAATATTTTTCATGGTCATGCGTATTCACTAAGTGGATAATAGACTCCTTTAGGGTAGGGATGCCTAAATATGCAACACTGAGTGGGGTTTCACTGTCAGTTTCCCAAAAGTGTGTGTGTATGTATGTGTGTGTGTAATATATTAGTAGGTATGTATTTGCCAGCATGTGGCATAAATGCCCACAGGCATGATATTTGATTGTGCTCCTGTCTGCCGTGATGAAAAAAGTTGCTTTCTTGAATTCATGACCAATAGAAAATTGCTGTTGATCAATTTTGTCCTTATCATGCTCTTAGTGGGGAAAGAAGGTGGATGTAGGCCATATTTGTCAGTTGGACAGTACTTGGAGATGCCCACATATATGATGGGTTCCTCTGTAAAAATTGTCACATGTAGGTATTTTGTGAGTAATCCAGTTGTGAAATAATCTCTCCATTCCTTTCATCAAGTGCAGAACAGTCCAAAATGACAGCAGCTACTTTCCATGATATCCTTGATCTCACTGCATTGAGTCATGAAAAGGACCAACACAAGAGAGTTTAAGTACATTTGTACTTGTATAGAGAGATCGTGATTTGAAATGACTTCAGGAAAGTAGGCCAGTCTTAGTGATTCTGGGTCCCTCGGCAAAAGTCAAGTATGGGGGCCCCCATGCCTCATGGGCAGCTCCATCCTTGACTTTTGCCCACCCTGCCTCGCCAGGGCCCCCGCTGGTAGCCCCGGTGAGGGGCCAGCGGAGCCCCCTTCCAGCATGGGATGAGGGGCTGGGCAAATGTCCCACCCCCCCAAGGCTAGGACCATCTATGCAATAAAGTCATTAGAAAATATGAAAAGGACATTGAGGCAGACTTCAGAGAGAAACCACCCAAAAGGAAATTTACTTTGCAGATTTTTGAGATATTTTTATGTGAATTTTTCTCCCCCTCAGATCAGTGCCTCCTCTGCTTGATTCTACAGTGGAATTTGTAACTGATGTTTGCCATTGTGGTGACATAAATTCAGCATTTTGACTTCACTACAAGACCCCATATTATAGGCGGGGAAGGTGTGTTTCTAAGGCGACAGGACCTTGTTTAAACACACACACATTTTAGTTTGTTGGCAGCAATAGTGCACAGGCAATCCAGGAAGTTTTTGGAGAATACTGAAGACAACTTCCTAGGACAAATGCTGGAGGAACCAACTAGGGGCCTTGCACCTCTAGACCTATTGCTCACAAACAGAGAAGAATTGATCAGGGAAGTAGAAGTAAATGGCAACCTGGGCAGCAGCGACCATGAGATGGTAGAGTTCAGGATCCTGATCAATGGAAGGAAGGAAAGAAGCAGAACACACACCCTGGACTTCAGAAAAGCAGATTTTGGCTCCCTTAGGGAGCTGATGGGCAGGGTCCCATGGGAAGCTGATCTGAAGGGGAAAGGTGTCCAAGACAGCTGGCTGTATTTTAAAGAAACCCTGTTAAAGGCACAGGAAGATAACATTCCGATGTGCAGAAAGAACAGCAAATGTGGACGGCGACCAGCGTGGCTTAGCAGGGAACTCTGCGGGGAGCTGAAACATAAAAGGGAAGCTTACAAGAAGTGGAAGCTTGGACAGATGACAAGGGAGGCGTATAAAGATATTGCTCGGGACTGCAGGGATCAAATCAGAAAGGCCAAAGGACAATTGGAGTTGCAGCTAGCAAGAGATGTGAAGGATAACAGAAAGGGGTTCTATAAGTATATCAGCAACAAGAAAAGGATCAGAGGTGGTGTAGGTCCCTTACTGAATGGGGCAGGCATCCTCGTGGAGGATGATGCGGAAAAGGCTGAAGTACTCAATGCTTTTTTTACTTCAGTCTTCACAGGGCGGGCCAGCTCCCAGGCTACTACATGGGGTAACGCGGACTGGAGAGAAGAGTGGCCCTCGGTGATGGAAAGTCAGGTATGGGAACACTTAATGAAATTGGATGTGCACAAGTCCATGGGCCCGGATGAACTGCATCCGAGGGTGCTGAGGGAGTTGGGGGAAGTGATTGCAGAGCCGTTGGCCATTATCTTTGAGAACTCGTGGCGAACGGGGGTGGTCCCGGAGGATTGGAAAAAGGCAAATATAGTACCTATCTTTAAGAAAGGGAAAAAGGAGGATCCGGGGAACTACAGACCGGTCAGCCTCACCTCAATCCCTGGGAAAATCATGGAGCAGGTCCTCAAGGAATCCATCCTGAAACACTTGGAGGAAAATAGAGTGATCAGGAACAGTCAACATGGATTCACCAAGGGCAAATCGTGCCTGACCAACCTGATTTCCTTCTATGATGAGATGACTGGATTTGTGGATGCGGGAAGAGCCGTTGACGTGATATACCTTGACTTTAGCAAGGCTTTTGATACGGTTTCCCACAGCATTCTCGTTGGCAAGTTAAGGAAGTATGGGTTGGACGAGTGGACCGTAAGGTGGATCGAAAACTGGTTAGATCAACGGGCTCAGCGGGTAGGAATCAATGGCTCGATGTCTGGTTGGCAACCGGTAACGAGTGGAGTGCCCCAGGGGTCGGTCCTGGGGCCGGTTCTATTCAACATCTTCATTAATGATCTTGATGATGGAATAGACTGCGTGCTTAGTAAGTTTGCGGATGACACCAAGTTGGGGGGAATGGTAGATACTCTGGAGGGCAGGGACAGGATCCAGAGAGACTTGGACAAATTGGAACACTGGGCCGAAAGAAACCTCATGAGGTTCAACAAAGACAAGTGCAAAGTCCTGCACTTAGGACGGAAAAATCCCATGCACTGCTACAGGCTGGGGACCGATCAGCTAAGTAGCAGCGCTGTAGAAAAGGACCTGGGAGTTATGGTGGACGGGAAGATGAATATGAGCCAACAGTGTGCCCTTGTTGCCAAAAAGGCCAATGGCATATTAGGCTGCATCAGTAGGAGTATTGCCAGCAGATCGAGGGATGTGATAATTCCCCTCTATTCGACACTGGTCAGGCCGCATCTGGAGTACTGTGTCCAGTTTGGGCTCCCCACTACAGAAAGGATGTGGACAAATTAGAAAGAGTCCAGCGGAGGGCAACAAAAATGATTAGGGGGCTGGTGCACATGACTTATGAGGAGAGACTGAAGGAACTAGGCTTATTTAGTCTACAGAAGAGAAGACTGAGGGGAGATTTGATAGCAACCTTCAACTACTTGAAGGGTTGCTCCAAAGAGGAGGGAGCTAGGCTGTTCTCGAGGGTAACAGAGGACAGAACAAGGAGCAATGGTTTCAAATTACAGCTGGGGAGGTCAAGGTTGGATATTAGGAAAAACTTTCTCACTAGGAGGGTGGTGAAGCATTGGAATGGGCTATCTAGGGAGGTGGTGGAATCTTCATCTTTGGAGATTTTTAAGGCTCGGTTAGACAAAACCCTGGCTGGGATAATTTAGGGGGAGTGGTCCTGCTTTTTAGCAGGGGGTTGGACTAGATGACCTCGTGAGGTCCCTTCCAACCCTTATTATTCTATGATTCTATGAATAGCAAGCTTGCTGTTGTAGTCTTGGATTTATTTAACTTCCCCATGCCTCAGTTTCCCCTCATGCATAGTGGGATGATGCTTTCCCGCTTCACAAGTGTATAGTAAGTCCTAATTAATTTTTATGGAGCATTTTAATTTTAAAAGAGCTGCATCAGTACTCAATATTATTGTCAAAAGAATATTTATGCGATCATTTGTCTTTCGTATTCTCTGGAGGTTTCAGCCAGCTATAGCTGAACAGTTTTCCCATATATAAATCTCTCTCTAACATAAATGCCTTAAAAAAACCCTTAAACTTTACACAGCTGCAGTATATATTTTTATTCTGTTTGTATTCCCCATTATGTATGGAAGTCTTGTTGTGTCCCTGTTCAGTATTCAAACTGGCAGATTGCCAACTGTTGGTGAAGTAAAATACGTATATACTTGCAGTTATTATAAATGTCATTGCTGTTATTGTTTAGGAGTGACTTCTCTATTGCTTGGGCATTTTGTTATGCGTTATTTTTTTAGCAACTTCACATTATGCACGCACAGTAAAGCGTTTATGAAAGTAGGGAGCTCATCAGCATTCACTGCATGTCGTATGGAAAAAACGTCAGGAGACTGTTGTATAGGGCTTAAGCAGTGGCTGTTCAAGTTCTGTTGGTGTAGAGCCTTGCTTCACAGATGAGCATGTGCCTTTGGTGTTAAATCAGAACTTTTTATAAAGTATCAGGATTATTGCAGCTTCCCCAATGTGAGATGATCCATTAACACCCTCCACCCCAACACTATCTTTATCCTTAAAGTTTCTCTGAAATGAAGCACCCATCATGTACTGTGCAATCCACTCTTTCAGCATATTTAACACTACATGACCTATTCTAACGGGGGATTCTGGTAATAGACCTGCTTGCTACTTACCAAAACAAGAAATGCCCACAGTACTGTTCCAGAGCAGGGATTGAGCAACACTTCACGGGTAACGTTCCCTCTAAAATGATGGTGCAGCTGAGCAAGTTATGGTAGTTGCTGAGCGGCAATTTGTGAGGCATGGTGCCGCATGGGCAACAGTTTTTTGGCACCGGAAGCATCAGTATGCCTAAGTACCTCAATTCAAAAGAAATGCATAGATGTTGTCTTTTCACTGGAACTTTAATAAAAATGTTAAACTGAAATACTGTAGTTTTTATTAATTTACTAAACAAATGTGAGATGATGACACTTGCTGCCTATCTAGCCTCTATCATCATCTACACGGCACAGTTTCTGTCACCTGTATTTTGCCATGTGGTCACAGACAAATTACAGCATGTGCCTCTATGAATAGTGGTCTCACAGTCGTATGTTGAGCAGTTGCTGTCTTAAGTTCTGGGAAGTATGTTGGCTGAGTTCTCTGTGCATTTACTCTACTAACTACTCTTCAGTTTTTTAAGAAGTCTTACAAAATGAGTCTGTCCCTTACATTTTTACTTTTTAGGCATCATTTTGGGCAATGCACTTTTTATATTTAAGAGATTTTTCCACATCAATTTTTACTCATTTAGAACTTGAACAGCATCTCAAATTTCTATTCCTACCAAATTAAGTATGCGGTAATTGGACTAATGTGACATACAAAGGGCACATTGCAGTATCCTGACATTTTTATTCTTAAAAAATGTTTTGCATAATGGGGTATTATGGAGTACCAGGGTGTGATCGGTTGAGGGGGGAAAGATTGTTCCTACTGCTGTTTAAATTTAGCGTTTTTTTTAAATCAACTGATAAGATGATTTCATATTACATTATATTCTTTCACTTTTACACATGACCCAAATGTCCATTGCAATTATCAAAAGTGTATAAAATTCTTATGAAGCTCATCTTTACCCCCACATCTATTCCAACCAGCACTTGCAACCCTAATATACACAGGAATTATCAGACTAGTTTAGAGACTATAAACAAAATTCATGACATTTTCACAGGTGGTTTATGTTAAAGCAGGAAATGCATAGCTTTCTGGCCAAGAGCAGCTTACCTCCTTGCAAAAAGATAAACGTTTTGCTTCATCATCTCTTACATTATAGCATATTTATCCAAATGGAATTAATAAAGTACCCACTGCAGGTTTCCTGCACTGATTGCATGCATGGCCGGATCGGGCCTGGGGCTGGCCTGCTGCTACGGCGGTGGAGTGCAGTCAGATCAGGCCCAGGGCCAGCCTGCTGCGGTGTCAGCCGGCAGCGCAGCCGAATCATGCCTGGGGCCGGCCTGCTGTGGTGGCAGTGGAGTGTGACGGCTGGTGGAAGGTGCTGGGGGGCGAGCCCACTAGCAGCAATGAGGTGGTCAGGGCTGGCTTGGGTCTGGTGGCAAGGTGGTGATGGGGCGAGGGCTGGCTTGGGTCTGGTGGCAAGGTGGTGATGGGGCGAGGGCTGGCTTGGGTCTGGTGGCAAGGTGGTGATGGGGCGAG
>ML685860.1:4847909-4924172 GCA_007922175.1 Pelusios castaneus | reverse complement strand
GGGCGAGGGCTGGCTTGGGTCTGGTGGCAAGGTGGTGATGGGGCGAGACAGGAGCTGGGCCACTCACCTGGGCTCCACGGGGGAGTGTGGCGGGTCAGGCGGCCGGAGAGTGGCTGGGGGGAGTGGTCACTCAGCGCCTGGGCCAAGAGATTGCGCGGGCCTTTGGGGTTTCTGCGCAGTGGTGCGATGGCTGTTGTGCGGCCGTGCACTTGCACAACTTAGAGGGAACATCGTTCACAGGAGATGCTCTCTTCCTTCCTTGGGACAAAGGCCTTCTTTATGCCTTTTCCCCCATTCCCTCTAATACTGAAGAGCCTGTTGAAAATAAGAAGAGAGAAAGGTGACTCTATGTCCACTGATAATTCTCCCAATTTTTCTTTCCTTACCGTGTGTCACAGAACGAGAGATGCACTCTCTATGCTAATATGTGGTTTCTGCAACTCAAAGCGTAGCTTCTTCATGGTTCCAGCACATACACATCTTGCTCCAAGGAGGGGGGAGGGGCTGTTATGCAGTAGAAATGGTAACCTTGGATACCAATTGCATAACAGAGTCACCCTTAAGCATTCTATGAAGTTAATCTCCTTGTCTGTTACCTTCTCAAAGGGTTTCCCTGTACCAGAAATATGCAGAGCAGCCACCTGGGCATCTGTGTGTGCTTTTGCAGAATACTACACTATCCTGTATATTTGGTGTCTGTACTATTGTCTGTATCAGATTTCACTGTGAAGTCTTGGCCCTCTAGTGGTAGGTACGGTTTGGGAGTCACCTGGAGTGGAGCATGCATTGGTACGCTATATGAAGAAGAGGCAGTTACGCTCCCTTGGACAATAATGAAGGTTCTTTGAGATGTGTTCCCCTGGGTGCTCCATGATCCCTTCTCTTCTCTCTACTTTGGAGTTCTAGTAGTTGACTTTGCAGTAGAAAAGGGGCTGAAGAAGGATTGTTCCTGCATGGTGGCTGACCTCATGGCAGTCGGGAAGCACTGCATGCATGGGCAGGATGGATTGCTACCAAAGCTCTCTGAGGGGACTGGTATATTGAAGAACTATTATTACTGCACAAGAAGTGCAACTTCCTCTTCTGTATTCTGCTGTTCTGTTCTCTATGAATTTACTAAGTCTTTTATCGCTTTTATGCAATAAACTGTGACAACATCCTTGAAAAATACTTTGATTAGAAATCTGAATTGTCAGCTTTAAATAAAGGAGGAGAAATAAGAGACTCAGTATTTATGTTCCATCAGTCATCTTAGCATTTCATCATCTTACGTTATGATCTCAACCTGTGACTCTTGTACTTAGGGTCAGCCATGTTGACTAAATAATTGAAAGAGAACAGAGTTCCTCTGAGTTGTTGTTCTTCAATTTTGTCCTTGTTTATTCCAGTTCTTTGTTGCTAATTAGATCAAACTAGATTTCTGCTTGGACCGCGTGACTGTCATCAGGCTGTAATCTGTTAAACCAGTAAACCCCCGATTCGCTAAAGAATCGCAAATTGAAGAATGGTAATCACTTAGTGTTTACTCCAAACTTTTCAGGGATGAGAAATGATGGAGGGTGGAGTGTCCTGAGTTTCTGCACTCATAAGTAAGAAAAACATTGGAGTTCAAAGGGTAAAATTATGCAAATTAAAAACCACAGCTCAGTCCAGGGGTTCGGGTGGCAGCAGAAGCTCCGCCGGAGCTTCTGCTGCCCCCCGATCCCTCAGCTGCTCCTGCTGTCAGCAGGAGCGGCGGCGCTTCAGTGCCCCTGCCCCTGCTGACAACCGGAGCCCGGGAACTGAGCTGGGGGGCTGGCTCAAAGCGGAGCTGGCCCCCCCCCCCCCCCAAGCTCAGTCCAGGGGTTTGGGTGGCGGCAGTAATCCACAGGCTTATGCATGGCATGGACGTGGATTCAGCTGCTGCGCGCGCACAGCTGTGTCAGTTATATGCGCGCGCAGGAGCTGCGTCCACGTCCCTCCATGCATATATACAACTGTGGTTTAGTTATATAGATCCCTCCATTTTTCTGAAGTTGTTTTTGTAAATATAGTATCCCCATGCCGATTTAGTTCCTTGTTGTATAAAATGTTTGCTGCATTTTGATCAAAGTACTCCTTGAGCTGAGTGCAAACTTCAATGTACTCAGGATAGCTGAATGCAAATAGAGAGTTACCCTGTGAGTTCTGTTCCATTACAACATCTAGGCCAGCATCGTGCTTAGAAGACACTGCAACACACTTAACGGCACCAGAAACAGCACTGTCCGGGAAGACAAAGGTGAAACAGCACCATATTGAGCCTCCCCTTCCTTCCTCACCATGCTCCATTACTTCCTACAGATCACCCATTCTTTTGGCACATGATGAGGCCCTTTCACCGCTTCTACACTCTACCTCTGATGAAACGAACTCCATGACTCTTCAGAACATTCTTTTCCTACCAGACCCTACTTACATCAATCATCCACATTACCCCTTGTGTGGACCACCTCACTACTACAGCCCTACGAGATACCCCCCTCCAGTACTGTATCATGCACACTGGAATCCGTATCAGAACTACTCAATGCATCTTAATCCACCTCATGCTTCCCACATGGATATGCCATGCTTTGCTAAACTGATCATATCTGCCTCAGTTTCTCAAATTGGAACCCAAGGGGTACCAAGTACTACTTATGCTCATATGGACTCACCACGTGCTCTCCATGAGTCTTCCTCTTCTCTGGATGAGGCAGTTGTCCCACAATCAACACTTCTTCTGGATGACCCAAAATTTTTTCATGAACTCCCCAAGAGACTCTCCAGAGAGCTGTAAGTTCCCCTTGAGGAAGTGAGAGTCTTCCCACAGGAGGATGACAGAAATTTTACATACTACGGCCAAAATAGCCGTCCCCATGGATGATGCCCTGATGGAACCATCAGCTGTAATCTGGACAACCCTCATGTTCATCCCACCCACCAACAAAAGAAATTATAGAAAATATTGTATTTCACCCAAAAATCTGGAGTTCCTTTTCATCCAGCTGGATCCCAATTCATTAGTTGTTGATGCAGCCACCCACAGGGCGAAACAAGCAACCCACAGATTTGAAAAGGAATGGAAGAGACTAGACCTTTCAGGCAGGAAAGTTTATTCATCTGCTACACTTATGATGAGTCTCTAATTACGAGGTACTCCTTTCCAATTACGATCACTCCATCTATGACAAATTGTCACTCTTCTCTGACGACATTCCAGAAGCTGAGAGAGAGAGCAATTTAAAAAGCTTATTGAGGAAGGACAATTAGTAGCATGCACATCATTACAGGTGGCAATGGATGTTGGGAATACGGCAGCCAGAACAGTGGTGACGGCTGTGGTCATGTGCAGAGCCTCATGGCTGCACAGTGCAGGCCTTCCTAAGGAATTGCAATAAAAAATTGAGGAGTTACTGTTTGATAAATCACACTTCTCTGCTGAGAAAAAAAAATGAGGTTCTCCACTCAGTGAAGGACTCCAGAACCACCCTGTGGACTATGGACATTTACACAACTACCACCAAGAGGAGACAATACAAGTTCCAATGATACAATCATAAATACCCATCTCAAAATCAGTATAGATATCATGATAACCAGAGAGCCATGTAAATCCCAGTGAAGGAAACAAAATCAACCTTCCACCACTTCTCAACCACCACAGTCTAAACAACAATTTTGAAGATGTGGTTGAAAGACCGAGAACAATTCAACTCTATGCAGTGCACCCTACGCCTCTCAACAACCTAGAATTGTTCCTCAGGCCTTTCTACAACAACTAGTCATCAGTAAAAATGAACAAATGGGTCTTGCAGACCATTACTTTAGGTTACATCATTCCACTCCTATCCAAACCCTCTCCCACCACCCCCCCTCGTCCCTTTTCAGGGACCCCGTTCACGTGCACATCTTGGCACAAGGAGTAGAGCATTTACTCCAAAAGGGGCCATAGAGCATGTACCAACCCAACACATCGGAAGGGGATTCTATTCGAGGTACTTCATAGTACAAAAGAAGAACGGAGGCTGGAGACCCATCTTAGATCTAAGATGATTAAACAAATTCGTAATGAGCAAAAATTCAGAATGACAACTCTGAATATGATGATTTCCTCACTGTAGAGGCAATTGGTTCTCGACCCTTGACCTCCATGATGTGTACTTTCATGCGTGGATTCATGTAGCACATCACTGTTTCCTCAGATTCCTGTTTTCTGGTGACTGTTATCAGTACGAAGTCTTAGCCTTTGGGCTCTTTACGGCTCTTAGGGTTTTTTCAAAAATTATTGTCGGTGTCATGGCCTATCTCAGAAGACAAAGAGTATTTATCTTCTGATATCTAGATGACTGCCTTCTAACATGACTGTCAACCAGTAGAGCTTTCTAGCCAACTGATGGTAACTACCTTCCAGTGCTTGGGTCTGAGAATAATTTTGAAAAATCATCACTAACACCAACTCAGAAAATTCAATTCATAGGAGTAGACCTCGACTCCATTGAGGCCACAGCCTCTCTACCATGTCAGAGGTACATAACAATAAAATCTCTGACCATATCACTCATCTTATAACAGCAAGGACAGTTCTCCAACTTTTGGGCCACATGGCAGTGACAACCTCTGTTGTCCCCCATGCATATCTACACGTGTTGTCTCCAGGCATGGTTTGCTACAGCACACAAGCCCAACAGACACACTCTATCACTATCTCTAAGGACACCAAAAGAGATCAAGGACTCCCTCACCTGGTGGATAGTTGGAACTAATAAGGTGTGTACCTTTTTCCCAGGACAACCCTTCCATCATGATCATGACCGATGCCGCCCTACTGGGATGGGGGGGGGGCGCACACATGCAACACCTTGCTATGCAAGGTTGATGGTCAGAGGCTGAGTCCCTCATGCACATAAATGTCCTAGAACTTCATGCAGTGTGCAATGCATGCAGACGATTCCATGCCTACGTAAGGAACAAGTCTGTAAAAGTAATGACGGACTATATCGCATCAGTATTCTACATAAACCATCAAAGGGGAGCCAAATCCCAAACCCTATGCTTGGAATCAGTAAAACTGTGGAACTGATGCATAAGGCATGAGGTAAACATCTCTGCTGCATATGTACTGGGAAAACAAAATATCATTATTTTAGTTCTCGTGGTTGGATGTGGATGAGGATGTGGATATCTTACTCATCTTTATAACAGCAAGGACATCCAACCACGAGTGGCAGTTAAACAATGCAGTCCTAGAAGAACTACTTCATCAATGGGGCCACCCAACAACAGATTTGTTTGCCATAGAACAGAACAGGAAATGCCATCAACATTGCTCGAGGACAGTCTTGGGCTCAGAATCACTGGGTGACGCATTCCTGATGAACTGGAACAGCGGATTCCTATATGCTTTTCCACCGACCCCTTTGTTATAGAGTCCTATTCAAGATCAGAATGGACAAAGTGCATCTGATACTCATAGCTCCAGCCTGACCATAACAAACTTAGTATTCCAATCTAGTATCCCTCTCAATATGCAAACCCATAACACTGCCACATAAACACAACTTCTTATATCAACACCGGGGTCATATCCTGCACCCGGATATACACATACTTCACCTGACAGCCTGGATAATAAATGGCTCTCCACTACTGAATGGCAATGCTCAAATGAAGTACAAGTTCTAAATAATAAGAAGCGATCCACAAGAAAAATGTACTTTAAAAAATGGCACAGGTTTCTTTCATGGTGCGAAACCAAACATATCACACATTCATCTGCATCCATTCTGACCATTTTATACTATTCCCTACATCTAAAAACCTCAGGATTCTCAATGAGTTCTCTAAAAGTACACCGATACATGATCTCAGCCTTTTATAACAGAGATCTCAATCCACATTTACTATCTAAACCAATTGAGAAAAGATTCTTGGCTGATTTTTCAAAAGACCTTTCCCACAGTTAGGGGTCCAATACCTACATGACACCTGGGCCTAGTCCTCAAAGCCCTGATGCAACCACCGTTTGAACCCTTAGTCAGATGTTCACTTTTTATTCTCTCTATGAAAGTATTATTTATGGTCGCCATCACTTCTGCCAGACGAGTCAGAGAAATCAGTGCCTTAATGGCTGGCTTACCATATACATCTTTTCATAAAGATAGGGTCACTCTTAGACCCCACCCAAAATTCTTACCAAAGATTGAATCTAATTTCCATTAAACCAAGCCATTCACTTGCAAGTTTTCTACCCAAAACAACAAAAGGATGCTCAGGAATCAGTTCTTCATATGCTCGACGTCTGCAGAGTGATCGCCTTTTACCTTGAGAGAACAAAGACATTTAGAAAATCTGACCCATTACTTGTCTCTATAGCTCAATATTCAAAGGGAAAGGCAATTGCCAGTCAGAGGATCTCCAACTGGATTTCTCCCTGTATTGTCATGTTATGAGCAAAGAGTTCTACAAGCCCCCTCAGGGACCAAAACACACTCCACAAGAGCAATGGCAACATCTGTTGCTCTTCTCAGTGACCTCCCTATCACTGATATGTGCAAGGCCAGTACATGGGCATCACCCTCAACATTCATCAAACATTATGCCATAGAAAGATCACTTGACCTCTAAGGACACCTTGGTCAATATGTCCGTTCTTTTGTCAATCAACATATAGCAACCAAAGTCCCTCCTCCTCTTTGAGACATTGCTTTATAGTCACCACAAATGGAGTACCCACAGGCACAACACTCGATCAAGAAGAAAAGGTTGCTCATCTTGTGCAGTACTTCTTCGAGATGTGTCCCCCTGAGGATGCTCCGCTACCTGCCCTTCTTCCCTCCCTCAGTAGGCGATTCTGCAGTGAAGAAAGAACTGAGGGTGGCGGGCAGCGCCTACTTACTATGAACAGCACCAATGGCCTCGCGAGACCACCGGAGCATGAGTTACCCGCCCTCATGCTGCTGTGGAATTCTCCGATCAAAGATGCTGTGGCACATAACACCACAAGTGGAGCACCCACAGGGACACACACCTTGAAGAAGTAGCAATTACCGCACAAGGTGAGCAATCTTTTCATGCCCATGACCCAACAATTACATCTCTGAGTAAGTTCCAAAGGGGTAGCTATGTTAGTCTGTTGCAGAGAAAGAGAGTCCTGTGGCACTTTTCAAGACTGACAGATTTATTTATTGCATGAGCTTTCATGGAAGAAAAGCCCACTTCGTCAGATGCTTTGAAGATGGGGAAACTTATAGAATGGGAGGAAATTAAATGCAGGGAAGGGTATGACATAGGATCAGGTCAGGCTGTAACAGCAAATCAAAATAGATGTTAGGATTCAAACACTGGAGAAGAGCATATACATGAGGGTGAGTTGTAATCACCTGTTGTAATGAGAAAAAAATCCATAGTCCTTGTTTAACACTAAGGCAACTGAGTCGAATTTACATATAAATTCAAGTTCTGCCGTTTCTCTTTGAAGCTGTGATTTGTTATTTATCTGTTTCAGCACAGCTATTAGCAAGTTGTCAATGGAGTAAATGGAGATTGAAGTGTTCCCCTATTGGTTTTTGAAAGTTGTGATTTCTGATGTCAGATTTGTGACCATTTATTCTTTTGTGTAGAGACTGTCCTGTTCGTCCAATGTATAAGGCAGAGGGGCATTTCCGGTGCATGATGGCCTAAATCACACTGGTGGATGAGCAAGTGAATGAGCCCTTGTTGTAGTAGGTGGCTTGATTTGGTTCTGTGATGGTGTCTTTAGTGTAGATATGAGGACAAAGTTGGCAGCGTGGTCTATTGCAGGGATATGTTTCTGCTTTAATGTTTCTGTTGTTTGGTCTGTAGTTGCTGGTGAATATCCATTTAAGGTTGGGGGCTGTCTGTAAGCAAGCAGAGATCTGTCTCCCAAAGCTTGAGAGAGTGAGGGATCATCTTGTAGAATAGGCAGTAGATCTTTGATGTGATGAAGAGGTCTGAGTTGGGGGTTCTGTTAGTCTTTAAAAGTGCCACAGGACCCTGTTTGTTTTTCTCTGCAGTAGACTGACGGCTACCCTTTCGGAACTTGACAACATGGAAGACACTGAATACGGCTGTTGGAAGTGGAAATTCATCAACTTCATGAAACCACTCGCACGGAGCCAGACAGGTGTCACCTTCCTTTCCAAATGCAAACAATTATACGTTATACCTAACGGAGTGAAGGTATAGAATCCATTACAATCGACCTATTATACAGACTACAGTGAGAGATTGTGCCATAAACTCTCACAGAAACTAAGAAACCACCTAATCAGCATCCTGTACAGCAAACAGAAGAAAATTAAAAATGAACTCTCAACACTGGAATCTCTCTTACAAAACCAACCTACAACCCATTCTTCCACCTGGCTGGACTTCACAAAAAAGAGAAAATCCATCTACAACATGCACTCTGCTTTCCTACAGAAGAAAAAAGACACCAAACTGTCTAAACTCCTATGCACCCCAAGGGATAACAACAGCAACACCTTTAACCTACCCAACAGCATTGTTAATCTTTCATGCTACACAGTTACTCCAGCAGAGGAATCTGTGCTATCTTGGGGACTTTCTTTCTGCCCCACGACCCCCACATGTAAGAGAGAATTCTGCGGTGACCTGGAAAACTACTTTCGCAGTCTCAAGCTCAAGGAAAATTACTACAACACCAACAAAGAATACAATGACCTACAGATAGCTTGCTCCCAACATGGCAAGAAAAAATATTCGACGTGGACTCCTCCTGATGGTAAGAACAACAGACGAGACTGCTATATAGATTTGTTTCTGCCACCGTACAAAGTCTGAAATCGTGGACAGACAACATCCCTTACACCATAACCTCAGTGATGCAGAACACAATTCAATCTAGAGCCTCAGAAACAACTCTGACATTTATTATTAAGGAGGCTGACAAAGCAGGTGCTGTCATCACCATGTATAAATCAAATTATGATCAGGAGGCTTATAAACAACTCTCCAACACAATGTTCTACAAACCACTCCTCTCTGACCCCACTGAGGAATACCAAAAGGAACTACATCACCTACTCAAGAAACTCCCTGAAACAGCACAAGAACAAATCAAGACAGACAGACCACCAGAACCCTGACCAGGGATATTCTTTCTACTACAGAAAATGCATAAAGAAGGAAACCCTGGACACCCCATCATCTCAAGCATTGGCACACTTACAGCAGGATTATTTGGCTACGTGGACTCTCTCCTCAGACCCTATGCTATCAACACACCCAGCTATCTTCAAGACACTATGGATTTCCTGAGAAAAAATCCAAGCCCTTGGTGAACTTCCAGAAAATACCATCCTGGCAAGTATGGGCGTAGAGACTCTTTACACCAACATCTCACACAGAGATTACAAGCCATTAGAGAACTATCCAAGATGACGCCAGAGCAAAACTTGTGGCAAAACTTTGTGACTTTGTACTCACCCGCAACCATTTCAGACTTGAAGATAATTTATACCTTCAAGTCAGCAGCACTGCTATGGGTACCCGCATGGCCCCACAATTTGCCAATATTTTTATGGCCAACTTAGAACAATGGTTCCTCACATCTCATCCCAAAGCACCTCTACTTTACTTATGCTATATTGATGGCATCTTCATCATCTGGACCCACGGCAAGGTTGCCTTTGAAGATTTCCACAGAGATTTCAACGATTTCCACTCCACAACCAAACTTAGTCTGGAACACTCCACACAGGGAGACCCACTTTCTGGACACTACTGTGCAAATTAGTGATGGGCACATAAACACCACCCTATACCGAAAACCTACTGATCTCTATAGTTACCTACACCCCTGGAGCTTTCATCTAAGACATACCACATGATCCATTGTCTACAGTCAAGCCCTAAGATATAACCACATTTGCTCTGATCCTTAAGACAGAGACAGACACCTTCAGGATCTCTATCAAGTATTCTTAAAACTACAATACCCACCCGCAGAAGTGAAGAAACAGATTGACAGAGCCAGACAGGTACCCAGAAGTCATCTACTACAGGAGAAGCCCAAGGAAAAAAATACAGAACGCTATTGGTCATCACCTATGACCCCCAAGTCAGACCTCTTCATCACATCATCAAAGATCTACAGCCTGTTCTACAAGACGATCCCTCACTCTCTCAAGCCTTTGGAGACGGATCTCTCCTTGCTTACAGACAGCCCCCCAACGTTAAATGGATACTCACCAGCAACTACAGATCAAACAAACATTAACGCAGGAACAGATCCCTGCAACAGACCATGCTGCCAACTTTGCCTTCATATCTACACTAAAGACACCATCACAGGACCAAATCAAGCTATCTACCGCATCAAGGGCTCATTCACCTGCTCATCCACCAATGTGATTTAGGCCATCATGTCCTGGAAATACCCCTCTGCCTTATATATTGGACAAACAGGGCAGTCTCTACACAAAAGAATAAATGGTCACAGATCAGAAATCACAACTTTCAAAAACCAATAGGAGAACACTTCAATCTCCCTGTTCGCTCCATTGACAACTTTCTAATAGCTGTGCTGAAACAAATGAATAACAAATAACAGCTTCAAAGAGGAACTGCAGAACTTGAATTTATATGTAAATTCGACTCAGTTGCCTTATGGTTAAAGGAGTATGGATTTGACTTCATCTTCCTCTCTATGCTGTTCCCCAGTGTTTGAATCCTAACATCTATTTTGATTTGCTGTTACAGCCTGACCTGATCTTATGTTATACACTTCCCTGCATTTAGTTTCCTCCCAGTTTTCCATCTTCAAAGCCTCTGACAAAGTGGGATTTTCTCCCACGAAAGCTCATGCGGTAAATAAATCTGTTAGTCTTTAGAAGTGCCACAGGAGTCTGTTTGTATATTTGAGCAATGCATTCCAGTCTTGCAGCGATGGCAGCAGGGGGTGCTGTGACCCAGGACCTGAGGGTCAGAAATCCAATACTGGGTCCCGATGCATAGTTTGAAAACCACTGAGATAAATTCATATTGATGTTTGGAAATTAATAAATGCTAATAAGTCACTCATAATATTGATCAGCAGCTTTCACATTTGCTACCGGTAGAATGAGAATCAGCTATCTGTGAAGATTATAAAAGAAGCTGGGATAGCCAGATTTATGTAGATTCATGCTCTGATACCCTGCCTGCCTAACTTCCAGAAGCTTCTAGACTGTAGGAAACTAAGTGCTCTCTTCCCCTTGCAGTATTTTATACCGCCAATGTTATCTCTTTCAACCATCTAATGGCTGTTGATTCCACCAGCTAGTCATGCCCAATTTTCTGCAGTCATCAGTGGCTCTACCCATTCTCTGTTCCTTGTAGGCTTCTAGTCAGTTCATTATGTTTTCTAATAGGTAGAACAAGATTCTAAATGTTTACATCACTCCCCTTTTTTGGGTATTTAAAAATTTCCATTCACAGATTGAAACTAGACTCTGTTTCTAGTATCAAAATTCTTTAAATGTATATTTGGTTCATGTAAATTCTTCAGAGTTATATAGCAATTAACAAGGCATTTATTGACAAGTGTATTGATTGCTCCATGTGTATTTTCCTTTCTTTCGCTGTCCATTTCCATGCTTTCAAAGGGGTAATTTATTTTTGTTATTCTTTAGAATATATGCATACATATATACCTTCATACTGCAATTTAAAGTTAACAATTATTTTGTTTGTTATGGTCCAGAGGTTATTTTTTTTCTTTACTTAGGTGGAAGTGAGTCCCTCCATATATCTCAAAAACTATTTGTGGCTTATGGGGAAGAATGCAGGGGTGAGAGAGAGCTGTCTTTGTGCACAGAGATAAAGCAGAGAAAATTGTATGCAGAGCTTGTTATGACCTGGGAAGTGCTACAGTAGCTGAAGTCCATAGATCACATTCAGCTATATCTAAGGCAGTTTCCATAGTTCGCTTGAGAAATGTATCTGTTGCAGAGATTTTCAGGGCTGCTGTCTGGAACTTAGTTCATATGCTTGTGCACTTATGCGATGTATGTCTGGGCCTTTCTGTGAAACTTCTTCCTTACAAACTTCCTGTCTCAAGTTGAAGCTCTTTTATTTAAAGGAGAAAATGCTGCTGACTTTCTAAGTAGGGTAGGTGGCCGGCTAGAGCTTTGACTTTCCCATGTGGTAACATAGACTCCAGCAACCAGACAGGGATTTCCACTGACTGCTTAAGTTCACTCTAGGGTCTAGCAACCAGCTGGCAGACTCTGCAGCAGTCTTCTACTTCATTTACGTTTAAAGTCTTGCATTGCAGAATCCTGCCCAGAATGAACTGAAATCAGATTCTCTAACTACACGATATGGGTTCTGGAATGCATGATAGGAACTGGTTCATCTCATACTTGTGGATATAGTTACACTTTCTACATGTGGAGGCCCATATTTGGTACCTGTTGTTACTCCAGAAGGCTTTTCTCAAGCTCTTTAATGTCTGCTGCAGATTGTAAGTTCAGTTCAGGAGCTGATGCCTCATTTAGAGTTACACATATAGATAGGATCACATTTTCAAAGGGGCATCAGCCTATTCTCTGGGTAAATAGCTAGCTGATTCATGCGTACTTGTCTGAGTTTTTGTGTATTCGGAAAAGTCATCAGTAGCTATCTGATTTGTACATACTGGAGTTTTTACACAGGTGAAAGCTTGCATCAGAAAAAATGTATTCATGTAGTGAACATTTGTTGCAGGCTGCTTCTGAAAGTTGTTTGATTCCCTGTGATTTTACTGTGAAGAATGATTAGCTGGGGATATAAAATGTCCCATATGTGCCAATATTTAGACATCAGTCTCTATGGTATTGAATGCGTTTAGCCAGCCAAATGGGCCAATTCTAGTCTCACCAGATAGCAAAGATTTTAAAACAAATTGAAATGGTGGTAGATAAAGTGGGTTTCTGCATGTAGACCTTGAGATCCCACTTGAACTTCCTTGTGACCTTTCTTCTGATCCCCAGAGGTAGGTTACAAAAGTATTTAATGCTTCTCCATTGGCATAAGAATCCTGTGCTAGGGTGTATCAGTCAGATTAATTTGACTGAAGTGAGACAATATTAGACTGATCTGGTATGTTTATGGATTCTGTGCTGTACTAGTCAAATGTGGATCTAGCCTATACTAAGTGGGCATGTTAAGTTCCCTAAGGCTTTGTAATGGCTTTAGCTGAAATAATGATCCATCTGAATCTGGATCACCCCTCTGGAAAAATCTGAATCTGTGGCTTCTTATTGACCCAAACCTAACTGTAAACATTATCATTCAAGTGTCTGAAATATTTATGTTAGCGCTGGCAATTACAATGCATGAAGTATATAGTTAAGTCCCACGGGTATGTTAGTTTTCACAAAACCTGACATGAGCAATCCAGGAAATAGAAAGATATTTCCATCTGGTCGGACCATCACAGATTTGCATGAACAATGGAGGCAAATTGAGTATTTTAAAACCTCATTTATCCTATTCTATTTCATAATAAAATATTAGTGTGAGGTTTTCATTCAAGAATAATTGCAATTCAGTGAAATGGGTTTTACTGTCACCTGGTTTGTGACTCAGGAGGGGAATGGTAATAAGTATTATGCTTCAAAATGCTCAACAATGACAAACAATTTCTTTAAATTTAGTCTAAAATCAGAATCCACACACAAAAATTGTATGGATGCTCAAACAGTTAGGTACTGCCAAAAATTTGCATTTTGCTGGCTGACTTATAGTTCCTGGCCCCATCAACATATAAAAAAGGTGGTCAGGTTTCAAAGGGGTAGCCATGTTAGTCTATTGCAGAAAAACAACAGAGTCCTGTGGCACTTTTAAAGACTAACAGGTTTATTTATCGCATGAGCTTTTGTGGGAGAAAATCCCACTTCGTCAGACGCTTTGAAGATGGGAAATTTACAGAATGGGAAGAAATTAAAATTTTAATTTTGTTTTTTTTATATTAAAAAGGTGGCTTCTGTCTTCATTTTTTTGCAAATTAGGCACAGCCTTTGGACTTCTGATGAGTTGACAATATAGCCATTCATTGGCATCTGCCTCGCCTGAAGCCATTCTATCTTAAACTACCACAACTAGGTTATTAAACCCAAATAGACCTTTTGCAGAACAGAAAGTATAACTGCAGTAGACCCTTACTGATTCCCACTGCAAAAGATTGCAAAAGACTGATTTTTTTGTATTAATAACTGAACACAATAAAAGAGCAAGGTTCCTGCCTCATAAAAAATACTTTGTTCATTTAATTTGGTAAGTGCGGCTGCTTTTAATTATTTGCTTTTTCATAATGTGTTAGCAAATGCACTACAATTTTAAGTCAGTAAAGTGAGATCTCAGCACTGTGCTATTCCTTCTATTAAATATTTGGTGAGAAATATTTGAAGCAACTTCCCCCCCATCCCCACAGATATAAAGTCTGGATTAGCAAAATATGGATTAACAAGGTCCTACCACATGATAATTTTGCCAAATATACTCCATATCTAAGTAACCACAGAACTACCAGTGTGGTGTTTGGCTTTACCAATACATTGGAACACATTCAGCAGAATTAAGTATCAATAATGGCTTCACCTGACTGATTCCCTCTTCACCCTGTTTACATTGCTATGCATTGTTACACTTGTCTGTTATGTTTTGCTGATATTTTTCCTGTTTGAATGGAAAAAGCATAATTTAGCCCCACATGTAACCAATGGCCAGAATGAAAACTTCCCTCTCGCCTTTTCCCAAGATGTACGTGTGACCACAGTCTCACAGCATGTGGATTAAATCTTCTTTGTAGTTTCAACACTTGTAACAGAACTATGTTGATCTCAGACCTAATCTTTCATCTTCCAGTACAGATTATTAACATTGCTAAAAAATTTATATAAAAAAACCCCAAGAAATCCCATGGCACTTACGAAGACTGACAAATTGATTTATTGCATGAACTTTCATGGGAGAAAATCCCGTTTTGTGTTTCTCTTCCTGTTCCATAATTAAGAACTGGATCTCACTGTTCCTTACTCTCATCTCTGGGAGTCTTAAGTATATTTAGTTGCCACCATCACAGTGTATGAGACAAAGGTATGGATTAGATGTTTGGGGAAGCACAAAATCTGATTGATTTTTGATTTTTGCTCAGTAACCTGGTCAGCTCACAATCCAGTGTCTTCTGCCTGGACTATCTTCACTTTGAATCACAAATCACAACTGTAAATAACGCCATAGTTCATAATCTGGCTATAGCTTTTTTATTATTTATTATTCTACATAGGTGCTTGATTCAAATTTGCAATAGATCCCTTCCTCCACACACCCCATTCTGTGCATTCTGCTCCATGTCCTTAATTTCTTCATGACAATGTATGTTATTCCTGGGAGGGGAAACTCTAAAGTGTCCACCATGAATTGGTGAACTTTCTTCTAATCTCAGCCCTTGGCAGTGAATTCACTTCTGGAATCCACAGTGCATATGTCTGTTATGTAAATTAAGTTATTTGATGTACTTGAGATATAGAAGTTTGTTTTGTCTTAATTCTTTCCCAAATAGACATTGAAACAAATGTCTGTTTTACTGGAATAGACCACCCTAACCTCTACAGGAAGCTCTACCTCACTAGCTGTACACCACAAGAATAGGCTGGGGAGTGGAAATTAGTCCCCCTGAGTCTGCCTTGACATTTTGTAAAACTAAGATCCCAATTACTTTTAAAACTGTCATCTGTCCTATATTCAAAGTCAATTCCTTGTTACTCTTTGAACTCTGTGATATATAAACATGAAGGAGTTGAGTTAATTTAGGGTAAGATTTCTGATTTAAAATATCTATCTTATACCCAGAGAGAGTTTTTCTCCAATTTCCCTATGACATTTAACACTGCAAGAAGTTCGGCTTGGGTCACTTACAACAGTATGACGTCTGCATTCAGAAGTAATTTATGCTGTCTGTCATGTGACATTTCCCCTTTGCTAGAGACCTCCAAAGATTCTAAAGACAGTGTACATCTCAGTGACAAGGGGAATCCTTGCCATGCTCCTGTGAAGCCAGAGGGGATATTAAGTCATTTGTCTGTACCAGTCCTTCCTAGTGTGAATAAACTGACCAAATCAACAATCTGAAATTTAACCCCAGACCAGATATTTTTGTGTCTAAGCCAAATATCACCATTCAGTCCATTCAAAAGCTGTGTGTCTAGTGACATTCCCATGAGTAACTTTAAATTATCCTTCAACTCCCACGGAATGTGTAATAGTTTTTAGATAACATCTGCTTATGTCTTATTTGAAACGAAATCCACCTTATATTAATTAATTATCTTATTTAATCTATCAACCGTGACATTAGTAAATACAGTTGTCTCTCTAATCTGCACTTTATAGTTGGCAGAAACAATTGGCCACCTCTCAGCAGAGACTAGGCTGTTGTGATATGCCATCTTGTGAAGGATTTATTTATAAACTGATGGTTTCATGCAGTGCTTCATGGAGGGCTGCAGATCCACATAGTGCTGTTTGGTCTTCCCGGTTGTTTACAGCTAGTGGAAGATGAGAGGAGCAAACACAGGAGTTGCCGCTAGGAACCATTCTGAAGAGCTGCACAGAGCCTGGACCTGAAACTGGTTACCGGAAAGACTTCAATGACTGTGGCAGGACTAGGGCCAGGTGCTGGAAGCCACCATGAAGCCTCCAGTGCAACTAAATCCTGCACGACATTGGAGGCCTGCCTGGCACTCTCCTCAGCCCGCTTACACCATCTGACGTCAGGTTGCCTCCTTCTCTTACTGCTGCACTGCCTTTCTCCAAACCCTGGCCCCAGTTCTGAGGTGGAGGAAACCTAGCTTTGGTGGAGTGGGGCTGAGAAAAGGGAAGTGCCTCAGTCAACCTGCTTTACTTTTTCAGAAAAGCTCACACCCCTCTGGTGAACCTTAGTGAAGGAGAAACGAAGAAATCGTTGCTGTATATTCTATAAGATGACTTTGTTTATAAAGCCGAGGCACCCAGAACACCGCACCAATAGTTAATTGTTTTTCATAAATCATGAAATCACTGCAAGATTGGTCATATCAAGACCAGATCGTGGACTAAAAGCTGACTATGTGGGCACCAAACTTGGGATCATGGTAACTGACTTAAGCTCTCAAAGAGGAGAATTTCAATTGCTTAAAAATGATAGTTGGGCTGTGGCAGAGTTCCCGCAGGAGTTCCCCTGGCCAGATTTGGCTTAGCAGTGGTGTATATCTGGGATAATTCCAGAGAAGTAAATGGGGCTCCTCCAAATTTACATCAACTGGAAGCGATACTGAAATTTGGTCCTCGTTACCTAGAAGTCATTTAATGTCTAGTCTCAGGTGAGTTCTCGCCTCTCTGCAAGTACCATGGTCGGTACAGGGGAAAGCAAGAAGGGAGAAGTGAAGGACATGTCCCATGTACTCTGGGGCTGGGGGAGGGTTCTGCTTATTCTGTTTCTGATTTCTGCTTGCGCTGCTTTTCCCAAATCAGTGCTATTTTGATATTTCCCTCTTAATAAAAGGTTTACTTTCTACACTCAGACCCTGTGCTTGTGAGAGGAAAAGTATGGTATTTTAGGTCGCGTAGGGGATGGTGTGTGATTTCCCAGGTGACAGGGTGGAGGCTCAAGCTGGTTTGGTGTTGTATCATTGACAGGAACATCTAGATATAGAACCCAGCCCTTTGCTGCTGCTGGTTCTATCTGGCAGATAGGTTATAATAATGAAGATTCTGGTTCTTTCAGAATCTGATTCTACTCTGAAAAATGACTTGTGTATAAATGCAGCTTCTTACTTATTAGCTCTGCTCCATTTCTGTACTGGAGTCAGATTTGTGATTAGTAACAAAAATACATTTCTGCTGCTCTCTAGTCCTGTGCAGACAATTCTGTTCCTCCTTGTGCACAGAATTGTTTGTCACTCACACCTGTGCAAGCCCCATTAAATTCAGTGCAGGCAAAGGGCAAAATTCAGCCTGTAGAACCTTTGCAACTATTGAAGCTAGGGGGAAAAAATTCAATTTCAGTTCGCAAGCTGAGTTGCAGTGCTGGCAGGTGGATGAAGTATGTTATTAATTGTAAACAGAGCACCTTGATACAGAAATCATTGAGAAATGATGAACACAGAACCCAGCAATGTCATCTTGTAGTGTCACTTTTCAGCATAGGCAGTGATGGTTACAACTAATATTAGCTATGTCTAGGACTTAGTGTGTCTAGAATTTATTTTGACCAAGTTATTATGTTAAAAAGACAAACATCTGGAGTACCTCTGCATCCTTCTTCGTTACTTTCTTTGTCAGGTGTTTCTTTGGCATGTAAACTCAACTGCCCTCAGATTTGCTGATATCACCAGAGTCAGATGGGGGACAACGCATACTGGAAAAGGGAACTGAACTGAAAAGGGTTGTACAGAGATCAGAGCAATGACAGAAGAAGACAATAAGGGGAGAATTGGTCTTAATAAATGTGAAGTCCTGCAGGGAGAGGAAAAAATGGAAAACAAAGAAGATGTAAATAGGGGGATGTGCCTTTTTTTAATTGATGCAAGGTTTTTCATCTTACCTGGATTAATATTGCCCTAATAATACTTTAAATTTAAGTGAAGACTCAGAAGGTGGGAAGATGTTAATGTGAACATCTTTAATAATGAGAACAACTTGTCTAGTTTAAAGGACAGTTAAAATCACAACCTGGTGCTGTCTTAAGTGCTTTTCCAGTCTTTAGTAGGTTTGGAGCCTGACTGAGGAATTTTCCAAGTGTTGCTTGTTTATAAACAAAATTGTGTCTGTACATCCCCATCCACTGCAGTCTATGGCAGTATGTTTGTGGATTTGGATGGCTACCCCCACGGTGATACACTTTTATCATACAGGGGAAGAAGATTAGTTCAAACCTAGACTTGCAATAATTTATCACATTCTTTGCTTTAAGTGCATCACTTGCAAAAAGCAGATGTTTGCAGCTCCATTTTTAGCTCTGAAAAATGCTTTCTTTGAGTTTGATTGATGGACGTCCCTGTTTCATTAATAGTTGGGCTTTTTCAGAAAGCTGTTATTACCAGGAGAATTTGGTGTGGGTTTCAGTTTTTCTTCTTGCTTTGAAAATCTATTATTAATGTGTTTTGTTAAGAAAACACAACCCAACTTCAATTCAAGCAGCTTGCTTCACACTCTGAGCTTCCCTTAAAAGCTTCCTCTGTTAAGCCCTTTTAAAATCAATAGTACAAATGTTCTTAGTGGTTCAGGTTTTCTCCTGTTTGCTGTTAATTTCTAATTTTATTGCAGGGTCTTGGGGTGCACACAAATTGCTGTGTGACAAATAGCTCTGTCTATATCCTTAATATTTTTTGTGGTGGCTCCTGCATGATCTTGCACTTAGTCTAACATGGCTGCCCCTTTGGAACTTGCAGGATCCAGCTTCTGATGTTGCTGAGTTTTGAGCCTTTTGGAGACTACTGCTCACTGGGGCCCCAGGAGTACTGTCTTGTGGCACCAAATGTTCAGAGTGGGGCTCAGTATGGGCTTTGTGACTCCAGACTCCTCTTATTATGACTAGTTGCAGGTGGTGAAGGGGTATCCCAAATTCCCGTATATTTTACTGTTAAACCCTTTTATAGTTCAGTATCTAGTTATGACTGAAAGTGTTAACTGGCGCTAATCTGCTAACACCACCTTCCCCCACCATTCTGGACCCTAAGGGTATGGCTACACCGCAAAGAAAAAATCAGTGGCTGGCCTGTGCCAGCCTCCTGAGGCTTGGGTTGTGAGGCTGTTTTATTGCAGTGTAGACTTGTGGGCCCAGCCTGAGTCCTTAAGCACCCCACCTCCCAGAGCCCAGGCTTCAGTCTGAGCCCGGACTCTAGGCCCCTGCGAAGTGGAAGAAGTCTGTACAGTAATGAAACATTCCTGCAGCACAAGTCCTTCAAGCTCGGGTCAGTTGGCCTGGGCCAGCTGGTGTGAATGTCTAGTTTCTGTGTAGCCAGACATACCCATGGATGCGATAAGCCGCATTGTCACTCTGTCTGGTCTCGATTCACATCTCTAATAGCAGAGGTGGGGTGTGGGGGGGAGAGGATGTGGGGTTACGTGCACTTTTAGATATTGAGCATGGGACTGAGCATGCTCAGTAACATTGCTGAAAGCTGGCCGCTCTCTCTGCTACCCCACTCTTGGCAGGCACTGGTTGTGTCTCTAGTAGCATTTCCAGCTGAATTGTTAGCTGGCTTGGGGCTTATACAGAGATCTTTTGGTGTCTAGAAAAATATCCTTCTGGACAGGATCCATTTTTGTGTGTGTGGTTTCCGAAGACATGTCCGTTTCATTGTGGGCCATGTTCAGACTGACCAATATGTGCCGGTTTTCTTTGCAGCGTCTCAGGGAGCTCCACACAGTGTGCGCAGACTGGGAGCATTATCGGGGTCTTGGTTTGGAAGCTTTTGTAATTTTGCCACCACTCTTTGGTGCAACATTAGCATGTGTTCCAGAAGTGCCTCTTCCGTGTCTGCTCTTCTAGATCTTGACATTCTCTGACTACTGGAAAGACGACAATGTTCCCTTCTGCCCAGAGAGCAGGGACATCTAAGATCTCCTGATAAGGCCGTATGGAAGCACAGACCATGGTTATTGTAATGGACTTGAGCACTGTGAACTACATGAGCAGGTATCACAAATTGGCACAATTGGGCTGTGTCAGTATTGTAACAGAGGGGAGACATCTAACCAGATAATCCTGCAACAGCGGAAGCACACAGTAACCACTCAATTCAGATGAGAAGCTGCGTAGTGCTGGATAACAGTGGGAGGTCCACTGGAAGCAGTATAGTTAATCTGATATGGGAATGCATCCTATACAGTACAACTCATTCTGATGTACAGCTATACTAAGTGGATTAATTATAACAGGGTAAGTCTTGAGATAAGGAAGGGGGAGCATTTTATGGGTTGATATGAGGTCATTTGTGCCCAAAAACCTTTTTTTTTTTTTTTTAAAAAAAAAAAAAGAAAAAAAAAAAAAAGAAAAAGAAAAAACGTATCAGTCTGCTCAAAGCCAGTCTTGAACAGGCCTCCAAAAATCCAGCTAAGAGGGCAGCATGAGTCGTAGGCCCCAGAGGCAGATGTATGTTTCTACTATTTGTCCTGTCTGGAGAAATCCTATTCCCTGATCATTGCTCAGTAGGCAGCAGAGGCTTTGTTCCCAGTGAGGAATCTTCATGAGCCAATCACAGATCTATCGTCAGACCAGCCCCCTCCTCCTGTGCTGGGATGGAATATGATATTTTCAGCTTGAGAGAGAGGCAAGATATGGATGACTCCGGGACTAAAGAAGTCTGTACTAAAGATTCATAACAGCCATGCTCCACAGTCCAAGTCTGCGCCAGACTCCAAGGAGTCAGACATGTAAAGACTGCTGACTGAGAAATTGAGCCTTCAGAAACTTGATTGCTGCTGTTCAGCGGTTTTCAAACTTTTCTTCTTGGGACTGAGTGGAAAAAAAATCATTTATGCCAATGACCCAACAATTAAATCTTTGAATAATGCATTCCAGTCTTGCAGGGGTGCCATGACCTGAGGGTTTGCGATCCAGTACTCGGTTGTGGCCCAGTATTGGGGCACGACCCAGTACTGTGTCCCAACCCATAGTTTGAAAACCACTGGTCCAGTTCAGCAAAACAAACAAGGAGCATTGTGGCACTTTTAAAAATCCCACTTTGTCAGATGCTTGGGATCTCTCCCATGAAAGCTCATGTGATAGATAAATTCGTTAATCTTTAAAAGTGCCGCAAAACTCCTTGTTTTTTAAGCCGATGCAAGACTCCATCAGGCTGGGATCTTCCTTAGAAAACTATACAGTCACTACACCTGTGTAAACCTTTGCAGTTGTAAGAGCTGAATTTGGCCTTGCAATTGGAACTTAGTTAATAGTTCTGCCCACTTCCCCAGAGCTGACTCCAAGTATAAGCAGGGAGCAAATCTGCTGAATAAGAAGATACTTTTCAGAGTTGAACTGGGCTATAAGGAGAAAATGGTTTCCTTGACCTTAATGGTTGAAGGGTACTTGGTATTAATAACATGACATGAATTGCAGTCTTGTTAATATGTTGTGCAGTTAACTGTTGCCTCTGTAGTTGGGTCCCTTCTATACTACTTCCATTGTTTTGTTGGGGGTGGGGTGGTGAGATAGAGATTTTAAGTCTATGCCAGATCTTCAGCTAGCTTCATCAACTTCATTGGGGCGATACTGATTGACATCACCTGGTGCTTTCCAATTCCCAGCATTGCATTATTCATCGTTTGTTCTAAATGAGACTTTACATTTGTACAGCACTTGCCAATTTGAAGGTTTCTAAAGCACTTGCTATTTCTGACTGCATGACTCCACTGATACTCATCCAACTCTGGAGTAGAGAAAACAGCCAGAGCTCACAAGATGCATTTTGTGGCAGAACATGAAGTATAAGGAAACCCTTTTCATACCAAATCCTTTACTTGGCCTCTGATTCCTGATGGGGAACACTTGATGATATGGTAGCTCTGCCTCTGTGCCAGAGCTTTTGGCATATTGGCAGGCACTCTAAATTGTCCTGGATACATTCTAAAATTACACAAGATATTGATTTATCTTCTGAAAGGATTTCCTTTCCAGGAGGAAGTCACTGGCCATTATGATGATTTAGTTCTGTTTTGAGTACAAAATTCTTATCAGCACTGGAGTGCAACCCTTCCTTTGAGGCTGTATTCCAAACACCACACTACTGTAGCTCTCCATTCCATTTCAAAGCAGGGATGGGTATATATTTCCGACTTCAAAGCAACCATTGCAAATACAGGGGGATTTTTAACGTTACAGCGTTAGAGACTAAAAGTCGAAGGTTAGCATCGGCTGTGCATTCAAAATTTGGGTATACATCTGTTGCGTATGCAAAATTCACGTTGGCATGTGAAACATTTAAAATTGTGCCCTTAAACATTCAGTTAATTGTGCTAGCCCAGTGTTGACATGCACAATAGATTTGGATGCAATTTGAGTCAAAACTTTCAGATTAACAATGTGTGCATATTTGCACTTTTCTGTGCTTAAGATATAAATATTTTTACAATTTCTGTGCCAAATCCTGCTATTTTTGTTCAGGTGAATAGTACTGTTTAAGTCATTGGCCCTAATTCTGTACCTTTTTTGCACATGGAACTCTCACTGAAGCAGGATTTGATCCCATCGTAATACTGTTGATTGTTATAAAGGGTGAAGTAATGATGATACAATAATTTGTTTTTAGTACTTAGCCTTATGTGCTATATAGCCTTCTGTTCTGGAGGAGTTGACACTTGCATAGTGTGCTGATGAGTGCAGTAGAAAGAACTATTCCCTACAGGTAGGGTGGGAGCTCAGACTATCATTAAGGTTGTCCGACTGTCCCCATTATAAGACCCTGTGTTCAGAGGCGGTCTTAGCCTCTCTGGGGCCCTAGGCAAAGGCCCATTGTGGGGCCCCCATAGGGCATCCTTGTGCCAGCCCTGACCGCCCCATGGCCCTGGCTTCCCACTGGGGGCCCTGAAACCTCCCCCCATGGCCCTGGTGCCATGCCAGGGGCCCTGAAAACCTCAAAAAGCCCCCCTACATGGTTCCCCCACCCTGCCAGGAGTCCCAACCCTGCCATGACACCAGTTCCCCATGGCTGGCTCCCTCAGCAGTGTGGCACACTGCTGGGGGCCCCAAAACCAGTCCTGGTGCCCTGCCGGGGCTCCCAATTCCCCCACTGCCATCCCAGAGAGCGAGCGGTCTGCCCCTCTGCTGCCGCGGGGCCCCCCGCTGCCTTCAGCAGCAAGCGGCAAGCCAAAGGCAAGGGGCGTAAGTGCGGAGTGCAGCACAGTTGGGCCTGGTCGGGCGGAGCAGACAGCCCAGGGGCAGGGCGGAAGTGTGGGGCCCGGCCTCTGGGCCAGTCCTCTCTGCCTTCCCCCACGCTGATTGGCTCTGAGCCCCATCCCCCCTCCGCCGCTGGCCCCCACTGCCCGCCATGTGTTCTGTGGGACAGGAGGAGGCAGACGCAGCTTTTGGGGGAGGTGAAGGGGCCTCTCAGTGCTCGGGGCCCTAGGCAACTGCCTGCTTTGCCTACCCCAAAAGCTGCCTCTGCCTGTGTTCAGTTGCTTATAATTTTGCTAAACGTAAGCACTCAGGGTGATATTTTCCATGCTGGTCTCTGGCTCAGGTTTTTTGGAAAGATTTAGCCAAAACAGTTCAACTGTTTCGGAGAAAGAAGCTAGGGGACAATACATTGATTTGTGACACTTAAAAAAAAAA
Source organism: Pelusios castaneus (assembly GCA_007922175.1). NCBI lineage: Eukaryota > Metazoa > Chordata > Testudines > Pelomedusidae > Pelusios > Pelusios castaneus. The sequence continues at coordinate 4,899,847 of ML685860.1, read as the reverse complement.
AAAAAAAAAAAAAAAAAAAAGAATTCTGATTACTTTTTCTGTGAACAGCTCTTGTATATGATTTGGAACAGGGGCTTGAAATTTTGCAGCAGTGAGATCTTTGTCTTAGGGATGTGCCTTTTGCTGTTCCCCTGGAAAATCCGCCCAAATTTGACCAAGTTTACAAGCCTTTGAAAAATTTCAATTCACACAGGCTTAGTAGAGACATCTTAGGGCTTGTGTACGCCATCATTTTATTCATGGCCAGTTGGGGTGTGGTCTAGTCCCATTTCAAAGAGGGCTAGATCATGGTGAACTAATAAACTATTGTCAGCAGGGTCCATGCAGACAGTTAGTTCGAGGCAAGTCAATGTGGGGTAGATATGACCCCAGCTTGCTGTGACCAAAAGGGGTTGTTGACACAAACAATAAGCTTTTATCAGCTAAAATAGCCAAAGATTCTCTGCACCCATAGCATGTTCAAGCCTCTTGTAGCTCTTAGTATTGACTAGACTCTGTATGTGCCATCACCAGTGAGTGCTAAACATGCTATCTCCAGCCCAATGCTACAAGGGGTGAAGTTGCACTTTCCCTTAATGGCTGTTCCCAGCTGCTCTGTGGTGGGGCTGGGCATGGAAACTGAGAGTAGGGAACTTCTCTCCTGAGCTCCCACTGGTCTCTCTGCTGGGGCTCAAACAGTATGGAAAAGTAAACTGCCTGTCTCAAATGCAGATGGGGTAAGAGCTGGTCTTGGGAGAACTGCCTGGGACAAAGAGCCTGGAGTGGGAGACCAGGATGAGACTATAGGAATGGAGACTGAGACTGACTAGTGTGATGAGCCAGGCAGCTGGGGAAAGAAGTGAGGTGGGTGGGAATTGGGAGTCGGTAGCCATGGGATGATTGTATTTGGATGAGGAGTCGGGATTGAGACATGAACTGGCTGGGCAAGGGAATGGATTGGGTTGAGAAGCCTGAAGGGTAGAGACTGGTACGGTTTTGATGAGGAGAATGGGACTGGGACAAGGGACCGGTGGTGGGGAAGAGACAGTTTAGAGGAGATGGCATAGACTCTTCTATCCTCACTATAGCATGATTCTCCCCAGAGCCTGGAATGGAATGGAAAATCCCCGAAGCCCACTATTCCTCTGCTGTTGGCAGATATCTATGAAATCCATTGTTGAGGTGTCTTGTCCCTCTCTAATGCCGATCCACATAGCACCAGTAGGCTGTAATCCTCTGTCAGATACTCTGTGAGTGCAAATAGCAGAGACCTGTGCAATGAGTGGATATAAAAGTTCCAGCCTTGCTGAGGGCACATGTGAGTGTGGGTATGATGCCACTTGATGGAATTTGCTTGTTCAGTGAAGGCCTGTACCCATATTGAAAGTTTGTTGGGTCTATAGATAATAGATTCAGGAGTGAGGAAGGAGATGCTTGTAGGAGAAATGGACAAATGAAGTGTCGGTGCTGGCTCCACAGACTGCGGTGGGTGGTGGAGGGGGAAGTAGAGCCCAAGGCATGTGCCAGAGCAGTTTTTGTTCGTAGTTTCTTCACTTGGAGGAGGCACCCTGCATCGTTGTAGGCTTTGCTGGCTGCCTGAGGAAGAGAAGGGGCAAAGCCAAGAAAGGGTAAGCAGAAGTGCTTTGGCAAGGAGGGATGATAAATGTTAGTTTTACTGAGTAGTAAAGAAGGCAGATAGGCCAGAGGCCAATGTGTGTATGGTGCATATTTAAATAAACCAAACCCCTCCACTCCCCAACAATTGCAGACCAGTCTAGAAAGCAGAAACAGCTGGGTGAATTGGGTGAACAGTGTGGGCTATTAAGCTGGCAGTCATGTTTTCAACATAATGAGTTGTCCAACAGAGTGCCCAAATTTAGCTGTTACATTTGCATGAGTAATTAAGTATGCTGTATTGAGAAGCACTCTGCTTGCAATGCTTTGTTCTGTTTGCTGCAGATCAAATTACTGTCGCGTAGATTTGATTTTGAAATAGTTTAAAACATTTTCATTGTATCTATTGGGGGAAAAACAAATTACAGAGGAGAAGGTCTTTGAAATGCCACTAGAACAAAAGGGTCACTTAGAAAACCTTTGCAGGCAAACAGGTATTTGAAGCATAGCGTGATGGACTCTATTTAAATAAATCTCCATTAATGCAACAATTAAGGCGACAGTTACAATCAGGAAAATCAAGGTAATGCAAAAATACAGAATCCCAGTTCAACATTTATCATTCGTTGTATATCCTATAGGTTTTATGGTATGTGTTTCCCAGTAGAGAGAATGATCAATGCCTCTCTGAATTCTGCTTGTGGGGCATAGTGCCTGTTGGACACTCTGTTCATGGAATCCTCTTCAAAGATGTCTTCGCTAGGGGAGTCCATTAGTGTGGATCCACAGATGTGGTTCTGGTTATTGGTAAATAACCTCTTTCTCTGTATATTTAATCTTTTCATTTAACAAGAAAGGCAATATTAGAGGAACCTCATGAAGGGTGAGATCCATTTCCCATTGTAGTTCGTAGAGTGACTCCCATTCACTTCAGTGGGAGTTGGATCAAAACCCTCTGTTGTTCTGAATGCCTTCTGAGCCACACACCTTAAATTTTCTCTTTCTGCTTTCCCACAAGTTGTGTTTAGCAAAACAGTTGTCCCATAGTAAGATCTCGTATTACTTAAATCTTGTTATTTTTACAGAATAAATTATTGAACATTTTATTAGTATGGAATGAAGTATTTTATATAAACCAGTTGTCAAATAAATAAACAAAGTTAGAGTACCTTTTGGGATGCAGTATGATGGGGTTTTTAAATTTTTCACTTAATAATAATAATACTAATACACAGAAACCACAGATATAGAGAGATTCTGTGCTGTTCAATGTATTCATAAATGATCTGGAAAAGTAGACAAACAGTGAGGTGGCAAAGTTTGCAAACGATGCAAAATTACTAAAGCTAGTTAAGTCTAAAACTGACTGCAAGGAGTTTACAAAAGGATCTTACAAAACTGGACAACAAAAAGACAGATGAAATTCATGTAAGTGCAAAATAATGAACATTGGAAATCGTAGTCCCAGCCATACATATAAAATAATGGGATCTAAATTAGCTGTTACCATGCAGGAAAGAGATCTTGGCATTGTCATGGATAGTTCTCTGAAAACATCAGGTCAGTGAGCAGTCAGATCCAAGAAGCGAACAGAAGGCTGGGACTGATGAGCAAAGGGATAGATGATGATATGGAAAATATCATGCTGCCACTCTATAAATCTACAGTACGCCCCTGTCTTGAATACTCTGTGCAGTGCTGGTCACCCCATCCTAAAAAAGACAATTTAGAATTGTAAAAGGTACAAAGGAGGGCAACAAAATGATAAAGGATATGGAACAACTTCTGTATGAGGAGATGTTAAAAAGACTGGGACTTATAAGTTTAGAAAAAGATGACTAAGGCAGGGTATAATAGAGGTCTATAAAATCTTGACTGGTGTGGAGGAAATGAATACGGAAGTGCTATTTACCCCTTCATATAGCACAAAAACTAAGGGTCACCCAATTAAATTAATAGGCAGCTGTTTTAAATTAAGTAAAAGAAGTACTTCTTCACATAACACACAGTCAACCTTTGGCACTCCTTGCCAGGGCATGTTGTGAAGGCCAAAGGCATAACTGGGTTAAATGTATATATATTTCATGGGGGATAGGTCTGTCAGTGGCTATTAGCCAAAAAAAAGTCAGGGATGCAACCCCAGGCTCTGAATGTCCCTAAGCCTCTGACTACCAGAAGCTGGGAATGGATGACGGGATGTATCACTCAGTTCTGTTCGTTTCCTTTGATGTATCTGGCACTGTCCATTGTCAGAAGACAATATATAGGACTATGGACCATTGCTCTGACCCAAAATGGCTGTTCTTATTCTGATGTATGTGCAGTTATGGTCTCATTACTGTTGCAGTGATATGTCTGGTATTCATGCTCATTGAGTCGGGATTAATGATCTTGATGATGGAATAGACTGCGTGCTTAGTAAGTTTGCGGATGACACCAAGTTGGGGGGAATGGTAGATACTCTGGAGGGCAGGGACAGGATCCAGGGAGACTTGGACAAATTGGAACACTGGGCTGAAAGAAACCTCATGAGGTTCAACAAAGACAAGTGCAAAGTCCTGCACTTAGGACGGAAAAATCCCATGCACTGCTACAGGCTGGGGACCGATCAGCTAAGTAGTAGCGCTGTAGAAAAGGACCTGGGAGTTATGGTGGACGGGAAGATGAATATGAGCCAACAGTGTGCCCTTGTTGCCAAAAAGGCCAATGGCATATTAGGCTGCATCAGTAGGAGTATTGCCAGCAGATCGAGGGATGTGATAATTCCCCTCTATTCGACACTGGTCAGGCCGCATCTGGAGTACTGTGTCCAGTTTTGGGCTCCCCACTACAGAAAGGATGTGGACAAATTAGAAAGAGTCCAGCGGAGGGCAACAAAAATGATTAGGGGGCTGGTGCACATGACTTATGAGGAGAGACTGAAGGAACTAGGCTTATTTAGTCTACAGAAGAGAAGACTGAGGGGAGATTTGATAGCAACCTTCAACTACTTGAAGGGTTGCTCCAAAGAGGAGGGAGCTAGGCTGTTCTCGAGGGTAACAGAGGACAGAACAAGGAGCAATGGTTTCAAGTTACAGCTGGGGAGGTCAAGGTTGGATATTAGGAAAAACTTTCTCACTAGGAGGGTGGTGAAGCATTGGAATGGGCTATCTAGGGAGGTGGTGGAATCTTCATCTTTGGAGATTTTTAAGGCTCGGTTAGACAAAACCCTGGCTGGGATAATTTAGGGGGAGTGGTCCTGCTTTTTAGCAGGGGGTTGGACTAGATGACCTCGTGAGGTCCCTTCCAACCCTATTATTCTATGATTCTCTGATTTGTCAGGGCCTAGCACTTCTGAAAATCAGACTAATAATATTTGCAATACTTGACTTTTTGGGTTTCTACCTATGCTACCTTAATGGCACATTTTACACAGGTTTTCTGTATTTTTACAGGTTTTCTTCTTCTTCTTCTTCTTTTTTTTTTTTTTTTTTTTAAGGTTAAAATACCTGGAACTACTTGGATTGTTCAAGTTCCATTGCTTGTGCTGAAATATAGCTACAAGCCTTTGGAGCTAGTAAATTCTTGCAATGAACATGGATGGTGTTCCCCATGCTGTGGATGCAGGCACAGCACATCTCTCCTGAAATATGTACTTCAAGTTGATCTATTGCCCACTGAAATTAATAGACTCCCGTTGGCTTCACTGGGCATTGGGTCAGGCTCTCTGTTTTAACAAAAATTTCTGTGTACGCTCAGTACACATTTTCATACTTCCAAATATTTGAAGGGACGAAAGCCGGACAGGCTCTGACTCTTGCAGGAAGTTGCAGAGTAAGACCACGCCTGGGTGGGGTGGGGGCTTGGTGGGCTTGACTTTCCAAGTGCTGCGACCTGACCTATGGCTCATGTCTGTTGTTCTGCACCTATTTGGCCTGTCTACTCCTTTATAGATGGAGCTGGAGGGGCAAACAGGCCATATGTGAGTGGCATTGTGACCTGATGCTCAGGGTCTCAGTGCCTGAAGTGGGGAGCTGAGTGTAGCTAGCCCTGTGGGAGAAGTGCTTGAACAGTGATAGGGCATTTGGGGAGCCTGAGAGGATAGTCCCATGAAACCCGGAATGGTTGGGAGGTCTGCTGTTTTCAAACTTCAGTAAATCAAATATAAAATCACCTTCTTTGCTGAGAAATAGCTAATTGCTAAATTCATAAATTCAACGCTTTTTTTTAGAGGGGCAGTTACAATTAACGATCAAAAGTATTTTGTTTCCCCCTCTTCCATAATTCAAAAACAGCTCTTAAACCTTCAGAATAAAATCACTCTCAGAGAGGAACTATGCATGAAAGATTTCAGCTCCCAAAGTGAATTTTCAGAAAGTTTATCAGCAACTGAAAAAAACTAGATAATAAAGGAAAGGTATTTTTTTTTATCCTTAATTATAACAGGCTGTCAGTGACTTCTGTAACAAATTATAAAAATCTAGAGATTAACAGAATTATGAGTATTGAGTGACATTTTTATAAAAGACAAATCTTGCTAGACCAGCATGGTTACTTCTTGGATACAATTACAAAATTAGAGGATGAAAGAAATACAGCTGAAGTTACATGAGGATTTGAGTAAAATATTTGATGGTGTTCAATAAAATTTTACATGAAAAGTAAATGCAAATTTGCTTTGGAGGTGAGTCCAGCCATTGGCTTATGTGCTGCAAATCATGTGTAATGAGAACTTACCAGTGGGTACGAACTTACCAGTGGGTGTCTGGTGGGATTCTGCAGTGAGGTAATAGGCCCGATTTCATTAAATGTTTTTATTAATGATCTGGAAGCGGTGGTGATAGCATGCTAATTCAATTTTCAGTGTAGTTGTGAATGCTAGTGAGGACAATGAAGTAGTATAAAAGACCTTAGAGTAGAAAAGGATCAGGAAATAGCAAAATGAGATCAGCCTCTCTGACTCAGTCAGAGGTCAGAAAGGACCAATAAGATCATCTGGTCTGAATTCCTGCACAATGCAGGCCGAAGAGCCTCTCACTCACTTCTGTAATAAACCTCTAACCTACAACTGAGTTCTTGAAGTCCTCAAATCATGGTTTAAAGACTTTAAGGTTCAGAGAATCCACCAGCAAATGAGCTGTGCCTCATACTGTAGAGGAAGGTGAAAAACACCCAGAACCTTTGCCGATCTTCTTTGGGGGAAAGTTCCTTCTCAACCCCAAATATGACAGTCAGTTAAATCCTAAGCATGTGGGCAAGACTCACCAGCCAGATGCCCAAGAAAGAATTCTATGTAATATCTCAGGATCCGCTCCATCAAATGTCCATCTCAGGCCATTAGTATCTCTACCACCAGTAGACAAGATGAGTCAGCTGCCAAACTAGGCTGTCCCATCTCTGCTTCCTCTTTCTATCAATGGTCTGTCTCTCTTTGATCTGTTGCATTTCTTCCTTTCTTTATATGTAAAAATGTTTGATTTAAAATAATGAGCAATCTGAGGAGTGTATGATTCGCTTTTGTAAATGTCGCTGGTGCTTTGGCAACCTATTCGCCTTTGTGTGTACTACACAGAAAGTTCAGTCTCTCAGTACATATCAAGCCTTCTCACAATAAAGGCTATCCATCTGCTTTTCTACTAACACAGCATTATGCACAGGAAATAAGCTTCCTTTTTGTGCATCTGCAGCATTAGGCACAACAATCTACTCATAAAATCAGACCTTTCAGCAGCCTAGGCCCACTGGAGATGAAGCAGTCAGGCTGTCAGTGGTGCAAGGGCAATTTTAGAGGCTCTTACCACTTGGGACTGTGCTAGATGGGAAGGTCTTAGTCTCTTGGCTACAACCAGGAGATGTGCAGCACAGCTTGGGAGGAGGCTTTCTCTTTCTCCCCCTTCCCCTCCCCCCTAAAACTAATAAATACTCTGGCATCAGATAACTTCTGCAGGATGCTCAAATTGTCTGTCATGGCCTTTAGTTTTTTTTTTTTTTTTTAATATCTCAGTGCTGCTGTTTTGTTTTGCAGGTAACATACACATATTGATTTGTGTATTCCTTTGTTGCCGATATTAAATAAAATGCCTCTTTCTCCATTCGCCCACTCAAAAAAAACAAAGAGATGAGAGAAGTAGATATTATCAGACACTTGCTCATATATCAGGAAAATTATTTCCTAGAACTGTAGAGCCACTTACTGAGTCACAGCTGTGCTTTTCACGCTATTAATAGATTTTCCAAGTGTTAAGCCAGGATGCTTACTGTGGAGGGGAACAGGAAGATGATGGAGGAGGTAAACACCAGAATCATCCCTTATCCAACTTTATCAGGGAGGTTTGGGGAGGAGAGGTTGTGGAGAGTGCCTCTACCTAGCATCAGCCAAGCAAATGCCTTTTCCTTTACCCAGTGAATGTGGTTCTACCATCAGTGGAGAGCTGGTTTGAAGATGGGTGTGGGAGGTGCACTGGAGGGGGTGGGGGGCAGAGAGTACAATTTCATACCTCTCAGTGCAAGAGGAAGAAGTGGTCCATCTTGAAGCTGTCTTTATGTGACCAAGTTTGTGCCTCCATTGTTAGGTAGCAGAAATAGTGTGTCACAAGAGTGGATGAGCTTAGTGGTGTACAAGTTCACCCGTCCTGCACTCTGTCGTGTGTGAGTTGTGTGGAAATAGTGAAGCTGTCTCTCCAAGGAGCTGGTGTATTTGCAGTATGCAAGTTGTGCTATACATACGAAATGAGTTCTAAATTGGTTTAGCCTGAAAACGGTTCAAGTCCATCTACCAAAATATCATGTTTGTTAACCTGTATAGAGACCATTAATTCCTCACGTTACAGAGGATATCTTATCACAAATGTAGAGTGACAGATGTTTTTGATGTTTCATAGACTCAGACTTTAAGGTCAGAAGGGACCAGTATGATACTCTAGTCTGACCTCCTGCACAATGCAGGCCTCAAGACCTCACCCACCCACTCTAGCAATAGGCCACCAACCTATGACTGAGTTATTTACCTCCTTAAATCATGATTTAAGGACTTTAAGATACAGAGAATTCACCTGTAGGCGAACCATGCCCTGTGCTACAGAGGAAGGCGAAAAACCCCCAGAGCCCAGGCCAATCAGCCTTGGGGGAAAATTCCTTCCCGATCACAAATATGGCGATCAGTTAAACCCTGAGCATGTGGGCAAGTCTCAACAGCCAGTTACCCAAGAAACAATTCTCTGTAATAAGATAACTTTAACTCCTAAAAAATACTATTAGAGCTATTTTTTGTATACCTCTGTTGGAAATGCAGGTTCCTTTATTACAATGAGTCATTTTCAGGGCAAAGAGGGAGACAGAAAAACTTTTTTAAATGACTGAAAATAGCTCTTTCTTCATTATCTTACTACATCAAGCTCTTCCTTGACTAGGAATCAATGGTGGGTCCCACTGAGAACCTCCCCGTGGTATAAAGCTCTCCCTTGTAGTCCAGCAGGGGCACAAGCTGAGAAATTTGAAAGTCGTTTACATTTTGTAGAAAGAAGTTGATAATGGTGCAGGACTGAATCTTGGCCCCCCTGGATATCAGATCAGAGCAGTTGTTGTGAGGCGAGTGCATACTTGTGTGTGAGGGTTGAAATGTTTCTCTAGTGCAGGGGTCAGCAACCTTTACTATCAAAAGAGCCATTTTGCCCCCTCTTCCACTAAAGAAAAATAGTCTGGAGCCGCAAAACATAACACAGCTTATAAACTATTATTTGTTTAATTAATTGAATTGGAATGAATTTTGAATTGATATTTAATTTTTAGAAAGGTTTTTATTCAAAATTAATTTTTAAAAAGCTTTTTAAAAAAGAAGGGAGAAAGAAAAAAGGAAGGAGGAGAAAAAGAAAAAAGTAAGAGACAGAAAGGGAGGAAGCAAAGAAAAGAGCAGGAAGGAAGGAAGACGAAGAGAAAAAGGAAAAAAAAGAAAGGAAGGAAAGGAAGAGGAAGGCAAAGAAGAGAGAGGAAGGCAAAGAAGGGAAAGGAAGACGGAAGAGAAAGGAAGGCAGGGAAGAGAAAGGAGGGAAGGGAAAGGAGGGAAGAGAAAGGAAGGCAGGGAAGGGAAAGGAAGGCAAAGAAGGGAAAGGAAGGCAGGGAAGAGAAAGGAAGGGAAAGGAGGGAAGAGAAAGGAAGGCAAAGAAGAGAAAAAAAAAAAAGAAAGAAAGAAGCCGAGGCCGCTGGCGGCGGGGACCCGAACGCGACCCTGGCAGGGCAGAGCAGACCCCAGCACCTGAGACCGATCCTGGCCCCGTGCTGGGAGGCCGAGGCTGTCGGCGGAGCGGAGCCGACCCCGGGCCAGGAAGTCGAAGCAGCCGGTGGGTGGGAGACCGGGAGCCTGCCCCAGCCGCGGCCACCACGCTGCCCCAGCCGCATGGGGGAGGCAGGCAGGCAGGCGCACATGCCCCGGCCCTGAGCCTGAGCCTGCCTGCTCCGCCCTGGGGGCAGGGAGGGCCAGCCCAGAGGCCAGGTTCAGGTCGGATCTCTGCGGCAAAGCCGCAGCCCCGGGGGCTGCCGGCCTGCGTGGGGGTCCGTCCGTGCTGCACGGGGGTTGAGACGGCTGCTGTGCGGCCGCGCACCCGCGCAGCTTAGAGGGAACATTGCCCTCCACCCCTCCCCAGCCCCCACCAGTCTCCTTGTCCCCATGTCCCCTCCACCCCTCTCCAGGCCTCTAACTCTATTCATCCCTCCCCAGCTCCCCACCCAGTCCCCCTCCAGCTGCCCATAGTCCTCTCCACCACTACCCAGTCTCCTTGTTCCCATGCCCCCTCCACAGGCCTCTGACTTCATCCATCCCTCCCCAGCCCCCCACGAAGTCCCCACACCTGCTGTGCATAGTCCCCTCCACCACTACCCAGCCCCCAGCCAGTCTCCTTGTCCCCTCCACCCCTCTCCAGGCCTCCCTCCAGCCCCTTCCCAGCCCTGTTACCTGGCCGGAGGCTCGGAGCTGCAGGGACTGCTGGCAGAGCTGCTTCGGGCCAGGCTTCTCCCATCCTGAGCACGCTCTGTCTGAGCATGCTCAGGGCGGGAGATTTGAATCTCCCCAGCCTGGCCGCAGCAGGAGTCTGCGCTTAGAGGGAACAAGGCCGAAGGGAGCCAGAACAAGGAGACTGAAGAGCCGCATGCGGCTCCGGAGCCGCGGGTTGCCGACCTCTGCTCTAGTGGATTGGGTTATTGTTATTGAATGTAGAAAGTTAGATGTAGTTGCCAGGAGCCTGGATAATGGCGAGGGTGGGGGAGAGGGCAAAAAGTGCGTAATTCATTTATCACATGACTCTGTTGCATCACATGCATATTATCTCCATACCACATACATGATGTGATGTGTGTCTGTGTGTATGATTTGTCCGTCTTCTGCTTTATTGCCTTAATTTCTGTAAAACAATTTGTCGTTCAATCCTGTCCCCCTTGTACATGTACACAAGGAGAAAGAAGGGCACAGACCAATCTGGTATATGTAAGGCCAAGCATCATTCTGCGTTGATGCACAGGATGTGCTTACAGATCTGCGTCTGCACTCACTGATCCAGGGTGCACGCCACAGTCCGTGGAAATTTAGATTGGTGGTGAAGTGGCACAATGGGTCACTAGCCAGTCAATGCACATGTTGCAAAATCTGCAGTCAGCCCTGGGCAGTAGCAAATCGAGTATTGTCTTTCACTACTAGCCTTTTTAGGTCAGGCATGACTAAGCTTTCATTGTTTAAAATGGCAATGTGACCAGTCATTTGATCCCTGTCCAAATAAGAGAGAGAGAGAGAAAAAAGTTGCAAGTGTTAATGAAAACTTCTGCATGAGGAGTATGCAGTGCAGGGTCGCATAGCTTTAGTGGCTCTTCATATGATACGTGTGACTTTCACTTTAGCTGTCACTGTAATAATGTTTTCCATTTGTTTATTTATAGTCTTGTTTTCCATCTCTGCAAAACTTGATATAGGTACAAAGCTCCAGAAATGTACACATAACAGATAACTGTGATTTGATTACAAGGCAATAATTTAAGTTGGCAGGTTTCGCTGATAACATAAGACACGAGAAATGGGATCAGTTTATAAATGTCGGCAAAACCCCTGAGCGTGAGTTGCTGCCTTGAAGCTGAGTCTGATGCTGTTGTTTTGTCTAATATATTGCATGGAGAAACAAGGGGGCGTCTGGAAAAATCTGGCTGACCAAGATTAAAAGACTAGAGCTATAAATTAAATGAATCCGTTATGGCACTTTAAGCAACTTTCAAGACAGGCAAAATGTGACTAAACAAAAGGAGGCCAACACTCAAGAAAGACCTCAGAGCCACCATGTAGTCTGTCTACCAGTGCTTTAACGTTCAGGTGGGGCTGGAAGGCAGTCAAGGCTGGCTTTTGATTGAGAGCATTTTGTCATAAAGGACGGGCATCTTCCCTTTTATAGACAGGCTGCTCTCCAATTGGGGGAAGTACAGGAGAGGGTCTCTCTCGAAGCCCAGCTGAATGGTGGATGCATCGGGTCAGCAGTAGTGCAGTACGCTCCTGTCTCCGTTGTAGCAGCAGCCATTAGATATAGTAATTAAATCTACCGTGGGTATAAAAACGTAGTAACAGAGCGTCACTGCCGGATCAATGTCTTGCTTTGAAAATAAGTGTCTTAGCGTTGCCATGACATTTACTTCCCATAAATGCCTCCAGAGTTTATGTAGCACCAGGAGTCTGTTATGCTGTGGTTATATTTCTGTATGATGGATTTTATCTGTTGTTTGCAGCTAAGAGGTTGGGAGCTGGTTGGTTCAATGGATGGTAGTGGGATGGCGAGTTTTGCACCTGTGAGGTCACCGGTTCAGACCTGCCCCCAGAAATACACAGACATAAGACAGATCTTTGGTGGCCTATGTAAAATGAATTGGGGTCTTAAGTTGGTTAGTAGTGGACAGGTGTCCACAGGACAGAAAATACCACCACATGACCGCCTTGCCAGCAATCTCAGCAGGGAAGCCAAAGGCTAAATGTGCCGGAGGGCAGTTCAGATGTCGCTCTGTGGCAGGTTAAGGTATGTTGGCAGGCAGTAGGGGGATCTTGGTTTGCTGCTCCCTATGCTGTCTGTTCTTTGGCTGGAGAGAAATCTGATGCTTTTTGCCTGTGCCTGCTCTAACCTTGTAAAATAATAATCCTAAATATTCCCCAAAGCAGAAAAAGAGTCCTTCCCCTGTGTCAAAGATCTGGAACATTTTAGGGTGAATGAACAAAGACTGTTGTTGCAAATGAGATTCTTTTTGCAGTTAACTGAGTCTCCTTATACTGCTGCACCATGAGACTTTGCTGTCTCAAATGCTAAGAAAAGCTGCTTGATGGAATGAATACTGTTCATCTTTTATGTACCTCCAACCAGAGTTTTTTCTACTGTGTTATTCGTCAAACAGTATTCAAGAAAGTGCAAAAACCCAGGAGCGGAAATGTTTGTGTCATTCTTCTGATAGCAAAGTCCATAATTTAATTGTGCTGCATTTGTAAGCTTGCCATACCCTGGGATTCACATTCACTTTTATTTACTGGTTGCTGAAAAAAGGAACTAAGAGAAATAGTAACGTGCGAGTCATTCAGTCCTACCGTAGGCTGCTCTTCTTCTGTCTCTTTTTAATGTTTCTTTTAAGTAAAGCACATCATCCTTGTTTGTGTCTCCTGGCAACAGAGTGAACTAATGTGGCCAGATGCATGTGGAACATGAAAGCTAGAGCATGGTGTACTTTTTTAACAGGGACATTTATTTCTGGTGGCTACACTTGACAATTCATGAATTGCTTGAGGAAAATCCTGCACTGTAACCTCATTATCTCCAGGTGCTTTTGACCTGGTGAGGTAATCCCGCTTGCTTTCCTCCTAATGCTTGTCTCGAGCTAAAAGATACTCAGACCTAGTGAAATCCAAGGCACAAAAGATTTTAATTTGTCTGTAAATCCCTCTCTAGAACTCCATTTTATATTCAGTATGTTGTTAAAGATCCCTCAGTCAGAAGTCTCTTGACTGACAGAGTAGAGATGTAGCTTGTCCTTTTTCTCAAGACTTCAGTGAAGCCTTTCTTTTGTAAGCATGTTTCAGCTGCTCTCAGACTATGTGGCACAACCTTGCTATCTCTTCATCTTTCATCAAAGGTCATCTTCTAGAAATGGGAAAGAGAATGGGAGAATATTTATCATAACAAAAATAGACTATCCACTTTGTAATTTCTTTTTGCCCCTCCTCCCCCCACTGTCTGTGCCATGAGACTCATGATGGAAGATGTACAGAGCGAGACACACTGCTCATGCTCTCTCCCCCTTTCTCTCTCATAAGAACATTTTATAGTCAGTCTGTGTTTGTCTGTTTTCCTTAACCTAAAGTGAAAGGGCATGTGTTTGTCTCTTTGTTTGAGATATGCAGCATTTCCTACTAAAGGGTAATGGAGGGAAAGAAGTTGTTTTTAATCATAAATATACCTTGTTAGATCAGGAAATCCCCTTATCTGGACTTTCCCCCAACTGTGAACTTTTTTAGTAGCTAAAAACATCTACAGACTTTGGCCATTTCTCAGCTGAGGATGCTGCCGCACACTCCAGGCTGTTGCAGGAGATCAGCATTTCAGGCACCAATATCTTGCACCGATGAGATGCCTCTATGGTCTTATGTGGGTGGAGTGCACCCACTAATTCTCCAGACTAGAGGCTATCATATTATAAGACATACAGTATTTACAGTAAAATGAACTGTCAATGCTTCCAGTGCCCTTTCATAGGAAATGTTGTCTCAAACATAGAGACAACCATACACTTTCACTCTAGTTGACTTTTAAAGTAAGGAAAAGACTAAATTACAAATTCTTCAAGTGCTTGCTCATGTCCATTCCCATATAGGTGTGCAGGCGCCTCTGCTCCTGGTCTCTGGAACTCTTTTGCCCTTAGTAGACTCCTCAGGGATGGCATCGGCACCCCGGAGCAATGGTATATGAGCCATTGCTGGCCCAATGCCCCCTCAGTTCCGTTTTTCCTCGCCTGTGACAGTTACTGAAATTGTGATCTCTTGTTATTTGCTATTTGAACTGTTTTAGTTAATTAACGTAGCTAAACTAAGTAGTTGGTTAGTGTAGTCCCTCTTGGGATGTATAACTGGAAGGCGGTCATGCCCTGGTCACCAAGCTTACAGCACAGCGACCCCTATGACAAATGCCTTTCGTGTCTGGGGGAAGCTCATCGCTAGGATAAGTGCCAAATTTGCAAGTCCTTCAAGCCTAGGACTCAAAAGGACAGAGACATCAGGCTGAAGGCTCTGCTAATGGAGGCAGCTCTTGGACTACGTGGCTTGGATGCTGGTCTACCTCAGAGCTGTGCAGCTCTATGCAGAATGCACCAGCATCTAACCTGGGCCTGAAGGAGAAAGAGCTAAGGAAAGTCTCCGATTCCCTGTCTGATATGCTGGCAGCGGTGGCCCCAGCCATGGTAACCCCCGTGGTTCATGGGGGGGGTATTGAAAATAGACCAGTCTCCTTGGGGAAACTCCCTCCTCAATAACTCCTACCTCATAAGGAGTAGAGAGGAAATATTACATACCCACCACGGGGTTTGAGTACCTTTTTACGCTCCCAGCCTCAGATACCCTGGTCATGGATGCAGTGAACCAGAAAGAGAGGCAAGGGCAGGCTATGTCTCTCCCCCCCTCTCTCTCTCCCCCTCCCTCCCTCCCTCTCTCCAACCCACCCACCAAAAATAGAAGCCAAAAGACTAGGTCTTTTGGGCAGAAACATTTATTCCATATCCAGCACGCAATCTTCACCAATCTTCCACCACTCTTTAGACAGGATTTCAGTTTTCTGTTACCTGTTGACTTGGGGTTCTTGCAAGGGGTCAAGATGCTTTACTCCCAGGTCTGGGACTCGGTGCCTCCTTGGAACCTTAACCTAGTCCTTGCCAGGCTCGAAAGGGAGCCCTGTTAACCTTTTTCATCCTATCATAGAAGGTGTCCTTCCTGGTGGCCATCACCTTGGCTAGGAGAGTCTCTGAGATCAGGGTGCTGACCTCAGAGCCCACCCTCGCACCCACAATCTTTTATAAGGACACGGTTCATTTGAGGCCGTACCTGGCCTCCCTGCCCAAGGATGTTTCTCCATTCCAATACATCTTTCTCCCCGCCTTTTTTTCCAAAACCCCATGTGACAGAGGAGGAGCAGAGGTAGCATGTGTTAGATGTCAGAAGAGCCCTGGCTTTCTACATTGAGCGGGCAAGACCATTCTAGAGAGCAATCCAGCTCTTTGTGGCGATTGCGGATTGGATGAAGGGCCTACTGATATCTTGACATGGATCATCACCTGCATCAGAGCATGTTACAAACAAGTGAAGCTGCTTTTGCCTGGGACAGTCACAGCACACTCAGCCAGAGCATCATCCGTGGCCTTCCTTGGTCGGGTACAAGTGTATAATATTTGCAGGGCTGCTACCAGGTCATCAGTCCACACCTCCACATCCCACTATGCCATCATCCTGTAGGTGAGGGATGATGCAAGCTTCAGCTGGGCAGTGCTACAGAAATCTTGTCCTTAACTCCTTCCCACCTCCAAGATATGGCTTGAGAATGAATCACCTTTATGTAAATGGATGTGAGCAAGCACTTGAAGAAAGAAGTTACTTAACAGTAACTTCTTTTCAAGATGTGTTGCTCTTGTTCATTCCATAGCCATCCCCCATCCCTGGATTTAGTGGAAAGAAAGTACTGAGGGGACATAGGGCTGACAGTGCCTCATGTACCACGCCAGAGTGCGGGACTCCAGGGGTGCTGATGTCAGCTCTATGGGGTCTACTAAGGGAAAAAATGTTCTTGTGACCATGCATGGAGGCACTTGCACACCTTCATGGGAATGGGCCTGAGCAACACATCTGGAAGAACAATAGTTAATGGTAAGTAATCTTTCTGTCTTCACATGGGGGTGGGGGAATGTGAATGTAAGTGTCAGTCATTCAGTAAAGTTTGCCATCTAAACCCCCTCTCAGCCCTGTCTCCATCAGATAGGCAAACTTCTTGAATGAAAAGGGAAAGTACACAGAATATGGAATCATACCTCACAGGAAATCTTGCCATTTTCCCCTGTTCCATGGAATACAGATTCATGTTGAAATGTTCTCAGTTGGCCGTAACCTCAACCTTGTGACTAGGCAAAAGTGTTTATAGAGGGATGCAGATGATTGACTATGAATTTTCAATCTTTTTGTTGGGATTTAATATTGATCAACTATTCCTTTAATCTGGCATCTCAGAATCTTTCAGAATGGCAAAGTAGCCTAATTAATATCCAGAACGTACCTGTGGAAGTTGAAAGGATCCTCTGCTGCATGCTTTGACCCTGTGTAGACAGCTATGGCTGTCACAAACTCATGGGTATGTCTCTGAATTTGAAAATCAATAAGTACAAAGAGGTCTTTTGGATTTTGTTACTAGTACAGTAGTAATTCTAGCATAATGGGTCAGGGCCTTAGAAATCAATGTCCCTAGTTCATTGGGAATGCTGCTTAACCAAGTGTCACTATTTCATTGAGGAGTTAGCAATCTGGATGTAAATTTGTGAGGTGGTGGGAATGGATGTCAGCTGTGTTAACAGTTGTGTCTCATGAGATTTACTTGAGGTTAAATGGCTCTTGTGTCAAGTTGCCACATTGGTTCAGACCAACCGTCCATTTCACCCAGTATTCTGTCTTTGGACAGGAGCCAGTGCCAGGTGCTTGAGATGTTCAGATGGAATGAACAGAACAAGGAAACTATTGAGCGATCTGTCCCTTGTCATCCAGCCCCAGGTTTTGGCAGTCAGAGGCTTTGGGAAACCCAGGGCATGACCATCTTGGCTGATAGCCATTCATGGACAGAGCTTCCATGAACTTAGCTAATTCTTTTGTTGAACCCAGTTATGGTTTTGGCTTTCAAAGCATCCTTGTGAATGAGCTCCATGGCTGACTGTGTGTTGTGTGAAGAAATACTTCCTTTTGTTTGTTTTAAACCTGCTGCCTGTTAATTTCTGGGGGCTAGAGAAATTCTCAGGTTACAACAGATATCCTGTTCTTTGTCACACTTCAGACCTTGGCTTTGCTGCTTGACTCACTATCTTTGTGGTGCAGTATTGGAATAGAATGTCTGACTTAAACACACCCAACAGGCTAAATCCTGAGAAGAAAAAATGTGGCCTGAAATACTCTAACTTTTGTTTGTAGGTCAGGCTGTTCCTGCAGGGTTACATGTGCGATTAAATCTTCAAACAGGAGAAAGAGAAGCCAGGCTTCCAGATGACAAAAATGAAAAAAGTGACGTGAAAGACCAGAGGAAAAAGAAGAGGTACAATAGTGTAAAATACTTGCTTTTCTGTTATACAGAGGTAGATGGGCTTTTGACTTCATTTCTTTTATTAGGAACCAGATTTACAGAAGTGCTGCATATCCACAACTCCCAGGGGCTTTTAGTGCCATTTGGGATGCTCATGCTCAGCAATTTGGAAAACTGGGCCCTAAGAGCCCTACTTCCTTCTATCATGGGTGCTAAAACTGCCATTACTGTGTTTTTTTGGCAAAACTTCCTTACTGTTCAGTGCCACGATTCTGAAGCTAAATTTGCAGCATGGTTTCTAATGAATGTCACTTGTTCTTTTGAAACTTTCTATAGCAATGGAGTGCAAAGTATTTTTTAGAAATTAATGCATTAGGATAGCTTAGAGAGGCTTTTATTACACTGGTTTGAGTCGGATACGACAAGCACTTTATTTGCTGTTGTGCATTGGCTCTAACCATTCATTTTAAGTATCAGTTTTTGCTGACATGCACTCAAGATGTCACTAGCCTTCACTACATCTATTTTTTTAAAATTGCCTAAACAATACAACTTTCTCCCAGTGTCTTTACAATGATAGATTTTATAGCTAGGGAACTTCTGTTTTTCAAAATTCATGAATACTCCCATTCTGTTCCCCCTCTCACATCTATTTACGATCCAGTACGTGCAGAAGCTCATTAGGCTGTCCCAACACTGGAATTCCCGTTTGTCAGTACAACAGTGCTCACTGCCAGAATTGATCCCCTTTCCCAGTAGAATCAGGTTACAACTATGCCAAAAAGAACAGCTAAGTCAAGCTTCTAGAACAGTGGTTATCAATCTTTTGCAGGTCGTGACACACGTGGCAACGTATTGTGACCCTACAGGACACCCCAGCCAACCCCCCACTTCCACAGGCTGAATCCAGCCACCTTCCTGGCTTTCCGCAACACACTTACTGCTGTGTGGTGACACACTAACGTGTTGTGACACAGTGGTTGAGAGCCACTGTTCTAGGGTGTAGGAACTGTATTCTATCCATTTCTTTTTTTGATATCATAATCATCAAATGTAGGCTTTGGAACTGAATGCACCCATCCCAAGACTTACAAATAAAAGATCTTTGACAATATTGTGTTAGGAATCCTGTTACTATGAGGATTTTCAAACCACAGCTTTATGATGGTCAAGATAAGGTGTCTTAAAGCCCAACTCCAAAGCTAAGCACTAGATCTAATGTTACTTCGGAGCATTAATTTTTCTCTATGCTCTGTGCTAGGTAAATGGATATTTAGTACTCTTAACTTTTTCTTCAGATTGTTAGATTTAAAAAAAAAAATTTTTTTTAAGGATAAATTGTTCACCCGTATAATGTTTTTGTTTTGTTTTTCTGAAAGGCTGGACAAGTTGGATATCAACTCAAACTCGTATACATCACAGGAGCTCAAAGAGGCTTTGGCTAAAATGAAGAAGAAAGAAAAGACAGAAAGCAAAAGGGAACAAAAGGTATTTTCTATTTCTAAACACCCCAGGAAAGACTAGTGTAACACTGGATGAAGCAGGCATTAAAAATAACATGGTTAAAAGTGCTGGAAAATATACTGTAGGGAACAATCTAGGGCAGCGTTTCCCAAACTGTATTCCATGTGATGTAAATAGGTATACTGTGAAAATTTTTTGATGCTGGTGAGGTATTTGAATAGTATTTAGATTGTAAGTATATTAATATTTGTAATGCATTCATAATTAAATATAGACATTCCGGAAAACCTAACTCTTTTAAATAATCTTTTGAGCAATACATGCAGCAGTTTTTCCATATGATCTCCCCCACCCCTCTGGACCAGCATGTACGTGTTCCATCAATATATACCAAGCCCAAAAGTGTACTGTGGCCAAATTAGTTTGGGAAAGGCTGGTCTAGGGCGTTGCTTTTCAACTATGCCTAAGATTTCCAAAGGGGGGGTGCACACCTCCATTAAAAAAAATTTTTTTTGGGGGGGGGAGGGGGGGTCTACAAATGGAAAACCATTGTTGTAGGTGCAAGAGACCTTTTCCTGCCTTGTTTATGATTCTAAGCCAAATATATTTTCTGGGTGAAATCTTGTGCCCATTGAAATCAGTGGCAAAGTTCCTAATGACTTGAATGGTGTCAGGATTTCCTCAGCTATGTTGCTATGTTGTTCTGTATAAATTGAAAGCTTTTGTAAAGGCAGTTCTGTGCCGCCTTGTCCTGGAAGGCCTTTTGTTGGAGATCTGTAGTTTAATATGTTTAAACATACAGTGTGACATTTATTGATAATTGGCTCACCATAAACAGCGACTGGAAAACGTGTCAGTGGTGATCATGTGGACACTATTGCATTTTGGACGTGGACTCAGGTTATTGTTTCAGTGACAGAATAGCCATCAGATAGCCTTGTGGTCACGAACAACCAGAGTGGGATTTGAACCAGTGGTCTGGGAGTTTGAATCTCCTTATAATCAACCCTTTGACTCTGCAGACGGCAGTGTAAATTTTTACTCAGGCTCGTGTCATACAAGTGATGCTAGAAGTGAAATGGCAGGTCCTTCCTGTGAACCTAATAGGTAACGTCAGTAAGACCTCTGGGATGTTGCTTTTCTGGTTGGGCGCCTTTCTCCTTAGCACAACAGTATGTAGAGCCCCACACCCAACTAGATTGTATGAATGTTCCATGAGCCACTCACAAATCATGCTGAGAAGGCACCAGCCAATTCCCCCCAGCTCCCAGACCTGCACCCCACTATACTGTCTTGCCCTGGTCAGAAGTAAGTTATTACCCAGCCCACCCCTCACTCAATGTAGAGAGGACACACATAGGCCTTTATAACTGAGCTGAGATTTCACATGCACTTCAACAAAATACAGTTTTATGCAAAATATAAAATTGATTTATTGCCTACAGAAAGATAGTGATTATAAGTGAGAGGCATAAAAAGGTCAGAGATAGTTACCAAAGAAAATACCAGATAAATGCACAATCTAAATACTAAACCTCATAACCTTAGATAGTATTTAGATCAAGCACTTTCTCTCCGTATTAGATGTTATCGGGGGGAGCGGTGTGAGGGGGAAGGGCAGGAGGGCCATTTGGCTTGGGCCTCAAGTTCAAAGGGAGCATCAAATTTAGATACATTAATTTTTTTTGTTAACTGATAATGCCTTATTTTGTTTTCATGTGCTGTCATTTTTTAATTTTTATTATGGCTCGGGGACTCAAAAGCTGGAAGTGGCCTGGGCCTCTCTGTACCTCTGAGAGGGCCTGAATTTATAGTTCTCAATACACAAGCTTCTCCCTGAAGCCTGGGACCAGTATCCTGTTGAAGTCTTGGTCTTCCCATGTTCTTGTTGCATCCAGCATAGGTGGGGGAGGAGAAAGGATAAAACATGATACCACTGTCCCCTATTTTATATCTTTAGTCAATGTGCCTGGAAAACACTAGACCACAATTATTGTGATGGGCTTTGCTGAGTCACATACTTGAGCAATCCCATTGTGTGGTGCTCGCACAACTGTCATTGAATTGCAAATCTCTTGATTACAACTCCTCTGCTGGATAATAGTCACTTAACGTTTTCCAGCATGGGGAACCAGCATCCCTGTAGAAGAGACTTGCCACATGTTTCGCTAATAACAATAGAGCAAAATCTCGTAACTTGATATGCACTAACAATATCCATATTTGGACAGCACAATGGGTTTTAGCAGATCAGGATTTTTCCTATGTTCCCTTACATGGCCTACTGCATATGAAATATATCCTGATTATATAAGAATGATGAATATGGGGATCAGAGTGTGTTGCTCTGAGATGCAGTGCATCACATTAATACAAAGAGTGATGTGAACAGTTTTTGTGAATACTTTTGGTAAGTTCTTGTGGTCCTGTTGTTCATAGTTTTTGTTAATTTGGATGTCTGCTGGTTTGGTTCATGAAAATGTTTGCAAAACCCAAAAATTTTTAGTGATTTCTAGTATGAGGATTATATTCCTAGTGTATTTGCTATTCATTATTCTCCTGTTTAACAGTTTTCACTCAATCAAGAAGTAGAAAAAATACCATCTGACTTAGGTAATCAAACAGTTCAAATGAAGAGTCTCTGAACTTCCCATAGGCTGGAATGTAGTCACAGAAGCCCTTTGGTGAGCATTTCTAAGTAAACTGATCAGTAGCAATCGGATTTGGTTCTTGCATGAATTACAAACAAAAAACGAGCTTAAATTCACTAGGTGGCTTATTCACAGTGAATTATTAACCAGCTGTAACTATTAACATTTGGATCATTTAGCTGAATAAGATCCATTTCTGTTCATATTGAAGCCACTTGCAACCCCTGTGTAACTTTAATAGGATTAGAGTACTGTCTTGTGGCAGAAATCGGTTAAAAAAAATCCTCATACAAAATCAACACACTTAAAAAGGCTAATAAAAGCCCTTTTCATGAAGAGACCTGCACGTTTATTGCTCTCCTGCCAGCATAACACAAACTTGCAGTCAAGGTTGTCGACTCTTGACTACTCAAGGATATAGAATCCACAGTTTGAAGTAAAACAAACTACTTTTGTATATATAAGGCTCAGCAAACGGAATGCAGCCTTTTTTCTTTGAGCACTTGAGAGGATTCCTCTGGGTCCAAGCTTCCCTCTTTCTTGTATATGGCTGTCGCCTTAGTTGGACAGGAAAACTGAGGCAGAGGAGGTATGCCCTGTGATGTCCCCTCTTTGGGTCTCAGAAACTCTATAGTGCCGTTACAGGCCCCATATGTTATGAAGATATTTTGGTTATCAATTGCTTTGAAATGTTATTCCTTCAGTGCAGTCAGGCTATTGATATACCAACAGTAAAACACTATCATCCTTTGGGCAAGACATTTCCTTTGTCAGAGGATTATTTATGTGGTAGCCAGTATTACTGATAGGATTTTTCATGAATGCATACCGTAACCCCTGATCCCATCTTCCTGCGTCTTTATCTGTAATAGTCATCCTCTGTCACTGGACACTTGCAGAAATAGCCAGGCAAGCTATCTTGGAAGAGACTGTACACGTAGCTAGATAGGCACAACTTGCGATCAGGTTCCTTGTAACACCACAGTGCTGGAATCTACTTATAGTGAAATCAGATATATTTATTTCCAAAAAATAAAGCAGGTTATATGGAAAACAGAAAGGGTAACATCCTTTTTAGAGTCTAAACCTAACTCTGCCAGGCTAAAATCCTTGTTTAAAGCAAGTCGTCACCTAAAGCAGCATTACATGGGCAAGTCCCAATTTTCACAAATGCAGGAAGTACTGTCCTTTTTGCTTCCTTGGTGAAGGATAAGAAACTGGTCCTTATCCCTTCCTCTGATAGTCCAGTAAACCTTTGAAATGCCCCTTTTGAGGTGCCCCACCACCAGCAGATAAGACTTTCTCCTCTTCCCAGTTGCTTGTTCTCTTGTGTGTTCTCCCTGGAGGTTTCACATCCCACCTCTCTCCCCAGTTTTAATCTGCTTTTCCTGTTAACTTCACGTGCACATAGAGTTTCTACTATGTTGGCTTTGCAATGCTTAATTTAAATCAGCAATGGGGATAGGTGAATAGACATGCTTTTGTCTGGCAGAAGTACCGTTTGTCTACTATGCCTTGTAAGAGACTTTAAAACATAATTTCAGTGTATATATGTACATAGTTTCTTATATAGTATCAGTACATACACGGGTCATATAATATAATATAACAAAATTGTATCATCGGCTTTTGTTTGATAACTTACTAGGCACTCTTTGGATTGATGCTATGATAGTAGTGTGTTGCATGTAGAGAGTTTATTAGGCCTGATGGAGGTTGCACCAACAGAGTAGTGAACCCTTTACTGTTTGCACCGAGGGGCTCCTTAAGGTCACACCTTGTCTTTCAAAAACCATTTTAATAGATACAATGTCGCCACCTGGGCTAAAAGCACCTATATCTATTGGACATGCAGTACTCTATTTTGCATCATTTACTACTTACTGCAGGGACCAAATTCATCCCTGGGGTAACTCCACTGAAGTGCACTTGACTCAACACCAAGGATGAACTTTGCTCTATAACTCTGGTGTTAAAACCGTTTTCCTCTGTCACGAGGAGTGTTCTGGATTTCCATACATGTATAGCAATTTAGCCAAAGCAAACAGTAGCGCAAATTGCACAGCTACCATTACATTGACAGCAATTTAACTTTCATCACTAAATTGTTCTCTTTGACAGCTTGAGCCCACAGATTTCTTTTGCATGCACTGTAAATTGTGTGTGTTTTAATACTAGGGTATGTTAGATTGGAATGAGCAATGAAATTGAAAAGCTTTTGGGCTCAAATCACTTATAACACCATTCTCTTCCATACAAAACAAGGGATCACATCATCCCCATCCTCTGATGTCTCCGTTCATTCTGAAGTGAGCCCTGTTTTCATTATCTTCTTGGTCTTGCTATAACTTCTCTACTTTTTCTCTGCCTTCCTGGCTTTCTCAATCCATAAATCAACAGTCTCAGCTCCATCCCTCCACATAGTTTAAGTACTGTTAATGCAAAAACTTTGCTCGCTGCTGTTCTTGCTACATTGAACAACTTCCCTGAGTTTCTCCACTTCATTGACTTCTCATCTCCTTTTGTGTCTCTCTTCTTTCTTGCCTTCCACATGCCACTTATTCTGTCAGTCTCTGCTATTGTTGAACTCTGCAGAACATCATAGGGTACTGTTTGTACGAGAGACACTGTGTACAATAGTTCTGTTGCATTGTCACGTCCCCACACTGAGTTTTTAATACATTCCTGCCCAGTTTAAAGAGTGAGGGCCTTTATTCCAGCAGCAAGCCCAAATTCAATGTAGGGAATTATCTTGATATTTCAGTTAGATACAGTACTCTTTACTTCTTGTCTTAAGCTGTTATGCAAGATTTACTAGGTGCTCTTGCATAGCTGTGGCCTTCTTGAGTGTATGCTAGGTGCCTGCATTTTAGTGGTTGGTGAAGTGATTCTGGAATTTGTCATTTGGGATCCTTCGGGGTGAAAGGGACTATATTAAAAATGTGGAAAAAAATGACAACCATGTCAATACAGAGTGGACTAAATGTTATGACACTTCTTAGCCTTATGGCATATCAAGAGTAATGCTTTTTTTTTTTTTTTTTAATTTTGCTTCATCTTGAAAGGTGTGTAGGAAGGGGATAGAGAGAGAAAATTTAGAATGGTAGGTGCAGACAAAGCTATGAAATAACTTCTCTCTTCATATTGGTATCTGAGGGCTAGCTTTTAAAGATCTTTAGGCACCTAAAGATACAGAGAGAGACCTAGTGGGATTTTAAAAAACTCAACCTTCCATTGATTTCAGTGGGAGTTAGGTACCTACACACTTTTGAAAATCACACTAAGTGCCTATTTGCGTCTTTAGGTGCCTAAATTCCTTAAAAATTTGTCCCTAAGGCTACGTCTACACTAATGGTGGCAAATTTGCTGCCATCAAGTGATCTTTCTGGTTCGATTGAGTGGCAGAAGACATGCTCATTCGATCTGGAAGTTGATCTAGTAAAACCACGTCCTGAGGTGGCGTAGTGCTTCATTGATGGGCATACATTTCCTGGTGGTGCAGCGCAGTGGAGATAGTGTGTGTAGAATGGAAGTTACAAAGTCAATGGTAGTTATGTTATATACTATCTGCTGACAGGATGAAAAACTCATTGGAGGTTAAGTTCTACTTTTAAGTTGTCTACAGGTGGGGGGTATACCTTTACAATGAGGTACTCCCTGTAATCCACTATTCACCTTCATTTCCTTTGGTTCTAATTCTCTCATTTCCAAGCCTAATCTGGAAGATGTGAGACAAAGGTTCCGTCCCATCGAAGAGCTGAAGAAGGAGTTTGAAGAACTCAACATGAGGATAGAAACCGATTTTGAAGTTATGGTTAAATTAATCAAAAAATTCAACAGCTCTACTTCTTCTCTGGATGAAAAAGTAGCAGCACTGTATGACCTTGAATATTACGTTCATCAGGTGAGTTAACAAAAAGCATTAATAGCTGCTATGTAAAATCCAGGAAATATGGTATCATAAATGTAATTTTAGCCTTCTTGTCAGTATTGCTTAATACAAAATCTTAAATATGGCAATTCCAGGACAATAAGAGATTTCACAGGATCCCTGCAAGCTTATTTTGTATCTGCATTTGTGTGTGTATATTTATTGGTGAAATTAATGGATAGCACCCTCAATAACTTGCAGGGTACAGGGGTGGATACTTAAGAAATGAAATTATTTTTCCTTTTTATTATTACATGAAAGGCATCTGTTGTCCTGTGTAACTAGGGTAACCAGACATCTTGATGTGATCAGGACCCTCCCAATATGAGGGGCTTTGTCTTGTATATGCAGGTATAACCTCTGCCATGGCCTGCCCCCATTCCCTCAAAAAAAAAAAAAAAAAAAAAAAGTGTCATGATTTTACACACTTTTCTGGTCAACCTATGTGTAACCCTTCATGATCTCTCTCCACACTTCTCCATAAGACAGACATATCAAAGAAGATAAAGCAAGTGCATTTATACACATCTTTCAGCTCAGAATGACTTAGAAATGGGATGTAGAACCTCTCAGATTTGGTCCCACAAGTGACTAGAGTTTACTGTCAGACAGCTGTTTGGTGGCCTATGTGAAATGAGTTTGTTCCCAGCGAACAGATATCCAGGTCTTCAAAACCATTTTCAGCAGCTATAAGCCTTCCTGTGTACAACCCCAGTGCAGAGACCAAAGATGGACTGGATCTTTGAGACTGAAGAATCCTCTTATATCGCATGCAGGCGTGGGCCTGTCTCGTTAAGTTTGAAGCAGATTTACAGAGGCAACATGGGGAAGTCTGCACTGCTGCTGGCGGTGCTGAACACTTTCTGGGGAGCTCAGTCTCCAAAGATGTTAATCCAACACCTTTTCACTAGCATCAAATGCACTTTAAAAAACAGGGTTTTTGGAAGAAGCTAGCTGATGGGGAGGGGGGGAAATCTGAGATGCAAAGTCCATCTGCCATGCTTCCTGCAAAAGAAAGCTCTTGAAGTAGTATTTCCAGAGCTTTTCATCTCCTATTCTCATGTGAACTCTTCCTCACGGACATTCACACAGGGGCAAATTGGGGCAATCTTTTTTCTTGCGAAAATTGTTGCCACCATGTGCACCTGACTTTCTCAAAGAATAAACTTGGACTGCAGATGCCCTAAAAGCTGGATATTTACACTGCAGGGTTGGAAGAACCACGTTCAGTCCCTGTGGTTCAGATATGCTACTGTAGATGATAACTGCCCACTGCTTCCTGTTCTGTAGGATGAAAGGGGTGAAGGGAATTATACCCAAACACAAACAGGTAGGACTTTGAGCTAGCAAAGAGGGAAAATGGAGGGGAAGCTGAAATATGGATGGAGGATAGGACTTTCTTGTGTGTTGATCCCATTGCTTTGATGACTTGCCACAGCTGCAGGTTTATTAGTTGCCTCCACATCCCGTAAGCAGTTAAGAAACATAACTTGCCCTTCAGCAGGTGTAGTTCTTCCTACAGCTACTTGAATCCATCCAGGATGTTGTCTCTATTTAATACTCACTTTAGCATCAGTTGCTTGATGTAATTGCTGAAGGGCGGCCAAATGTGCTTGTGGCAGATAACAGAAAAAAGTTAGCTAGTCAGGAATTCTGTTTCCTGTGAATCGATTATATCAAGGCTGATGAAGCCGAGTAACAGTCCTTAGCAGCAGTTGCAGAAGAGTGTGGAAAGCAAGTAGCGAGAGCTACACAGACCTATTGAGGAGAGACGTGTGGGCAGAATGGTTGACTCCAATCTTTCTTCTTTATAAGGTGGTGGCCCGGTAAGTCTTTCATCCTCCAAGGTAAGCCACTGCTGCTAATACTCCAGCTCCTGTGGGCTTCCCCAAACTGGCTCCCCAGTCCCCAGTGTACTGTTGATGGAAAGCCCTGCAGTGGATACTCTTTTGTACTCTGAGGTTTCCTGGTGGAGAGTTACTTTGCACTCTGAGGAGCAAGTCCTGAGGAAATCCCAGGCTGCTGGCACATAAGCAGTGATCAGTCCCCTCAGGAGCTAGCAGAGAAGCACTGGAAGGGCTGAGCTCAGCCTTACCAATGTAATGAGGGGAGGGAGCAGTGGTGTGGGTTCAGGGACTGGATTATGGTGGGCTGGGGGGAAGAATTGGGAGATTTATCCAGTGTGATTGTGAACAGATAATCAGCTGAGGGTCACAGATGATCTTCAGCTCTTATTTTGCCAGAACCAGTTGGCCGCTTGCTAATCAGGATTCAGCTCAACATGGTTGGAGAAGTTCTCGAAAGACAGAGTATGCTGTGTTGTTATCTGTACATGCATAAACCAATTCAAGTATAAAGAAAACAGAGCATAACTCATTTATGAACAGAGCCCAGAGCATTCACACCCCAGTACACACAAGAGCCCAGGCCCCTTTTCATAGTTCACAGCCTCCTTTTGTTTTCTGAGATTATTTACTCTTCTTTCCTTGGCTTTTTTTCCTCCTTCAGAACTGCAACAGCATTTCACCGTGTTAATTTCCTCTCCTCTCTGTCTTCTTGACAGTCGTCTTTTTTCCCCCCTCTCATTTCTAATATCTCCTTTCTCCATTTTTCCTCTCACCCCAATTTAAAGCTGCTCCCTCTGGATCTGTTGTCATATTTACTTGTCTCCCCGACCCGCACTTTGCCCTCAGGTTTGCTTTATTGGAGTGTTCGTTTGATCTTGGGCTTTCTTCTGCGCTGTTTTCAGTAGGCTGGAGCTAAGCATTCACTACACTAATGCTCCATAAATTGCTCAGCAATACGTTCCCAGCTCCTCAGGGAGGTTAATGCTACGCGCTTACGAATTCTGAGTGAGAGGAGTAGCTGTTTTCACAACAGACTCCAACAAACATAAGGTTTAAGGGAAAAAAAAAAAAAAACCCTTGAATTTTTTGTTTTGTTTTTATGATTTATATTCTAGGCTTGTTACTGGGAGACCTTTCACTGTGACTGGAGCTAACCCCTGGGGCTCTTTCCTAGGTCAGAGTAAAATGACTGACTTTGCAGTGATCAGAGTTAATTATGTAACTTTACTTGGCTTTCCCTCATTAACCTCCTTATATAGACATACCTGCAAAGTGTAAGCTAACCAATCTATTGCTCTTATAGACTGAGAAAGACTTGATATTTCTGCTTTTAAATAGTCTCAAATATTATGGTGACTTGGCATAATCAAGGAGATTAGATTAAATTGCAGTTTAGATCACCCTGCGAAGGTCAATTCATTGAAGAGCAAGGTTAAAATCAGGTTGATTGAAAAGATTAGAAGAATGTGATCCAAAAGGACTGAGGAAAACACTCTGGCTACAAACCATACATGATCTTATAATGATAATGAGAACCAGAAATGATTTTATAGCTGGACTCCAAGATTCTTGCTGAGGAGCAGTGTATTGCCACATGAATGTTGGGTGCCACCTTGTAATGAATTACAGGTAATATATATAAATATAAACCCTGAGCCGGAAGTGAAGCCATTGGAACTGCTTATTTTAAGCACGTGCATCAGTGTTTCTGTGATTGTGATCATGCTGAAGTATTTGACCCATAACCAATTTTGTTAAAGTGACACTGTCAGGATAAAAGTTTTACTGATAAAAATCTAGATTATTAAACCTGAAAATAATCTGCTAACTGTATTGTACTCTGTTTGGGGAATTTGGTTACTTTTAGCACTTCAGTCAATTTAAGCAGGAAACATGGACTGATCAGTTTACATTACCAACAGGCATTTTTATATTCTGTTTTTCAGCATTTCTGTCTCCATCACCAAACAGGAATGGTTGGAATTCTAAAAACAAAAAGTTCCATAAATATTCAGAATACTTTTGAGAACTCCTTGAAGACTGTTCTCTATAGCAGATTTTGTAAACATCCTTCTTTTAAATTTACAAGTGCTAAATTTTTCACTAAATAAATCCAAACTGCTTGAAACTTTCCCTTTAAATTATTGAAAACTATGTGCAGGCACACTTCTAGTGTTTTATCTTGATTCATATTTACTTTTCCCTCCTTTTTCCCCTTTTATAATCTCAAATCTTTTTCAAGTCCAAGGGCATCTGATGAATGTGAGAATATTAGAACCTAGGAATTGCCATAGCTTGATCAGACTACTCATTCATCTACTCTGGACCCTATCTCTGAGTACCACCAGTATCAGCTGCTTCAGCTGAAGGCAGTAAAAGACCTGCAGCAGGCACTTACATGATAACCTGAACCCAGGGAAAGTTTCTTGCTAACCTCCACTAATTTGAGATTGGCTTCTACCTTTCAACTTAACACACCACCTTGGAGCGTATTAACGCAGAATGCATGGAATAGTTTGTCCATCTCCTGCTTTAACCAGAAGCTTAGAATGTGAAGTAAATGCACTATTGCTCCTGTTGACAGGCTACTAGACAATTATTTCTAACACTTCAAGCTTGCTAATTACAGCTCACTTTTTGTCTATGTATAACGTAAAACTCCTGAGGTTGCCAATAACGACCTTCTAGAGTGAGAATAAGTGAGAACTTGCTTTGTTTTGACAGTGTCAGGTTCCCTGAGTTAACATGTGTCAGGGGAAAATTTTGATAGCTAATCAAAGTATTTGCATTTTCGGAGATGCGTTCTATATTTGATAATAGCCACCTGTCAGCATATATTGTTTCTGGAGGTGTGGAATGTGATGCTCAGAGGGAGCATTGTATGATTTATGAGCCATGGTTTTTTTTTTTTTTTTAAGAAGCTTTTAAAATAAAATTCCAGTTAGATTTGGAAAGGATAAGATTTATTTAGATGTTGTTTTAATTTATTTTGCTTGAAAACTTGATAGGAACACAAGTGATTGATGCATTTTAAGATTTACATTAGCATGGAATCTATTCATTCATAGGTGGACAATGCAAAAGACTTTCTTTCCTTGGGTGGACTTCAGCTTGTGATTAATGGACTAAATAGCACTGAACATGTGCTAAAGGAACATGCTGCCTTTGTCCTGGGAGCTGCGCTGTCTAGGTGAGTTGTGTGCATATACGGACTGGGAACAGGTGGGGGAGGATGAATGGGAAAGAAACTATTTTTTTGGGTCTGCCCCCCACCCCAAAGAGATTAGACAGTCTAGATACCCAGGTGTTGAGAAAGGTGAAGAAAAATATTTTATCCTATCTGGTGCCCATCAAAAATTCCAAGGTTAGTGGAAATGTGACACCAGAAAGATTTCCTTTCTCCTTTGCCTCCTTCATCTTTTCTTCTCTTCTCCAGTGATTAGTTCACTTACAAATAATGAGATTGTGACATCAGATGTATTGTGGCTTTTTGGGAGGACACAAGTCACAGTTCTGTATCCAGGGGCTTAATTTTGCCATTGAAATGCACATGTGTAACTCTTAACATGTTTATGCTATATTTGCATTGAAATTTGTGAGGGGAAAAACAAAAACACTGAATAGACAACAAGCTGACCTGAAAGATATTCAGAATTCATTTAACCATGGCTACTACAGAAAGGAATCCATTTTTTTGTCATGCTACACTGAATGGCAATGTGCTTCAAATTGTATGACTGTTGGAAGGTTGAGTTGAAATGTTGATTTCTTGTTTTTGTTTTTGTTTTAAAAGCATGTGTGCATGTGTGTGAAATAAACACACAAAACAAGAAATACAGAGAGGATGCTGAATGCCAAATACCTTAATACCTCTGCCTGCTTGTTCTTATGCCTTGAAGTAATGTCACACTTCACATAATTATGAATAATTTGTCATTTTTATAATATAAAAGCTAGCATTTCTTTTACAGTCTTGCATACAGAGGGCAAGATCTCAGTTAGTATGAATCAGCATACTCCATTGACTTCAGAGACGTTGTACTGATTTACACCAGCTAATGGTCTGGCTCACAGTTTTCAGACTGAGCTTGAATGGTGGTCTCAGAGAGATCTACCAAATAAGTAATTAAAAAAAAAAAATCAGACTCAAAATAAATGTATGTGAGACTAATTTCTTTGTTGGGCATTCTTTCAGGATACAAATGCAGCCCCTTCTGTATAGTCTGAGATATTGACTACCATTTAAAATTATATTTGTA
This sequence comes from Pelusios castaneus, assembly GCA_007922175.1. Lineage (NCBI taxonomy): Eukaryota > Metazoa > Chordata > Testudines > Pelomedusidae > Pelusios > Pelusios castaneus. The sequence continues at coordinate 4,867,804 of ML685860.1, read as the reverse complement.
GTGGCTTTGTTTGGGCTTTTTGCTAATGTGTAGAGCCTTAATTGTAAGTTTCACATCTGTCATAGAGAAAGCATCATGCAGGGTATTCTGGAAACATTTAAGGATAATCTGAAATATAAAGGGGAAAATGTAAACCACATCTTCCCTTATAAAGCTAAAGCAACAGAGTCAGGACAAAAGAAATGTAATGATCTTATGACCTGAATATGTATATCATTGGCTGATATATTCCCCTCCCCAGGGAGACACGGTTCGAGGATTCAGCAGCAACAAACACCGAGACACAAATAACCGAATAAAGTGGATTTATTAACTAACAAAATACTTAATGGAACACCTATTACCCGTACCAGTGAAATTACTGAAGTCAGAATTAAAGATGCAAGATATACAGCTTACGCCCCTTCGGCAGTTGGGAACCCCAGGCAACGCGGGCTTCAGCACGGAAGTGTTGTCTGAGGCCTCTTTTCCCAAAATCCTGCAGCGAAGTCCGATTTAGGCCTGGGAGTGAGCTATTGTTATAGCCCATCATTCACAGGGAGGTGCGATCAGGCCCTACTCCTGGTCACGCAGACTGCTGATGATGGGTGTCTATTGCTACTATCAAAAATTTACAAACTACTTAACACTAGAACTTTTACAAACTATCACTTGATTACTTTGGCTATGTACACACTACAAACTTGTCCCGCAATAAAAGCTATTGCGGGACAAGGGAAGCGCTATAAATATAGCGCTTTGGTGTATACACACCTGCTGCTTATATCGCAAAGGAGCGTTCACCGTGTGAACGCTCCTTTGCGATACAAGAGCAGTGCATAGTGGGCACCTGTCCCACCATGCACTGCCCACAGCCAGCCCCCTAGCTCAGCCCTGGGGCTTCGGGTGGCAGTGGGAGCTGCGCGCTTAAGCCCCCTGGCTCAGCCCTGGGGCTTCGGGTGGTGGCGGGAGCTGCTCCTGTCGCCACCTGAAGCCCTGCAGATGGACTAGGGGGGTGGCCCGAACTGGCTGCCCTCGCCGGTCCAGCCGGCCAGTCCCCCAGCTGCCGAACCTGGCCATTTTAATATGTCAATTTCACTGCTCAGCTAGAGCAGTGAAATTGACATATTTGACAGCTCCAATGTCCCAGAGTGGCCGGGATTGGCACTCTGGGACATTTCCAGAGACTGTCAACGGCGCAACAAGCATCCACACATGCTGTACCATGGAACAACTGTTCCGTGGTAAGCCTTACCACCCTCGTTTTGGGGTGGTTTACATGTTGCGTGGCAAGAGGCCGTTGCTGTGCAACAAGAAGCTTTCCTGTGTGGAAGCTTTGATTGTTATCGTGCATTAAGGAGCCTTACCACGCGATAACTCTGTCGTGTGTACAAGGCCTTAGTTTACTACACAGTCTAGCAGAGAGAAAAGGTGTCTGGAGGGCCCCCACCGCCCACTAATGCTCTACTGTCACAAAATCTTCCGTTTGCCTTACACTGGCCAACCTGTTTATATTTTTTTCTCACTAATTACAAATTCCTGTTGTGGGGAAGAAATGTATCACTCAGATATGATACTAAAGTAATTTTTTACAAGGGCTGTCTAACAGATGGTAACCGTCATTGGTTCTGATGATGTACTGACTTATTCCTTGGTTTCCAAATTTGAGGAACTCCTTTATGAATTTTACCTAGCTCTGCTTAAACTTTCTTATTAAATAGACATTTACATCCCAACATGTTTAGTTAGAGGCAACTGGTTAATTTATATGCTTGTAAGTTATCCAAGTGCTTATTTTGCGTTTTTTCTTTAAACTTCCCTGGGTCTATAGAGTACTTCACTCAACACAATTTCTTTTGCATTTTGTTTTTCTGAGTCAAGGTTAATTATTATCAATATTTTTATTATTACTATTATTTTTAAGCCTATGTTGTCACATAGGTGTGGCAGTTAGGTGAAGGTAAGCCGACTTCTCTGCGGTCTCCCTCATACAATCAAGGAGATAGTTACATGCACATCAGCAGTAGAATAAGAGTGGTGGTTGGAGGAATTATCTGCCCCCAGAGAATTTTCGGGTCTATTTCCTGCTGTACACACAGATTTTGTACTAGTGTAACTATTTCAGTTAGGGAAGTAATTTTAGTTATACCGTTACAACCTCCAGTGTGGACATAGTTTCACTACCCTAAAACCCTTATGTTGGTGTAGCTTATTCTCCTTCCCAGACAGTGATAATCTTTACTAGCACAAGGACTTTTACACTGGTATAATTGTGTCCATACTTATACTACTTCTACAGTGTGGGGGTAATTGAAGTGATACAACTTCTGAGTATAGACAAAGATCTCCGTATAATACAAGGATCACATCTAGATACAGATACACTGATAGAGGCGTGCAAAAGGAAGCCTGAGATAATAGGACAGAAAATTTCTAGATGCTACTCCTGGCTGTGCCACAGACTTCCTGTGTGACTTCAGTCAAGTCATTTCCCTTAGTTTGAAGGCACCCATTTGAAATGGTTTTATTCCATTTTAGATTAACAGAGAGCAGGTGTGGTTCCTGACTTGTCCCAGGTGCTGGTCAAGACTCGCACTCTTTCAACTTTATAATGTATCAACTGATTTTCTTCAGACTTGGTTTGTCTTTAACTTTGGCTGCGTGAATCCATGGCACAGAGCCCCGTGTGAAGGGTCCATGGACACTTCCTTGCCATGAGGCTTAGTCCAGCTCTGCTCTCACCGCTGAGAGGAGCCCAGCTCAGCCATGCTCTCCACATGGGGTCAGGATTTCTCCAAGCTCTGTCTTGCTCCACCCTCTCCCCTGCCTCACTGTGGCCCAGACAATTGTGCCTTTCAAGCATAGTTGGATTTATTCAGAATGATATCACCACTTTCCCCAGGGGTACAGCTTTTTCCACAGAACATGGTGAAGCTCTCAAAACCATAAACTTCCATAGACTCATAGAATCCTAGAACTGGAAGGGACCATGAGAAGTCATTGAGTCCAGTCCCCTGCACTCACGGCTGGACCAAGTACCATCTTAAACCATCCCTGACAAGTGCTTGTCTAACCTGCTCTTGAATCTGTCTGCTGTGTGTAGATATTTATTATGTGCTCAGTGCCCATCACCATGACATCTGAACACCTCTGCTCTAGACCTAGATTTGTTTTATGTCTTCCTTTCTCACAAAAGGTGTCTGTTACTACTGTCCCTCAGTCATTCAGTGATGTCAGTTCTCCATACTTGTATGATTTTTCCCATTATATCCAACCTCAGTTTTTGTTGGAGATAAAGAAGTCAGCACCTGAGAGGGGAAAATTTCAGACTAAATTTCAGATTAAACAAACCCAGTTCTTTCAATCTTCTCTGATAAGTCAAGTGTTCCAGGCCTTTAATAATTTTTATTGCTCTTCTTTGAGCTTTCTCCAGTTTTGTCTACATCCAGAGGTAAAAGTAAGGGGGAACGCACCGGAATGGCAATCCGGGGCCCCCAATTATTAGGGGCCAGCGTTCTGGGGCCCCTGAAAATAGAAAACCCAGGTGGAACGCTGCGTTCCGCCCAGGGGCCCCAGCAAAGCCGCAGACTCCTGCTGCGGCCAGGCTGGGGAGATTCAAATCTCCCACCCTGAGCATGCTCAGACAGAGCGTGCTCAGAGCGGGAGCAGCCTGGCCCGGCCCAAGGGCGGCTCTGCCGGCAGTCCCTGCAAGCTCCGAGCCTCTGGCCAGGTAAGGGGGCTGTGGGGAGGCAGCAGGCAGAGGAGCCGGGAAAGTGGCAGAGGAGCCTGGAAGGGCCACAGCGGAGCAGGGGAAGGGGGCCCCAGGCCTGATCCAGCCACGCTGCCTGCCTGTGGTTGTGGCGCACGGCGACAGAGGCAGAGGGGCAGGATCAGGCCCGAAGGGCCGGCGCGCGGCGACGGCGGGAGCAGAGGGTGGCAGCTGGCAGTGTGGCCTGATCCGGTCCAGGGCCTTTGTAGGCAGGGGTTCAGGTAAGGTATGGGGCAGGAGACTGGGGGTGGGAATGGGGGGGTCCGGACTCGTGAGTCACTGGATCAAGGGGTCAGGATGGGGGGGCTGGGGAGGGGTGGAGGGGGCATGGGGATAAGGAGACTGGGGAGGGGCTGGTGGGGGCTGGGGAGGGGTGGAGAGGACTATGGATGGCTGGAGTGGGGACTGGGTTGGGGGGCTGGGGTGGGATGGATGGAGTTAGAGGCCTGGGGAGAGGTGAAGGGGGATGGGGACAAGGAGACTAGGTAGGGGTTTGTGGGGGCTGGGTAGTGATGATGGGGACTATGGACAGCTGGGTCAAGATGGGGGGCTGGGGGGGCTTCATTGAGATGGAGGACACTATGGGCAGCTGGGGTGGGGACTGGGTGGGGGCCTGGGGAGGTGTGGAGGAGGTTGGGAGGCTGAAGGAGGTGGAGTGAAGATAGGGGAGCTGGGGGCTGGAGGGCTGGAGTGGGGGTTTGGGGGCAGGGACCTTAGGGAATAGGGATGGGGGCTGAGGAGGACATGGGGAAGGAGGAAGTGTGATGTGGGCACTAGTGGACAAGGTTGGAGTGATGTGGATTTGAGGCTGTGCTTCATTTGTGAGGAAAGAGCTGGTGGGGTTCAAGCAATTTGTTTTGCACTCATATCTGTTTGTAGTGTGGACATAGCCAAAAAGTAATTCAGTGAAGTAAATCCCAGTGGGAATCTTCAGTTTCCTTTCCTTCCCCTTCCCCTTCCCTTTAATAAATATGAGGCCCCAGGCAACCCAACTCTGTCCCCACTGAATTGTAATATGTAATATAAAATCAACTTGAAAAAATATTTACTTTTTTCCCCTCTCAAGCTATGTTCAATCCTGGAGCAGAGGAAAGAACATAACATATTAATGATCCAAAATGTAGCCTTGCAGAGCTTTCCACCTTTCTGTGGAATCCAGTGCTCACTTCTACCCTTGGAAGGGCCCAGAACAATGGATCTGAATTTTATATGCATAGACAAGCTGTCTCATGCAACTTTGAGGGTTTTGGCCTTGTACACACTACGAAGTTATTGCGCGATAAAGCCCTTTATTGTGCGATAAGAAGCAGAGCGTACACACACAACTTACAGTTTTTGCGCGTTAAGAGCCCTCTTGTTGCGCAAAATGTAAACCACCAAAACGAGCGTGGTAGCGTCTAACGCGGAATAGCTATTGCGCGACAGTCCGTGTGTGTACGGTTACCGCGCAATGCGAAACCTCCGGAAATGGCCCACAATTCCAATCCCATCCCTTCTGCACTTCCCTCTGTACTCTGTTGCTGTGACGTCATTTTTCCCGACCTCCCCTTCTGCCCCGCGAATTTTTGAATTCCCCACTCTCCCTTCTGGCTTGCTGTTCAGTGCTGCTGCCTCTGTGTGCACCGCTTGCAATGTCGTCGCGGCGCAGCAAACGAGCTCCAGCCTGGACAACAGCTGAGGTGATGGATTTGATAGGCATCTGGGGAGAGTCCGCCATGCAGTCACAGTTACGTGGCAGCTGGAGGAATTTCGACATTTTCGGTCAAATATCTCAGGCGATGAATGAGAAGGGGTACGAGAGAGACACTCTGCAATGCCGGGCCAAAGTGAAGGAGCTGCGGATAACGTTCCACAGAGCAAGAGAGGCAAACCGGCTCTCTGGCTCCGCGCTGGCAACATGCCGCTTTTACAAGGAGTTGGAGGCGATCCTGGGCGGCGATCCCACAACCACTCCGATCTCGACCGTGGACACTTCGGCGACAGCGTCCGAAAATGACAAGGCAGCGGAAGGCGACGATGCCGTCGTAGACGAGGAAGCAGAGGAGGAAGAGGACGAGGACGGTGACAACGGAGCCACCGACATCGGGAGCCAGGAGTTATTCGCCACCCCGCCAGAGACAAGCTCCACGGATTCCTTTTGCACGCCTTCCCCTGAATCAGCTGATGGCAGCTCCGGTAAGTTATGTTTGCAGTGCTCTCTATTCTAGCAGCTACAGCTTAGCGTGTACATGAAGATAAGGCATTGAGTTCTCCTTTTCTGTGTCGTCTTTTCTGTGGGTTAATGGTTTGGCGGGGTATTACTGGCATTACATAAAAAGCACATCAATGCATGCCTCGATTGCGAAGTAGTTGTTCCCTTTCAAGTCACTAAACGTGTACTCCAAATATCTCCAAATTCTTCTTTTGAAATTGGATGGTAGAGCGAGCCTTTGCCCTCCCCCATTCAGGGAGACTCTCCCTCTCAAGCTCGCAAGCAATGCCGCGGGAACCATAGCCGTGCACAATCCAGCAGCGTAAGGTCCCGGCTGGAAGTCAGCCACATGCAGGAGATTCATTCTCGCTTGCAGAGGCACTCTAAGCAGTGTGATATCGGCTTCTATTGCAGCCATCTCTGACACAGGATCAGAACAAGCAGTGGCAATAGTCAACTGTCCCGTGGACCTAATCACAGCAACCCATCCCTCGCTTTGCAAAACTTGTTACTGCCCCCCAGTATTTCTTCACCCGTGTAACCTCGGAATGTGTAGGGAGAGCATCCTTATTTGCACCTGAACGTGGTGAGAACAATAGCGGCATTCAAACTGTTTCATATTTACACAGGAACGACCTTTGATGGACGGTGTACAGCTGCTGCTGACCGTCTGAGACAGATAAGGCGGAGGCCTCGCAGGAGCAAGGAAGATATCTTCCAGGAGCTGATGCATTCCCACGAGGCATCTGCGAGGGAGACAAGGCAATGGAGGAGGCAGTGCAGGCAGGACAGGAGAGAGAGCAGCGCGAGGCGGGAGAAGCAGAAGGAAGCCCTAATAGACATTCTTCATGAACAGACCAACCTGCTGAAGACCATGGTCGGTCTGCTCCAGGCTCGCACCTCCCCCCCGCAGCCACAGCCACCGTTCCCTCCATCCACGCAACATTCTCCCCCCAAACAGTTTTTTGAACCCCATGGACACCCATGGTATAATGTTACCTCAACCCCTCCCCCAACGTATGTTGTGGAGTCCCGCACCTACACCCACCTTTAGTCCCCCCTCTCCTTACAGCTAACTTCCCATTTCTGTTGTATTAATAAAGTTGAAACATTGTTAAATTTAATATGACTTTCTTTATTTGCATTTTTAGTATGCCCTTGACGTGGGGTGCTAAAGAAATAAAAAAGAGAAAGAAGCAAACCACTAATATACATAGAGTTTCTAAAGTAAAAAATACAGAGCGATATCAGTGATTAGTGAAATTAAAAGGCAGCCTTTCAGTCCAAAATCATGAAATGATTCTTCAACGCCTCCCTTATGCGCACAGCCCTAAGCTGCGCCCCCCGGATACCCCTGGTGTCCGGTTGCTGGTAGGCATACTCTAGACGTTCTGCCTCCCTTGTCCACGAGTTCAGAAATCTCTCCCCCCGGTTTTCACAAATATTATGAAGGACACAACATGCAGAAATGACAATTGGTATGTTGTCCTCATGTAGGTCAAGCCGGCCGTACAGCGATCTCCAGTGCACTTTTAAACGGCCAAAGGCACACTCTACAACCATTCTACACCTGCTTAACCTGTAATTAAAGCGCTTCTTTGCAGGATCCAACTTCCCGGTAAAAGGCTTCATAAGCCATGGCATCAGTGGGTAGGCGGGGTCCCCAAGGATAACTACACGCATCTCAACACCCTCCACTGTCATTTTCTCGTCCGGGAAAAATGTACCCGCCTGTAGCCTTCGGAACAGTCCAGAGTTTCTGAAAATGCGTGCATCGTGCACCTTTCCTGACCAACCCGCATTTATGTCCGTAAAGCGACCACGATGGTCCACCAGTGCCTGAAGAACCATTGAAAAGTATCCCTTACGATTAATGTACTCGGAGGCGAGATGGTCGGGCGCGAGAATAGGGATGTGAGTGCCATCTATTGCACCACCACAGTTCGGGAAGCCCAACTCATTAAATCCAGCGATGATGTCCCTCACGTTCCCAAGGTTCACCATCCTCCTTAGCAGAAGACGGTTGATGGCTTTGCAGACTTGTGACAGTGCTACTCCGACGGTCGACCGTCCGACCCCGAACTGGTTTGCGACCGAGCGGTAGCAGTCCGGAGTCGCCAGTTTCCATAGGGCAATTGCCACACACTTCTCCACGGAGATGGCGGATCTCATCCTCGTGTCCTTGCGCCGCAGGGCAGGGGCTAGCTCCTGACAGAGTTCCATAAATGTGGCTTTCCGCATTCGAAAGTTCTGTAGCCACTGATCATCATCCCACAGCTGAAGAACGATTCGGTCCCACCAATCTGTGCTCGTCTCCCGTGACCAGACACGGCGGTTCAGGCTGTGCAGCTGGTCTGCGAAACTGATCAGAATATCAGTTCTGTTCTCAAGGCTGTCAGTCTCCGTACTCGAGTCATCCGATTCCTGCTCTGAATCAGAGCCAAAGGCGTACTGCAACAGAATCTGGGCTGTGTTTACAATGCTGAACGCAGCATTCAAGATCACAGCTGAATCCATGGTCATTCTGAAAAGGCAGTTCCGTAAAGACGGTCGTTTCAGTTTAAATTTCGCGCTCGTTGCTAGTGGCAACTGCTGGTTGGTGTCGGTAACAGAATGCACCACGGGAAATGAAGAATTATCCCATGCAGCATAGCACGAGCCTTCTTCTTCCCAGGATCCAAATCGCGAATTACCGATATGGGGGACTGTGGGATAGGTACCCACAGTTCAGTTTGCTTTGCTGGAGGACTGCGAAAAGAAGGGGGGGGGTCTGTTCCGTTAGAGTCCGCCGAGTGTGTACGCGATCTTGCGCAACAACAACCACGGAACATTTAATGCGCAACAGGCTTATTGCGTGAAAAGTCTGGTAGTGTGTACATAGCCTTTGTGTCTTCCTCTGACCCAAGGAGCACTGAACTCATGGTAACTAATACACCTGCTGTTATAGTGAGAGTTTGAAAAATATTTGCAATAAATGTTTTTTAAGTCTCTAAAGCATTCCTGCAATAACGTTTTTCATGTAATGTAAGTATCGTATACAGAGTATGTGATGATTGTAGTTGGCATAAGTTGAGGATGACCTGCATAACTCCTTTTGTCACTCATAAACTCCTCCTCAGACTCATGATGATAGAATACTTATACTACTATATCATGTATTCTCTCTAGGAAGAATAACAACTGACTGCCTAATATTTTAGAAGCCCACTATTCTTAGTTGTTTATAAGAATTAACATTCTCATGTGGGCTGCTCACTCTGCCTCAAGCTCAATTTTTAAGTTTTAATAAAAGTGGCTCAGCCCTTTCCAAGAGCGAGCTTTGTGAAAAATAGCTAATTTTGCTAATGTTAAATGTCTTCTCCTTGAGGAACTCTAGTGCTGATGCTTCTGGTGCCAAAAAAGTGTTGCCTATGCAGCACCATGCCTCACAAATTGCTGCTCAGCAAATACCATAACTTGCTCAGCTGCATCATCAGCTTAGAGGGAACATTGGTGGTATCCATGGTGTGTTTGCTAAAAACGTTCTGACACGCTGCACATGTGGTGTTACAGTGGTCAACGGGAAATTGTCTACATAGTTAAGGTCTAAATAGTCTTTACTAGTGAATGGTTTAATACTCCTTAAGATCCTAATGAAAAATGTATTCATCTCTGTGCAAAGATGGTTTGCCAGGTGTGAGGTTATATTAGGGTCTAGTATTGTTCAGTGGTTAAAGCGAGAGAGTCTTGAGTTCTGGGTCTTAGTCCTAGCTCTGCCATGAAACTGCTGTGGGACTTTGGGCGAAGTCGCTTCACAACTCTGTGTCTGTTTCCTAATCTGTAAAATGAGGTTAGTGTGTCCCTTTAAGACAAGGGCTCTCAAATGGGAGTCTCAACCCCTTGAGGGTCACAAGGTTATTATGTGGGGGTTGTGAGCCACCCAGAGCTGCCAGTAGCTGTGCAGAAGCAAGGGAGGCAATGGGGCGCTAAGTTTGCTCTGAAAAGCTGTATTGATACAAAATTCTTTGCACCCACCAGTATTAAACAATAACTTTAAAAATAACTTCTGTGTCTAACAATAATTCCATAAAAATGTGGTTTAGTCTTAAGTTCCAAGTGGTGAGAAAAGATAAATTCATTTTAGGCAGAAGGTTTGGTTATAAATTTAGCATTTAAAATAGTGTTGCCTAGAAAGAAATGTATTTTTAATTTGGGAGGGGACCACACTTGGAGGCTGGCTGTGTGAAAGGGATTGCCAATGTGAAAAGGTTTGAGAACCACTGCTTTAGGAGCTGGTACAAAGCTTGGTTCATTATCCCTTGTAAAGTGATTTCAGCTTTTCAGATAGAAGGTGCTATGGAAAAGTGAGGCCTGATTTTATCAATCACAAGTCATGGTGATTTTAATGCCATCTTCCCTTTTCTATTTATGTTTAAATAACATATTTCCAAGTACTTCAACCAGCACCCAAGCTATTGGCAATGCTACAGAAGTCATCTACTCTTGAAGTCTTCATTAAAGCCTTGTGTATGTTAGCATTTTTTAGGAAAGTTCTCACCAGGGATAAGACCAGTGGAAACCATATGGTAGATAAGTTCCAAAGGGGGAGCCGTGTTAGTCTAGTTCAGCAAAACAAACAAGGAGTCCTGTGGCACTTTTAAAGACTAACATTTATTTAATGCATGAGCTTTCATCATCATGCTTGAGTTAATGAGGCAGGGGAGGGGGTGATCTATGGTCTTGTGTTATGCAGTGTTTGCTAGTTTGTGACAATAATTGCTATAGACATAAATACCATATAAAATTATAAGTATTTTTATGGCGTGATAACTGATGCATGAGGTATGGAGAAGTGGTTGCAAATGCCTATCTGGACTGGGGCCTGCACATGCATGAAGGGGGCCCGGACAATACGGGAAGGGGGCCCGGAGATTAGGAGGGTTCCGGGGCCTGTCAAATTATATTTTAACCACTGTCAACATCTTTCCTGAAGTGAAGCACCTGGAACTGGACACGATGCTCTAGTTGAGGCCTAATCGTGGAGTAGAGTGGAAGAATTACTTCTTGTGTCTTACTTATAATAATCTTGTTAATACACCCCGAAGTGGTTTGCTTTTTTTGCAAGTGTGTTACACTGTTGACTCATATTTAGCTTGTGGGCCACTATGATACTCAAATCCCTTTCCGCAATACTCCTCCTTCGGCAGTCATTGCCCATTTTGTATGAGTGCAATGGATTGTTCTTTCCTAAGTGGAGTACTTTGCATTTGTCCTTAATGAATTTCATCCTGTTTACCTCAGACCATTTCACCAGTTTGTCTAAGTCATTTTGAATTGTGATCCTATCCCCCAAAGCCACGCACATGCGTGTGTGCGTGCACATCCCACCCCCACCTCAGCTTGGTATCATTTGCAAACTTTATAAGTGTACTCTCTATGCCATCATCTAAATGAATGGTTTTCAACCATGGGTCGGGACCCAGTCCTGGGTCGTGGTGCACCCTGCTACCTGCACCAGAAGACTGGACTGTATTACTTGAGGATGCAGTTGTTGGGTCTCGGGCGTAAATTATTTTTTTCAACTTGTTCCTGAGAAAAAATGTTTGAAAACCACCGATCTAAATCGTATTAAATCCATACCCTTGACTTGCTGATGTCTTGTTGTCTGTGCGTTCTCTAAGATCTCTTGCTCAGTTTACTATGATCTCTTACTGGAGACTGTTACTATTTTTATTGTCAAAACCATGAATGCGTGTGAGCATGTGCAAGAGAGAGAGACTGCCTTCTAGTGGTTGGGTTACAGATGTTAGAGGTTTGTGCTCTTGAGGTAGAGGGTCTGGGCTCTATTCACCTTGCTTACACATGTTGTCTTTATATATCTGGAGAATCTTTTTTACACAAGTCTAAGCCTACTTATGTATTAATCAAGTTGTATGATTGATAGGAGAAAGAGTTGTTGTGGAGTATTGCAAGATTTTGTCCGTTGTTTTTCTTCTAAATTGTTCGTTTTGAGGTTCTGGAAAACTAGGCTTAGCTACCTAGTCTGTGATCACATCAAATGTTGTTCAGCGTGGTTAGAGCCCTTTAAATGGTATTATTATTGTAACAACTGCAACTTGTCACAGTCTTGCTGTTTTAAAACCTCAACAATGTTTTCTTGTCAGGCATTTTACAAAACTAAAGTTCATTTAAACAATGCTCAAGTGCTGTGATTGCAAATAAAAGTTAAATAACTAACAAAAATAATTGTTAAGCTGTTGGTATCGTATGTTTAGGTATCCATATTTCACTAAGAGTATATGCCAAGACCCACCATTATCTGGATTTTCAGTGATTGCATTAGCATAAAAGCATTTATTCAATGCTGCTAAAATTTAAATATATGTAAGTATGAAATATTATTTAGCTGTTTGGAGGCAAATAAAACTACTATATGGAAAATGCTTCTGCATACTTTTGATTGTACACTGGAGTACCATCAGAGTGACAGAGTGTTATAACCTGAAGGTAATCAGGATTCACACCCCTGGGTCCTAAACATCATAAAAATGTAAATGTTTTATGCAAAGAGGACCTCTATTAAGCTAAGAACATTTCCAGTGAGAGAAAAGTTTGCTAATGTCCTGAGACTATTTACAGCGCATAAAATCCCTTGTTGTATAAATTAAGTATAGTGAGGGCCACAGACAAATTGCATCAGTATGTTTCACAAAATCAGAGATGCTAGTCCAAAAAATAATATTTTTATATAATGTCCCGATCTTTAAAAGATTTACAATCAGAAAACATTTTTCCATGTTTGGTAGTTTTAAAAATTAAATGTTTGTAGCAGTCATTTTCATAAACAGTCTACAAGGGGAAAATAAATTTTCCATTTACAGTGCATCTTTCATCCTGAGGGTTTCCAAAGTGCTTTATAAACTTGATGAGCTGATATTTATCCACAACTGAAATGCAGCCAGTTCTGGGATGAAGTGCAGCAGATGTTTAACAGTGCAAAGCACTTCAACACAGTTTAGGAGAGAGAGAGAACAATTCCAAGCACATTTATATAGTGATTTTTCTCCAGAATTCTCATTGTCCCTATTTTACAGACAGGCAAACTGAGACACAGAGAAGAAATGACAGGCCCTAGATCACACAAGGCAGTGACAGAGCTAGGAGATCTCCTCACTTCTAATCCTGTGTCCTCTCTTCTGGGACACACTGACTCCCTTGAGAAGTGCAGATGAATACTCTGTCAAAAATATCTAGAAAGAAATACATCCATTTTTGTTAGGAAAAGCACAAAATATCCTCAATGTGTTTGGCCCAGTACGCCTCTTCCTCACATCCATCATCTTTTTACCTGTTTCTTCTGAACCACCTTTGCGGGAATCTCTCCTTCAGGAGGTGTCCTTGTTTCAGTGTTTTCTTGGACTGTTTTCCTCCGCATGCCTTTTTTCCCCTCTCTACTCCTTATTCTGAAGGGAGCTAAAGCTGCACCTATCACAACAGGAGCTGGGAGGTGTATGAGGCATCAGCAAATTGGGCAATGAGAAATAGCTGAGGAGCCATCAAGAGAAGCAAGGAAGGCAGTCACGGGAATAGCAGGGATTTAAAAAAGATTTGTTAACTCAAGCCAGTGAGTCGATTCAGTTCCTGTTTGTTTTTCTTACAATTCACATATTAAAATAAACTAATAGCTCAATAACCAGATCAACATCCAGTATTTGTAAATTACAGAGCAGCCCAACCGCTATTACCATAGGTTTTAGACCCTTCAGTATTACTGTGAGGGGAGGAGTGAGAGAAGAGAGGTATGTAATTACTTTCCTAAAAATACAATGCAGAAAAATCAAATCCTTTCTCAAGATCTGTTGAATCTGTCTGCGTGTGTAGGTATTTATTATGTGTTCAGTGCCCATCACCATGACATCTGAGCACCTTTGCTCTAACCCTAGATCTGTTTTACGTCTTGCTTTCTCACGAAAGATGTCTGTTACTACTGTCCCTCAGTCATTTGGTGATGTCAGTCCTCCACGCTTGTGTGATTTTTTTTTTTTTTTCCCCCCCCATTATATCCAACCTTAGTTGTTGTTGGGGTAAAGGAGTGAATCATCAGCACCTGCAATTGGACAGTATACATCAAGAGGGAAAAGCTTCTTCCAGATTTCAACCATTGGAAATTAAGTCAAATTTTGCACTGAAAGCAATTGACAGTTGCTCCTGTTAAACAACATAAAGGGTCTGACATAAAGCAGTAAAACCAAGAATGAAGTACTGGCTTTAAATTTAACTCATAAGGATGTAAGACTTTCTGGATGGGAAAATAAATCCATTTAGCTTCAGAAGGCCTGTCCTTATATAATTATTTTCAAATCCGTCTTCGTGTTTGTCCCTGCTTCCTCTAGCATTATTTTGTGACCAGCAACCTCTGACTAGCTCTTTATTCATTTTCAGTATTTGCTTCAGTGGTCTTGTTTGACAGTTTATTTTTCATGTTTACCATCTTTCAGATGAATTAATTCTAGCTGGATTCCCAGTTTGCCAGTAATTTCTTGTTTTTTAAATTGTCTGCTGTTTTTGTTTAAACTCCTTACTAGTGTGGAATTATCAGCCTCACTGCACTTTAATTTCAAATTAATTTTATTGGGTCACCTTAAAGTTTTCTGTAATGAAAATGAACTCAGCCTCTTTAGCCTTTCCCCATAACAAATAACCTTAAAGGAAAAACTGCAGTGCAGTATAAAACCTAGTTTAATCATTACATATAATTACACAGAAGAGTAAATCCCTAAAAATTTTTCAGTGTCTGAAATATAATGAAAAAGAGTAATTAACAATCAAATAGCAAGCTGCCATCTTTGTCATCTCATGAGACAAAGTAGGAGGGAGAGAATTCAGACCATTAGCAACTTCTAGAAATCAAGGTTGCAACATGTTGGTTGTGTTTTAAAGGAAATTTCTGTATTTCATAAATACCTTGATTAATTTAAAACTAGGTGAGCCAATTTAGTTAATACAGTAGAAGAGCACAACATACTATCTTTTAACTCTGGATCTCTAAGTACTTTGCCACTACAAATTAATGCAGCCTGTAGGGAATAGAGGCTGAGCATGCTATTTTGTAGCTGGGAAAATGAGCCCAAATTAAGTGACTTGTCCAAGGCCACTAGTTGGTGGGATGGAACCTGGACCGTTTGGCCCTCCATCTTGTGCTTTAACACGCGGACTATATGTTCCATAACCAGATTTAAATATATGTAGTTTACCTTCTTGTAAAGTTCAGCTTCGTTGACTTCCAGCAGCTTTTAATGGGGCCTGAATTCTTTCAGTCCTTATGATTCTAAAGATTCCACTGGGGAAAATAGTGCAATTGTCTGGCTATTCCCCTTGACATTCTCTCACAGAGGAAGCAGAAACCATTTAAAATTTGCATCAGAGACAGATGGTTGGGGGAGTAGAGGCTTTGGATCATACTCCACCACTCCTTCCAAGCATCCTCCCCTATAACCATTAGAATTACCATAATCAAATCTGGTGAGAGAATATATTCTGTGCTGTTCCCCCAGAGGGAGTGAGGTGTGCCTAATGGAATCGTAGCTCCTTAAGAGACTGCGCTGCTATGGAGGGAAGGTGCCGGGGGGTGAAGACAAACAGCCTCTCTGTATACTTGGAAACTCCCTTATGTCCGGATTGTAGTTTGCACCCACTGCATCTATGACCCACCAGACCTTGAGGAAGGCGTGCCTCTGGGAACTGTGCAGTGTTTCCTATGCCCTTTCTCCCCTTCCTGTGGTAAAACCTGTATGATGTGGTCCTACCATACATATATCACAAAAAAAGGCCGCATCTAGTGGGAGAGCCATGAGACCCAGCCACTGAATGGAGTACTGCTGCGGTGTATGGAAAACTCATTGTTTAGTCCCTCTTTTGTTTAGTAAATGTATGTGTGTAGTGCTCTAAGATATTCGAATGACTGCTGTTTCCCTTAAAAATGTGTATTCAGCCTGTTTACCTTAAGTTATAATCACCTTCCTAAGACTAAGAGCCTGAATAGTAGTCTGGCAAAGGCGTAAACAATGTTTTGTACAGCAACAATGTGGATTCCATTGTCTCCTCCCTGTGTTTATTCCTTGTTCATATATTATTTTTCTTTTTTACTACAGCTTCTACACTCAGCTAATGGCTTCAAAGAGTTTTCTCCATAACACCTACATTATTTTCCTAACCTGCCGTGACTCTTTCATTTCACTTGTTCTCTGTGTTTGTTCAAAATAGTAGGTACAAAATGTTCCACAAATAAGAGGCAATCTGGCTACCCTTTAATCACATTCCATGCAATGCTGGAGTGGGCTATCCTTGTTAGACTTTAGTGACTAGGTTTAAAAAGTAAACTAAACAGACAAAGAAGATCAGAGTGGGGGAAAGAGGCGGAACAATGAAAACACTGAATGCGTGATCTCTCTTAAATTATGTTTCTGTTCTTGTTAGAGTTTGTAAAGAAGATTGCAGGCAATTATGCACGTATAGGATCCAGAACACAGTTCTCCCTGCTTGTCTCCCCCCCCCCCCCCCACCCAACTTTTGTGGGTTTAATGGCAGGACAAACTATGTGCAGCAAGTTCTGGAAATCCTATTGATTCAGCTTTTTTCAGTATAAACTTTAATGCCACAATCAAATTTAGTCAGTGAGGTATTTAGGGCTGACTTTACCACTTGTGGCATTCCAAGCCTCTAGAGCTGAGAATTTGGCCATGAGTTGCCTGTCCATCCAGCTTCTGGGGATTAAGGGATAGGGCTCTGAAAGAGAGTCTTGTTGCTCTGCTGTAGTGAGAGGTAGGGCTGGTCTGTTAGATGCAGAGCTTGCATGAGATGAGGGTCTTCCAAAAATCATGATTCCGAACAGCTTCTTGCTTTGATTGTGTCTGAGGCTTGATCCTGCCTAGGTTAATGAGAAGGCAGCAATAGAAATGTCAGGGATCAAAAGCCACTTCAAGACTAGCAATGCCTCAATTTACCTGTTCTCTAGCTATATGATCTTGATTTGGGGACTCTGTCTATGGCTTACGAATTTCGTCTCCATATCTCCATCTTTTGGCTGAGTAGTGACACAGCAGGGTTGTTAAAGGTCCTCTGTTCACATAGAAGCACCCGTGGACAAAGGGTTGGCTTTTACTCAAAAGAACTGATCTTCCTGAGTGTGCTGGTGAATTAAGGGCTAGTCTACATGACAAAATTAAATCACTCTGTTACATTGTCATACAGCCACCACAGTAACTGAATCAGTTTTACATGTCCACACACTGCACTCCATGTATCATCAGGGCATGTCCTTACCACGAGCTCTTGCACCTGTTTAACTGCCGGTGTGGGATGGCTTATGAAAGGCAGCAGGTTGATATAAGCAATGCAGCGTCTACACTGATCCTGTGATGACCTAACTGCATCAAATTAAATGCTATGCCTCTCGTGAAGATGGAGTTAAGTTGGTGTAGTGGGCAAGTTACTTCGGTGGAAACTGTTTTTGGTGTAGATACTGACAGTTAGGTCCACCAGTCCTAAGCAGTGGGTCAGCTAGTGGGGGATTGCCATCACCTGATGAGGCTGAGGGGAGGGAGTATTGACAATGCAGACTGGAGGTTATAAAAGAAAGGGTCTTCCACTGACTATTGTAAGGGAGAAGAAAGCAGAAAGAAGAGAGAGAGACTGAGTCAGAGGAGAAGCCAACTGCGGGTGCAAACTCTGAACACCCTAGAGGATTCTAACCAAATCCCAAAGAAGACCCATCAGCGATGAGGAGACTAAGGCACAGGGGTGGGTGTTCGTTGTTGTGTGTAGATCTGTGTATTTTTTGTGTGGTTGGAAGTAACAAGTGATTCATTCTGGAACCATTTTCAGAGTCTTTGTGTTATGTACCTGGAGATGTAAATGGGAAACCTTAGTGGAGCTCTGGGAAAGAGTGTGCTTAGACAACTGGGGTATCTCGGGGAAGGTTTCAGTACTGGTCCTGCAGTGTGGGACAGCTGGTCCATGAAGTTCCACTTCCATGAAGAAATAACAGACTGAATCTGTGCCCAAGAAGCATGCCGGAGAGGCCAAAGAAAGAGAGAGTGCTGGAACCTATGCAGATCGAGGGAAGCTTAAAAGCACCCAGCTCTATTGTGATGGACCAGAGCATAGCAGTCGCCCTGGTGAGTGTCAAGCAGTGGGAACATTACCACATCTCTGGTTCTCTCTAATCTTTTCTATAGAGAGTGTTTTTAAAAGCTTTGAGAGGTAGTTTATCCCCACACTAAAAAGGCTTGCATTATTACTCTACAAGGATTCTTCCCCAGTTATTCCTCCAGTCTTTTGCACTGTCTCTTTAGCCATTACTTCTTTCTCTTGTTGAGACCTCTTGAGAACTTTGCGTTCTGTGAGTGGAATCTGTTGTGATGGGTCTTGGCAGAGAAAAGAGAATTACCTGAAATTTGTTCTCACAGCATTTCCCCATTTCTAAGGAGTTTAGAGCCTAGGCCTTTCTTGGTATATATATTGTGATTGCTTTATATATCATTTGATCCTGCTTTTGCTAAAAAGAAAGTGATCATTCCTAACATGAGGAACTGTCTCATACTTTTGTAAGAGAGCAACTCGCTTTATAGACTGCAAGATCAGTGGCTCCAAATTTTGAACTCTTAAGACTCCATGCTGGCCCGCACTAGGAGTACAAGCCCAGGGAAGTGTTGCGGTGCACATCTCTAGAGAATATGTACAGGTAAATAATTCTCTCCAGCACACATTAGATCATGGTAATCTCATTTCTGGGAAATCTCATATCAACTTCCCATAGTGTTTCAGCTCTTTGACACTTTGACTACACAAGATCTTAATTCATTTTAAAACTAATTTGGTTCATTAGCTTCTCCATGTCATATGCCACTCTTCTTTACTGCTCTGCTTAATGAGTTTCCTGGGTTTTGCAGCCCATTCCATGCTACCATCAAAAGGATCTGTCTTCACATCTAAGCCCACAGTCTTCAATCAGAATTGTGTAGTGTCCTGAAAATAAAGAGACAGGGACAGAGGAGGGACTCCTACAGCAATCAGTTTGTTTGGGAATGTGGATTACCGAAGGTCAGAATAGAATTAGAGAGGGAAGTTTAACCTGAATTGTGACTGTCTTGACTTCAATCAATCTGAAATCGCCCTTTATTATTATTAAAAGTGTAAGTGTGCCGTGAGCCCTGTTTCGGAATGACTTTTTCTGCAAGTGAATCTCTATGGTCCATAGAGTTCTCAGCCTTCTCCTGAGACCAACCAGTTTGCTTTGAGAGGCAGGATCGGATTATTTTAGGGGCTTGGGCCCCAGGCCCCAGCCAAAAAGGGGGCCCCAGTCCAGTTAATCGGGCCCTGTTGAGAGGCAGTCACAGTGATGGTTTAGTTTCAATATGCTCACTGGGACCACCAACTCAGTTTACATGGGCCACTAAAGAACTGTCAGATGAACATGAAAATTGGTGGTCCCATCTGACCCAATATCCCGCCTGCCTAGGTGCTGCAGAAGATGATATAAAACCTCCTATAATGATAAATTATACAATAAAATGCCTAGGGGTAAGTGTCTTCCTAACCCCACATAGTTAGTGACTCCTGTAACGTAGCATATTTTAAACACCTTTTCCGAATTCTAGTCCAGGCCCACTGTGTGAACATGCAGGAACCTGTGTCTTCAGCTTAGGCACACGTCTAAGATTTCTAACTTCCCTTTGCCGTGTTTCTCACCTTCCTTCAGAAAAAGACTGTATTATGTTTGCATGCACAATTTCCAGAGGGGTAGCCATATTAGTCTATGTACAGCAAAAACAACGAGAGTCCTGTGGCACCTTAAAGACTAACAGATTTCTTCGGGCATAAGCTTTTGTGGGCTCCAACCCACTTTGTCAGATGCATGTAGTGGAAACTACTATATACCCATTACTACTACACTATACTACATATACTCCTATATAC
>ML685860.1:4807063-4847899 GCA_007922175.1 Pelusios castaneus | reverse complement strand
CTATATACCCATTACTACTACACTATACTACATATACTCCTATATACCCATTACTACTACACTATACTACATATACTCCTATATACCCATTACTACTACACTATACTACATATACTCCTATATACCCATTTGCTGCAAACTTGACAAAATCAGACTGGGTCTGAATAGAGACTTGGAATGATTAACACATTGCAAGAAGTAATTGTCCTTGTTCACACATTCTCACCTTCTAATCTACTGAGGTGAATGGGCCTCATCTCCCCTAACTGAACTGACTTTGCTAACACTTGCCCTCCTTCACCCTGGCATGTGTATATACCTCTCAACCGTAGCTTCCACATCATGCATCTGATGAAGTGGGTTGGAGCCCACAAAAGCTTATGCCTGAAGAAATTTGTTAATCTCTAATGTGCCATGGGACTACTGTTGATTTTGCATGCACTGTATGTTATGGAAGCCTATCAATACGGGTTTAGGGAGGGTGTGAGTCGTAGCATGCAACAATTCATTTGTGTGGATATTTCATAGTCTTGAGAATTTTGAATTAATGTGATGCCTCTCTGTTTATTTAATACTGTCTTCAGCCAGACTGGAAACTCTAATGGCTCTGAAATTTTTCCTTCAAGAAATGCATTTTCTTCTTGAGTGCTTCATACTGAAATCGGTCTTAATTTCAGTTCAACTAATGTGTAAAAACACAGTGAGCGATTATTAGTCCCCGAAGGAATAAAGACAGATGGAGTCCAAAATGGAATTGGCTTTATGATTAATTGAATTCTTCAAGAGTCAAACTGAGTCGGAGCTTGATCCCATTCAATCAGTGTCATGAGAAAGATTATCCTAGCCTGAATTTCTGCAAGGTAAAAGTTGAAAAAATAAACATAAAAAACACACGTCATTTAATAGAATTGATCCAATTTACTGTCATCTTCTTCTATCTTTTAAAATGGAAGTGGGAGTAACAAAGTAATATGAAGTGTTTTTTATATTATTTAACACAGGATCTTGAGAGCATACATGTGAAGGGTGTTACACAAAGTAGTAAATAAGGATAACAATTCAGTGTGCAGATCCAAGGTGGCATGTAGAGAAAATCAGGAGGCATATCTGCATCTATTATGCACAAGGGTAGGCTTTGTTTATGAGCTGCTTAATTTAAATTGACATTCATCAAATGTATAGATTTGCAGATCTAAAATTAATAAAGGTCTGTAGTAGGGTGTGGAAAATGAATGTTTTGAGGGATTATTTATCAGAAACCAGAACCCAAAATAGAGGAGGGGGGGGAGAGAGATGGCTGAATGGCTATGGCACGAGATCAGGCAGTAGTCAGTCTGGACTCTGTTCCTGACTGGGACACACGATACATGTGACTTTGGGAAAGTCTCTTCATTTCTTGTGATTTAATTTACCCTCTGTAAAATGAGGATCATTAGCCTTCCATGCTGCATAGTGAGTGACTTCATTCAGAACTGTTTGCAAAGTGCTTTAAGATCATCTGGTGGAAGGCAGTGGGGATGTACAAAGTGGTATTATTTATTGTTTTGCTCTTACCTTGGGCATTTCCTGAATTTTTTAAATCTAAAAATCCACACATTTAATTATCTCCGAACATTGGGTTTTCCTTGGTTTATTAAAATGAAGCATATAAGCAAAGAATACATAGAAACATTATATAAAGGAATTTCTAAGACTTTGAAGTACTGCTTTCCTGATTTCCAAAATGGCAATAACCTATGTAAATACTTGGACCTGGCACAGTTTGACCACTTATGGCCCATGCTCCTTGACTGACCCATGGGAGGAAACTCTTTCTCCTGAAAACTGCAGGAGCTAAACAGTTGGGTAATGCAGCAAGGCTCTCTACGGCTGCTATGCAAAGGCTAATTCAGTCTGATTTTTAAAATTGCCTCCACTAGTCTTTGGAAAGGAGGTAGGGAGGAAAAGAGGGGATCTACTAGCACAATGGTAGTGACCAGGCCCTATACCATCCCCTTCAGCCCCGTGACTACTATCCCCATCTGGTTGTTTCTCCCTGGACTTTGGTGCAATCAAACTACACCAAAATGCTGCCATGGGTTGGAGTGGAGGTTCTACATCTGCAGAGGGAGAAGTGTGACTTGCCGAACCTTGTTCTGATTTGAGTTCATAAAAGTTTTAACGTTAATTTTAGGGGCAGGAAGGATTTGGCTCAGGAGGTTGAATCCACTCCCCAGTGAAAGATGTTGAATGTGATATTGCCGCATGGGCTGGAGTCAAATGCCAGGAGCGTGTCCAGCAGGTCTGTATCCCCAGGCACTCAGAATAGGTAGTTCCCTGCACCAACAGGACAGACTAGTCAACCCATCCTGCACAGGGACAATTGAGTGATGTGGTGAAGGGAAAACCCGCATCTGCCAAGGAACCACTGCTGTTTTCTGAGCAGTGGGCAGAGGAAGCTGGAATGAGACTTTCCCTCCATCAGTGTGCTCTGAAAGGTGATCGCAGTAGCAGCTTTTCTGAGCTTAAGAATTTGGTCAGACCCTTGCTCATTTGCACAAGTGACTAGGAGAACCATTGTGAATGGCCAGCCTTTGCAAATTAGTGTGTAGTTGAACAAACATGCTGAACACCAAGCCTAGTACCTCGCGAAATGCACATTGGTCATTTGTTCTGACAAGTGCAATTTGTTTTGCATTATTCATGATACTCCTTAGCAGAGCAGCAAATGTGCTGTAGTGTATTTTGTAAACGTAAGGAAGTCTCCGTAATGTGAGCTCTCTCTGCAGGATTCTACTGTGATTTCTTTGCTGAGAAATGACTTGAGGTTCCTGTGGGTTTTCTTTTTTTCCCTACTCTGGGTATTATCAGGTTTGCAGATTGGTGAAGCAGGAATTAGTGAGGTTCTGTTTGTTTCTAAGTAGCAGACTAATGAATAAATTAAAAAAAAAATCTAGGTAGTTTAACTAGAACGAGTGAAATCTTTTTCTTTTCTATGTTTGGGTAGCTCTGAAAAGGCTGACTGAAGATTTCTTTGGGATTTACATATTATAAAATTCCTGTCATGAAAATACTTAGGCCGTGCATATTCCCTTAGGGCTGGGTAGTATGCACCATTCTTAGTGTGGATCACAGAAGCAGCATTGGGCAGTGCTGTGAGTACATTTACAAAATACAGCACGCTGGTAGTGGTGAACTGGTATAATTGGCAGGGAAGTGACAGACAGCAATGGGTGAACAGAGAGATTGAAGGAGAGAGAAATTGGCATTTTACCAAGCCTGGAATCTGGGTAATTACTGATATACTCTATAGAGGGAGGTGGGATTTTTATCCACTTAAATTGTTTAATATTTTTAATGCTTTTAGGGCAACTCAAAGTTCAGTTGTGCTCTGCAGAGCGACTCTAAAAGCTCTATTGTTGAGATACATGTTTGTCTGCCTCCAGATGAAATGAATTTGGCTTAAAAATAAAAGATTCTTTTTCTTGTTGGCAGCCCTGCAGAAAATTGTGTTTGGGCTCTGAGGCTGCGTCTACACTGGTAAATTACGTCGACTTAAGCTTGGCTTAAGTCGACTTAATGTGCCCTGCGTCTTCACTATACTTTGCTTAAGTCGACTTAATGAAAATTAAGTCGACTTTATTAAACCACCTTTCTACTCGACCTAAGGCTTAATTCGACTTTTAAAAGTCGAATTAAGCCAGTGTAGCCCTGGGGTAGCCCTAAGTCGACTTAGGGCTACCCCAGGACTACACCAATGCCCTCCCTGCTGGGGGGGGGCACAGGGCGAGCCTGGCATGCCCCCCAAAGGGCAGGGCATGTGGGCACACTGTGACACTGTCTGGATTTAGGGAAGCATTTATGATATTATTTTCTATGGATATCTCATAAATGCTATAATCCACAGGAACTATGTCATGTTTGGTATCAATAGAAAGGTAGTTATTTGCTGGGAATGATTATATAGTTTGTCTAGGAATTCTATTTTGATTAGAAGTTAAGAATTTGATGTTATATCCATGCTTTAACTTGTGTCCTTCTGGAGAAGTGTCTTAGATGGGAGAGTGTGAACAACCATTGTCTCCTTAATGTTTAGGAATTTTCCAGGTAGAATGGTCCCAGGGAGTAAACTGATGAGCCATTAAGGATACAATGTCCTCAATGGCTCATCAGGATACTCCCTGGGACCATTCTACCTGGCAGATTCCTAAACATTAAGGAGACAATGGTTGTTCACACCCTCCCGTCTAAGACACTTCTCCAGAAGGACACAAGTTAAAGTATGGATATAACATCAAATTCTTTACTTCTAATCAAAATAGAATTCCTAGACATAAACTATATAATCATTCCCAGCAAATGACTACCTTTCTATTGATACCAAACATGACATAGTTCCTATGGATTATAGCATTTATGAGATATCCATAGAAAATAATATCTTAAATGCTTCCCTAAATCCAGACAGTGTCACACACAGGGCTCTGCCCTACCAGGGTCTCTGTCCCCCTTTGCCCCATTGTACACAGGGGGTGCTCCCCCCCTGCCACCGTGGGCCTGCCCAAGGTCCCCCTAGCCCCACAAAGTTGACCTAGAGCATCCAGTGTGGACGCTCTAGGTTGACTTTGTAAGGTCCCCTTTAAGTTGACTTTAATTTTAAGTGTAGACTCACTAAGTCGACTTAACTAAGTCGACCTTAAGTTGACTTAGTTAAGTCGACTTAGTTAAAGTCGACTTAAAAGTGCAAATGTAGACATAGCCTGAGAGTCAAGCTGGGCTTTCTTCACTTTGCGCATCGGCACCACCAGTGAAGGTTATGCAGGCCGGCTAGTGCCTCAGTGGCTCCTGTGCAGTATGGTGACCTTTACCGAGTTTGCAGAGCTGTAACTGATTGATTGGAATGGAGAAAACTCAAACTGGCCCCTGGGGCTTTCAGAGTGGCCTGCAGCTGAAGAAGGGAGCCACTGCCTGAGGACTTGGGTGGAGCATGTTTCTGTGGGGCTAAAAGACTGGTGCAGGCTCCTTACTGCTGCCAAAGGGAGGGGAGACTAGCACTCCCCTCCCCCACTGAAGTAGGGAGCAGAGCAAAGTGCTCCATCGAGGTCCCTAGGCACTGGGGTCGCTGTTAGAGCCAGAGGGAGGGGATCACAGATCTTCTGTCCCCCTGGCCGCAGAAGGAGCAACTGCCGAGGGACTCAGGTGGAGCTCACAGGGCTACAGGATCCGTGCGGTTTCCCTGCTGCAGCCGGAGGGAGGGGGGATCAGCTGAACTCATTCTGTCCGGCTGCAGAGGGAGAGGGGGATCTGCTGGCAGAGACTGGTGCCCTTCATGGTTCTAAAAATGAAATCTGTGGCCCTCGAGCTGAAAAGATCAGGAACCCGTGGAATAAACAATTTGGGGATGATGCGCATCTGCATGTTGGGGCTATACAGGTTTTGCTACTATGGCTGTATGGTACAGAGCTCGTATAGAGGGGTAAGAACAGCCCTTTCCCACCACCACTTGTTCTCTTTTGTGACCCTCCAGAGCCAAGAATGGGAATATCATGGGATTGGTTACAGCCACTTATGTGATGTGCCTGGGTTTTGCCCGTAATGTCTTGACTGATTGTTAGTATGATGAGGCTGCAAATATATCCTATTTCTACACCTGAATCCAGTTCTCCAGCCAGGATATATTCATCAGTTTATTGCTATGCTTCGTTATAACAGTCTGAGATTGATTGAAAAGTGGAGGCTTTGTATAAAGAGAGACCTCTAATCTACTCAGATTTGATAAATGTTTTGTTCTATTTAGGAATCATTTATTCTTCTCTGCATATTTCCCAGCCTCCACTATACTCTTGAACCTGGCACCGACCAGAAAAGAGAGAAGATCAAACTAAAAATAATAGTAATTGTTGACTTCACTAAGCAATTTGAACCCATTATTCCTAACTGCAGCCACATAAATCACTGCTGCTAGAGACGCTCCAGCATTTGCAACATCCCGTTGCTGAAAAGCATTGAAATGTAATAACCATGGCAACAGTTGCTGAAGGCAGGTTGCAGGAAGGGACAGCACTGTGCTTTATAGAGAACAATGGACACAACTTCACTAACAAATGATATTGTAACATGCCAAGGAGATAATCCATGCTGAGATGAGCCAGTCAACCAGCCGGGCTTCGTGGTCCCATTGCAAAACTGTGCCAGATTCAATGATGATGGTTTATTTATAGAACATTTGGAGTGCAGAACGGTTCAGTAAGCCATTCCAATACTCTGAGCACTGTCTAAAAACCTATATAGCAAAGAATAGTCTCACTGTGTAATCATACAGTGCCTAGGACCACACAGCCATGATCCTGTTTTAAGCCTCTAGGTATTACTGTAGTAAAAAATAATTGATAAATATTTGACTATCTGATTCCAGACTTGGTTAATTTTAGGTCTTTTTAGACTGATTAAAACCTAGCAAAAATATACAATTCAAAATTGGGTCAAAAGGAAAGTAGGTGTAGGAGTCAGGGAGGTGTTGCTTTTGACCTGAAAGCCCTTAAAGGTTTGGGCTCTACCTACCTTAAGAACTGCTTCTCTCCATGTTTGATTCTGCAACATAAAGACAGTGGGAGTGAGAGAGCTAGCAGAGCCTAGATTTATATAGGAGAGGGCCTGGTGGGAAAATGTTCTCTGAGAATGATCTTCCTCCCTGAAATGTGATTTGCGGCCTGGGTGTTCATACAGGTTTTGGCCTCAGAAAGGGAAGGTCTTAAGTTCCTTTTTTGGGGTTGCGGATTTCAGTCCTTTACTTGATTTTGTGTAAGTTATTTAATTGTTTAGCTGTTAACATTCTTTTAGTAAGTGTTATTTAATTAGCACATCTTTATATTCTTTTAAAAACAAACACAAAACCTTTAATGTTACCCAGAAAGAAAACCAGCCAGCCAGCCAAACAAACAAAAAAATCAATGTACCAAACAACAAAAATCTTATTGCTTTACAGGACAGAGGTTGTAAATATTGTAACTCTAACTAAAAATGCACAATTTAAGTTTTTCTAAAACAGCATAAACTAATGTAACCTTGTTTGGAGCAGTCGGCATACTGATCAAAGTGCTGTCATGTCTAGAAGTGTCACTAAAGATTCTGGACATGATTTTCAATTGTGGCTTCCTTTGATTTCAGTGGAAGTTGTGAGTGTTCGGAATCAGCTCGGAATCAAAGCAACCCCTCTTACTTTTTGACTCAAATTGATTTTAAGCGAGATGGATTTTCTTCTGATAATTCTGTGCATTTGAAGTGATTACAGGAGTGCTCTTTTCAAAAGATTTTCAATGCATTTTTTTCCTGTTGGAAGGATTTCTTCAAGTCTCGTGATGCTGACAGAAAAATCTCTTAATAGAAATTGCCTCTTCTTCCCCTGCAGCTAGGGACTAAAACTTTTATTTTTATAAAACAAACATATGCTAAATCCAGAAACTTCTGTTCAGCCAAGAGGAAGCTAGCTTGGGCAGAGCCTCGTCTGTATTTTTATCTAGCCATCAAGAGCCAGAGCCAGCAAACTGTATGGTTTAGGGAGATGGGAGGGTTCATAAAATGAGCTTTTGTATTTGTTTTAACCTCTCTAAAAATAAATACCACCCTCTTTTTTTTCTAATAGGCACCATTTGTCATACTTGATTCCTTTCCTCTCCCAAACTGAGCTCCTTCATGAATATTCATCCATGCTCTGTAGGAATCTTTGCCTGTCTTCAAAAGTTGTTTATGGCGCTTGTGTCATAACAATGCATGTCTCTCTTCAAAAACTAGCCAAATTTAGGGCCTGATCTGGAGAGGTGCTGCAGTATCAGCATCTCTCATTGATTTCTGACTTCACTGGAAACTGTGACTGCTCATTAACTCTCAGGATGAGATTAGTAACTAGCATCCCATTCCAGTTGTCATAGCAGCACTGTTATGTACCAGAATTGTGAAGACCTGCCACCTTGTTAATTGTATGAAAAGATGGCTGTAGGGATTTTTCCAGTGTGGAGATCTGTCCAAGAACCATCTCTGGGGCTACAATGATTGTTGTTTCCTTCAAGGGTCCTCGCCTAAAACAGGTTAGTTGAAGAAAATGCAGGAAGAGAAAAACTGTCTCTGCCTTCTTCTTCCAGGACCCCAAGCAGAGAATACAGGCCCTACAGTAAAAATCTGAATCTCTTCCCTTGTCTTCCAGTGGGAACAGAAAAGGATCATTCCTTGCTGGAAGGAAAAACAGTAATAGAGGATTCATGCTTGGAAAGTTCAATCGAGATGCTACACGCTACAACCCTCATGGTCCAAAGCATTCCTCAGGTCTCCCAAAACAGCAGTGACCCTCTCTCTCAGACGTGGGAGACTCTCCAAATACTTGCTCGTGTGGGAGAAATCTGCCTCTGATAAATGGGTCCTGGAGATTAGCAAAAAGGAAGGGGATATGCACAGAACTACCAAAATTCATACGGATCCTCTTTGTCCAGCCTTGGCTCCCCAAATGCTAGGCAGAAGTCTGAAGTTAGCCAAGCACCTCCTTCTCCACAAAGTTGTGACTGCACTTTCACAAGAGACTGGTGCTGCAGTAGCTCTCTCTGCATTGGCTTTCCAGGGAGTTGGTTCAGTGCGATACTTTACAGCGACAATAAACTGTGTGGTGGTGGGTGGTGGTGGTGGGGGGCGACCATTGCACTATTGACCGCAGCTGGCCAGTAGCCCCCTCCTCTGCACGTTTCCTGCTGTGGGTCTCTGCATCGCTGCAGGCTGCAGACGTGTTTTGTGGTAGCTGCTAAATAGTTTTAAAAGTACGTTAATGATTTATCCACTGCTAATTTTTAAACAGTTAATGAATGAAAAGTGATTCTATCCCAGCGGTGTTGTCTCATGGGCGTCTGAGAATCGCATGGATGGCAGACTTTTTTTTGCTGCCAGTGGCATGTTCGCCAGCTAGGAAGATTGTGCATTTTTTTTGCAGTGTACCACGTAGTATCATCAGGGTTGCTGGGGTGCCATGGATAGGAAATGTATGCGCCAAAAGGATAACGATCTTATGGCACCTTTCATCCTAACCCGAGCGGCTCACATGTAAACTATCCAGCACAATCACTGTGTTCGAATGCTGACACGCAAGCCGTCTTGAGCTGAGATGTAGTTGCTCTTTTTGAGCGCAGCGTAATGCCATCAGCAATTCATGATGGAAAGTGAAGAATAGCTTTTTGCAACTGAAGCCACAGAAGTGATTTAGGTTCATCTCAAAGTTAGAATTTGCCTAATTCTCTTTTAACACACTGGGTTACTCTGCTGCTCTTAAGAAGAATGCCACAGTACCGTGATCATCAGAATCAGCCACAGCTTTGGCTTCGTCACATGCTACAGATAGCTTCTTCTCCACAGATGCTCAGTGCTGATGTACTGGGAAGATAACCCCCTACTGAATCACCACCAGTCCTTGTCCTCTCCCGTCTTGGAGAATGGAGCCTCTCTAACACCCGTGTAGCTGCCTTCCATTGCTACATCCAGGTTTTCTCCCAGGCTTCTTGTTCTGCCCATCTCACCCCCAATTTGACTCTCCACTGGCTTTCTCCTGCCTCAGATTAAAGTTTTTGGTCTTGGCTTTTAAGACCCTGCCTTGCTTGGGTGCCTTTGTCTCTTTTTCCATCATCCCATCCCTTCTCCACCCTGCCAGTGATACAACTTCATCAGGCAGTTTTTCCTCTCCTCTTAATGTTTCTGTGCCTTGTTCCACACCCTTTTTCTGAGTAACACACCCTTCTTGCAGTGATCCACAAGCTGCTACTCTCTCATTCACACACTTTCTGAATACCCAATTCTGCTACGATGCCTACGAGTAACTGACAATCTGGGTATAGTGTAGGTACTGAGAGCGAATCTATATATTTCATACATGTGCGCATATTCACACGTCTGACTAAAACATACTACCTTGGCTTAATGTGACCATTTCCCTCCTTGATCACTTGATTTATGTTATACCCACCTCTTATTTTGTGCTGGTCCTGTGTGTGTACCACTGCAGTTAAGCACGTCTCGCATGCATTTAAGAAAGGAAGCTTTTTCGTAGAAGTGTCTGTTCATGCACACCTGCTCCCGTATAAGGGGTGGTGTGGATCTTTTGCTCCTCCAGTTCCTGTCCACCACCATATGGAACCTCTTCAGTGACTGTTGAGTTTGTTTTTTTCAGGATTCTTTCTGTAAATATTTTAAATAGGGTTTTTTTAGTTCTAGCTAGTTTGTTCCAGTAAACTACAGTAAGTTAGTTAGACCTTTGGGTCCCCTCTCCTCCATACAGGGTGACTGTTATGTCGTGGGATAGTTTTAGAGGACTAAGAATTGTGCTTTCTGCCCCCAAATCTTCACTATTAGTGGCAAACATCAAACGTGCCTTTGTTGCTTTGGAGAAATTCTCATCCCCTAATGATGCCAATCCTTCCCCAGCTGAACCCACCGAACACAGGTATCATCTTAAAAAAAATTTCTTATGGATTATGCTATGCTGCCTCAGCCCGCGTCACATAAAGAGATTGTGTAGACCCTCCCACCGCTCCTGTACAGTGATCAGAGGCATCAAGAAGTATGCTTCCTACCATGGTGACCTCTGATGCAGAGGCCGATGAGTAGAGTCTGGGACTCCTCCTGCAAAGACAAGAGAATAAGAAACGCTGTCTTTAAATGAAGAGAGATGTTAGAGTTGGAGTGGAGTCTACCTTCTCCTTCTCTGGCAAATCAGGTGTTAATGCAGGGCAGCTGGTTGCTGGGCTCCCAGCTTCAGGGTGGCAGCCGCCCCCCGCCCCAGGAGCTGGGAAGCTGGGCAGCTTCAGGGAATCCCCCTGGGATTCTTGGGGCTCAGTGGAGCTCCTGCACTAGAGCAGTGAAATTGGCAAATTTGACAGCTCCGGTGTCCCAGAGTGGTCTCGATTGGCACTCTGGGACATTTCCGGAGTCTGTCAAAAGCTGTTCCGTGGTAAGCCTACCCATCTGCGTTTGGGTAGTTTACCTGTTGTGCGGTAAGAGGATTGTTGCCGCGCAACAAGCAACATTTGTGTGTGTGCGCTCACAGCCTTATCGCGCGGTAAGGCTGTAGTGTGTACAAAGCCTTAGTGTCATCTGCAAACTTGCTGATGGTACAATCTACCCTGTTAGCCAAGTCACTAATGAAGATACTGAACAAAACTGGCCTCAAGTCAGGACCAATCTTTGGGGCATACTGCTTGATACCAGCTAGACATCAAGCTGTTGGTCTCTGACCATTGTGCCTGATGATTTAGCCAGCCTTCTATCCACCTTAGGGTCCATTCATCCAACCTATGTTTCTTTAACTTGCTGGCAAGAAAACTGGGGAAGGCCGTACCAAAACTTTGCTAAAGTCAAAGTATATCCCATTTTGTTCATCTTATGGAGCTCCTGGATTTCCTTAGAGGAGGATTCCCACCCAAGAACTGACTTTTGTGGTCTGTGCTTCGCTCTGGGTGCTGTGGCATGCTTTCATCTTTTGAAGATGTTTCTGCTAATTCTCACCTCGCCAGATTATGAGGTGGGATTATTGCTTGGCCTGGTGATGTTTCTGTCTGTCTGTCCAAATACTGGGGCAGAAACAGTCACGCTCTGCAGTTGTTTTAAGAACAACTGTAGGTATTGCAAATGTTTGGTTATAGCTCTGTTTCCATTAGCTGTTAACTTCCAGCAACATTCTCTTTTGGGACTGAATGTTTCCTTGCTTGATCAGTCCAGTATGTTGATTTGCTTTTATAATTGACCACAAAACACCATTTTTTAAATTGAGGCAAGAAACCAAATTCACTTTTCCAATTTAAAAAAATATTCTAGCCAAGTTCTTTTAAATACAGAGAGAGCAGAAATAGCTGAAGTTTCAAACTCAAAGCTTGCACTGGATGTAATTTTCTTTGAAGACCAGTGTTTGTGTAGATTTGAAATAAGTGTTTAACTATTAGAAACTTGTGTCAACAGAATATTTGTTTGAGTACAGCCTTCCCCTAAAACTTATAGGTGCTGTATGGCACACCTGTAAACAAAATCAGTGGTAAAAGATAGAACAGTTTGTATGATGGAGTGTAATAGTTTTCTCGGCTACGAGTGGAATGCAAAGGGTTGAGAAACTGCTGGCAGTGTTAAAATAGGACACTGCATCTTGGAGACACCACTAGGAAAGTGAAAAGTGCTCATGCTTCATTGTGTGTGTCACAAAACGCCAGTCTCTGTGATTTCTTTTTGGCTTTCCAAACACTGAAGCTCAAATAGGGATTTCATTTTATTAGCACTTGCATTAAAAAGACAAAGTCAAACAAATGGATAGACTGCCACGTAAAAAGGTCTGAGCGCTCGGCTACCTGTTAACATTAGAGTATTAGTGTTGCCTTGATCCTTTATGTAGTCGTTCAATATCCCTGAAGAATATTAGGCAAAGTACTAGCATTCATGCACTCTACCCTACAGCTTAATTCCTCTGGCAGTATTTTCACACAGTCATCTTTTTACAATGCTTTACCAAGTTTGGCATGTTATGGTAACTAATCTTGAAAGTAAATAAATATACCCAAACCAGAGTGGGCAGGTCCTTTGGTGGCATGGTGCTACTTTATACCATTCTGTTACCTACAAAACCTGCTTAACTACCTCCGAGAGGCAGTACACGAGGGGTTCTGCAGTGGCTTAGAGCCAGTGAAGTGGCTTATATGCCACACTCACTCCTTGTAGTTGGGAAAAGGGGAAGTGATGAGAGAAAAGAGGGGAAAAGGGGAAGTGATGAGAGAAAAGAGGGGAAAAGGGGAAGTGATTAGAGAAAAGAGGGAGTGTACCTGACACACAATGATCCTGAGCTATGTTTTTAGGCCCACGTTGCCATTACAGGCCAGTTTAAATTAGAGTAATCTTCAGGCTGCTTTAGCACAGTGCCGATTGGATGGGGGCATGCACAGAGCAGCGCTGGAATCAGGGCAGTACTGGGAAGAAAGCCAGCTTTGAACACTGGTGCTCGCTGTTTGCAAAGCTTCCATGTAAAAAGATTAGCCTTATGCTGTCCTGAGGTCTGCCATGACCCTGGAGACGTTCCTGTTGCCAGTGTGCTGAACACAGTGTATAGCAAGAGAGTAAGAGGATGGGTACAGAGGACATTTAGGGGACACCTGCACACTGCAGTAAAAGCCTGCACTTGGCCAGGTCAGCTGACTTTGGCCCAGGAGGCTTGGGGGCTGTAAAATCAGAGTGTAGCCAATTAGGCTAGAGTCTGGATGGGGGGGCAGTGGTTAAAGCATAATTTGATGGGCCCAGGAACCCTCCTAATCTCTGGGCCCCCTTCATGCATGTGCGGGCCCCAGCCCAGGTAGGCATTTGCAACCACTTCTCAGTACCACATGCATCGGTTATCGCTCCATAAAAATACATATAATTTTTTAAGGCGTTTATGTCTATAGCAATTATTGTCACAAACTAGCAAGCAATAAATATTGTGATTAACAACGGTGGAGCATAGGACCTGCCAGCAGCCAGGGCAGGGTGGAACATGTGTTCTGCTGGATTTTTCTATTTTTAGGGGCCCTGGAACTCTGGTCCCTCAAATTTGGGGGCCCCGGAACTGTGTTCCGGTGTGTTCCCCCTTACTTTAACCACTGGGGGGGGGGGGCAGGATCACAGAGCCCAGGCTCTAGCCTGAGCCTGTCTGCAAACACTACAATTTCATAGCCTCTCAGCCCCAATACTGAGTCAGTTTATCCCGCGCCACTCCCATGTCTTCTATTCAGTGTAGACATACCGATAGAGGCTCAGTGAGGCCCTGCTAGAAGTGAGTAAGAGGAGGGGTTGGCCTGAGTACAGGTAGAGAGCCAAGAATTCCAGTCCTGGTTCTGAAACTGACTCTGTAGAGGGGCAAGACGCTTAGTGCCTTTGCTTTCCCTGTCTCCATCTGTGAAATGGGAGTAATACTTACCTTACCCGTGTTTTGTGTGGATTAGGTGTTTACAGCAGCGATAGTTCCCTCCTCACACCCTACAGGGGATCATCCCCCCCTCTAACGGATGGACAGGAACTGGCCAGATGCACAGGAGGAGTAGCTGCAGGAATGCACCTTCGTGTGCTGAGGGGCTCTGCATTAGGTGCCATAGGGGACCACAGAGACTTGTATTGTTATTGCTGCTGTTAGGGTCACAGTTTTGGAGAGAGGCTAACAAAATAATTATGACCTGTAGATCAGACGTCACCTGAATAAATGAATCGCTTCCAGTGTAATGTACAGAGACACATATGTATGGTGAAAATACAAGTCTAAAAAAGGAAACCCCATTAGGTAGGGTGATGCATTTGGTCTATGGCAGAATAACCACCTTTTTGAAATGTATATTGAACATTTGATAAGCATGTCAGATACAGTCTTAAGGTTGATTTATAGCTTTACGGAAAGTACCATTTTGGGTTATTGTGAAGAGCTTTTCAGGTACGTCCTTCTGCATAGACAAGGGAGCGCTTGTTCGTATGTTTCTAGCAAGAATCACATTTAATCCTTGTTGTGTTAGAAAAGAGCTAACAAAGTTTCTGGGATTATTGCAGACATCCTGAGTCATCTAGTCCATTCTCTGAAATCATAGCAAGTTGGCAAAACACTCCTGAAAAGTGAGGGATTGTTCCCTGTGGTCTGTCAGGAACCGATCAGTTGGTATTTACAGTAGTATTTCATATCATTCCTTCTGAGTGCCGCCCGTTCCTCTGATTCACCAGACAGTGCAATGCCTGTGGGTCCTGCGAATCCAAAGAATCTTTGGT
Source organism: Pelusios castaneus (assembly GCA_007922175.1). Lineage (NCBI taxonomy): Eukaryota > Metazoa > Chordata > Testudines > Pelomedusidae > Pelusios > Pelusios castaneus. Next base: position 4,833,133 of record ML685860.1, on the reverse strand, counting down.
TTTAATCATGACAGCAAGGAACAGCAAACAGAAAATGCAGATCATGAATATTCATTAACATTTTAACGTTTTTCAAAGGTGTTGGGCAGCATACATCCACTCCCACTGAAGTCAATGGAAGTTAAAAGTGCTCAGCATCTTTGCAAATCTGTTCATCTGGTATATGAGTATCGTAGGCTCTTCCTAAGCATTGACGTTTGACTAGCACCCAGGACACACGCAAAACTCGCTAGACATGCAAAACCTAGAGACAAAATAGGGCCGATTCTCAGGAGCATTTGCCAAGATTTCCTGTCTTTGGTTTACGTCAGCACTGTGACATTTTCTGTCCATTATAATAATTTGTTGTCTGCAGACAAATGCAGTCAGTCAGCTAGCTATTGGCATGTTTTTAGTAAGACAATCCGGCATGGCTGGTTTTACTGCACCACCTAAGATTTTATTGCACAGATCTGATGTTAACATGTTAATATGTTACAGGGCTGGGTGGGAAGGAAAGCCTTTAGCTATAACTCTTTTTTGCCACAGGCATTGTTTGCTTCTTTTATATCAGATCTTTCTTAACTGCTTTTGTTTGTATGGCTCCATGTTTCATGTTCACCTAAATTAGAGCTGAGTGTTTGCTCTATTGTCCACTCATTTGTTGGATGCCAGCTGTAGGATCTTCCTGGGGTTTCTGGTAGGTGTCTTTCTATTCACTGTTCCATATTTTTATTTAATTACTTACTTTTACAGCTCTTAGCATAAATCTAATTATCCATCTGTTATGCTGCATTATGGCACTGCCATTTGTGGCATTCTTTCTCATTCTCTGATACTAGCCAGTTTGACTTTGCCGTCTTCAATAACTAACTGCCCCTTTTCTCTCAGAGGGCTAGAAGCTGTAAGAGTAGACATAGACTCTAAGGTCAGAAGGGACTAATATGATCATCTAATCTGAACTCTTCCATAATGCAGGCACAGAACCTCACCCACCCACTCCTGCAATAAATCCCCCCCTTTGACTGAGTTATTAATGTCCTCAAATCATGGATTAAGGGCTTTTAAAGTACAGAGAATCCACCAGCAAGTGAGCCATGCCCCATGCAAGAGAGGAAGGTGAAAAACAACCAGAGCCTTTGCCAGTCTGTCCTGAAGTGAAATTCCTTCCCCACCCCAAATATGGCAATCAGTTTAGCCCTAAGCATGTGGGCAAGACTCGCCAGCCAGATACTCAAGAAATAATTCTCTTCAACAACTACCCCATCTAACATCCTATTAACTTATTTACCACCAGTAGTCAGATATCACTCAATTGCCAAACTAGGCTGTCCCATCATACCACCCTCTCCATAAATTTATCAAGCTCAGTTTTGAAGCCAAGCAGGTTTCTTGCCCCCACTGCTCCCCTTGGAAGGCTGTTCCAGAACTTCACTCCTCTGATGGTTAGAAACCTGCGTCTAATTTCAAGTCTAAACTTCTTAATGGCCAGATTATATCTATTTGTTCGTGTGTCCATACTGGTGCTGAACTTAAATACCAGGGAAGGAAAGGATTTATCCCTCTGATGTATTTATAGGGAGCAATCATGTCTCCCCTCCAACCTTCTTTTCATTGGGCTATACAAGCCAAGCCCTTTGAGTCTCCTTTCATAAGGCAGGTTTTCCATTCCATGGATCATCCTAGTAGCCCTTCTCTGAACCTGTTCCAGTCTGAATTAATCTTTCTTAAACATGGGGGACCAGAACTGCGCACACTATTCCAGGTGAGGCCTCAGCATATATAACGGTACTAACACCTCTTTATCTCTAGTGGAAATACCTTGTCTAATGCATCATAGAACCACATTAGCTTTTTTCACAGCCACATCACATTGGCAGCTCATAGTCATCCTGTGATCAATCAATATGACCAGGTTCTTCTCCTCTTCTGTCACTTCCAACTGATACATCCCTGGGTTATTAAAAAAAATGTATTAGTCTCTTAATTCATGACCTTACATGTTGTATTAAATTTCATCCTAGTTCTATTGTTCCAGTTTACAAGAGCATCCAGCTCTTTCTCTAGGATATCCTGGTCCTCCTCTGTATTGGCAATGCCTCGTGACTTTGTGTCATTTGCAACCTTTATTCGAACATTCCCCCTTTTTGTGCCAAGGTCAGCAATAAAAAGGTTAAATAAGATAGGTCCCAAGACCGATCCCTGAGGAACTCCACTAGTAACCTCTTCTCAGTATCACCCATTGTAGTCCCCCTTTGAGCAATTCCTTATCCACCTTTTGGTTTTCATATTAATCCCCATCTTTTCCAATTAAGTGTTAATTCCCCAAGTGGATCCATATCAAATGATTCACATGTTGTCCTCTCAAAAAAAGATCAGGTTGGTTTGGCATGATCTACATTTTGTAAAGCCATGTTGTATTTTATCCCAATTACTGTTAAAGCATCTGACGAAGTGGGATTTTCTCCCACAAAAAATAATGCGATTAAATAAATCTGTTCATCTTTTAAAGTGCCACAGGACTCTGTTTTTCTGCAATAGACTAACGCAGCTACCCCTTTGGAACTTGTTGACCTCAAGTTTCTTTGTCCATGGCTGCTGACCCACAGAAGAACCATGGAAGGCAGCCTGGCATTGGAGCCCCTTAGTGACTACCAGATGTACCAGGGATGCTGCCCTACTAGAGTATCGGGTGGAGGAAATGTTAATCTCTTTTTGTTTGGTTGCTCTGTTTGAATATTCAGCAACTAGTATTTAGGGACTGGCTTGACACAAACGCCAGATACGAACTCAGAGAAAGTTTGTTCTATCACACAGGAGCTGCGACCTCTGCAGTTAAGTAAATTAGGGATCCTGGCTCTACAGCAAGCTGGCCTTTCTGTTGGATGGATCAAGTTCTTGCATACCAGGCTCTGAATATGGAAAAGGATTCTGGCAACATTTAGTAGTACAAGGTCCTGGCACCGTTTTAACTCCTCACTCCTGGAGAATGCAGCATTTTATACAACTGTTTGCCCTCTCCCTGCACTTTCTAGTGCAGTTGTTCTCAAACTTTTTGTGTTGGTGGCCCTTTTCCCACAGGAAGTCTGAGTGTGCCCCCATGCCCTTGTTGGTGCCTGCCCCTAATCCCCATGGGCTTCCTGCTCCCCCTTCGCCCCAACTCCTGCATCGCCCTCCTGTCCCGCCTGGGGGAACTGACCTGCATTCACAGAGTGGGAAGCATTGATGCTAGTTCCCACTATAAGCACTGCTCCTCTGCGCACCACTAGAAGACTGAGGGAGGGAATGGGGAGCAACGTTTCCCCACTTGGGCTGCGTGAAGGGGCGAGCAGAGAGCACTGGTATTCACCTCACAGCACTGCCCAGTTGTGAGCCTCCAGTTTGAGAACGAATGTTTTAGTGCTTTTACCAGTTGGGTTATAAATGTCTTAGGTGATGAAGATTCTCCCACTTGCTTTAGATTAATCCATTTCAAAGTACCAAGTGATGCCCCTGGACACACACAGACAGTTCCTAGTCAAGTAAGTGGAGGAGGGGATGCAGATCTGAGGGAAGGATTTATCTCAGTAGACGTCAGTGTCTGGATGTTCTCATGGTTTTGAACAGCCCAGGTACATCTGCTGGCAGGGCTGCTCCAAGGACCATGGTGATCTGAGGTGGGCATGTTGCAGGACTGGTTGCCATGACTCAGGTACACAACTGGTACAAATCTCAGGTTTCTCTGATTTTTTGCCTGTCTATCCTCATGCCATTTGTCCATTTATGATGTGAACTGTGCTTCTATGGTTAAACGGTCTTCTCTGCAGCATTAGCCCATCAAGAGCAGTCCTTTCCACTGCTCAAACTTATTCTCCCCGAGTCTTTTCTCTTAGCAAGAAATACTCAGGAACCTAAATGCTCGTTTTAAGCCATACTTACATCTGTGTAATCCATTATGTCACTTTGAGATATGCTGCTTCTCTCAGTTGCCCGGCTTGACAGAAAGCGGGAAGGCAGCAATACACTGATGTGGAGATTTTCATCTTTCTTCTAGGCCGCGGGTTTTATTTATGTTGCTCCTACATTCTGTCCTTTTGAACATCTATCATCTCTTTTATGCTTCACATCTTTCATATGAAATTGTTGTATTTTGATGCCCATCGAAACCTGGTTTTCCTTTCGTCAGGTTTTCTTTCTTTATTGTATTTTGATCACCACAGCTCAGTAGGACTCTATTTTATTGGGTGGTTTTTAATCTTTTTAGCTGTAGCTCACAAGGCCTTTGTCTATGATAAAGTTGGTTTCCACAAGGTGCCCAGATAAGTCTTTTGTGGGCCAGTGTGACAATGCTGACCTTGTGGTCTGCCCTTGGCGGTGTTTTGGTTGGTTGATTGGTTGAATTTTAGTTGTATTAACTTACTGTACTTTGTTAGACTAACACATTTATCGCATGAGCTTTTGTGGGAGAAAATCCCACTTCGTCAGATGCCTTGAAGATGGGGGAATATCTTCATTGTGTCTGACAAAGTGGGATTTTCTCCCACGAAAGTGCATGCGATAAATAAATTTGTTAGTCTTTAAAAATGCCACAGGACTCCTTGTTTGTTTTGCTGAACTAGAATAACACGACTCCCCCTTTGGAACTTGTGCATTGTTAGTGGTACACTGAGAACATAATGCTGAGGTAGATATAATTTTCCCATTTCCTGTGCACTTCACCTTTAAAGCCACTGAATCTGAATCGGTTGTGGGGCATTGCCTGATTACTTGAAAGAATGGAAATTTTTCATACTCTGATGGCACGAAGCAAAGTTGTTATGACTTGTATATGGAATCAACCTGTAAGTGTTTATTTGCACACTCTTAAATTTGATGGACAGTAACCTTTTACTTGGGTGCCATGTTTGAGATTTGTCGTGTCAGGTTAAATATGTAGCTCAGTTTATATGCTAGGGTTCACAGCACTGCTAAGCAATCATTCATGTTAGTAATATTTCATGCTGTATCTCTGCTTCGTTTGCGTGCCACAGAAAAGAGTACTCTGTGCATATGTCACTTCTCAGTTGAACTATTTTAATGCTTTTCTTAAACCTGCAATCTAAAATTCAGCCACACAAGTATTAACAAGCACTCAATCATCCAGCTGCTTGTTTCCAACCCTTTTCAAAGCACATAGATTTACAGCTGTTCAGGAATGGAGTTACTGAATCTTAGACATTCCTTTCAAATGCTGACATTTTAATGATCTGTTTTATCATTGCATCTTTATTATAGGTGAGAATAATTTTAGCATTAATACATTTATATAGTCTATCAGAAATTCACCAAATATGGAAGTTGCTGTTAAAAAATTCATGTCAGTTTCTTGGGTAGCTTCATTGTTGTTCATTGTAGCTTCCAACCTTTTGAGTATTCTAAAAATGAACTTTCCCAAGAATCTTTTCAACTTCCTATTATTCAGGTGTGTTATTCTGCACACCGGTCAAACTCTCACATTTTAATTACATTTCAAGGGCTGATGTATTGTATAACTGGATAAACAAACATAAACACTTCACAGTTCTGAGAGTAAAGCATCTGAATGTTATCGTTTTCAGTCATAGCTTTTCCTATAAACATCACATTTTTCTTGCTGTTTTAAGATGTTCCTCTGTCACAACCATTCCTTGTACAGAGATTATAGCAAAAGCTAAATAGACTGTACTAAATTTTTTAGTAGGTTTCATGGATTCGCAGACTTTGATCCCATTTTTTACTTCACATACTGTATCACAGATTCTCATACTCTGATGATGGAAGAAACCTATTAAATCCTATCTAGTCTAGTCTAGTGGTTACCACTGCCTTTTTATCTGCAGGCCCTGCTTTCATCAAAGCAAATGAGCTTAGATCCCACCTTCATATGTACTACACAGGAGACTCCTAAAGATCACCTGGTAATTCAACATTAGGATACTAACGTACAGAGTGGTTCAGGCCTTAACCTAGTGAGTATGAATGAGCGGAAGGAGCTTGTTTCTGTGCAGAGATTATCCAGAGAGGCCCAAACTGAATCTGGAGATTAATCTGTGAATCTTGCCAGGGATCAGAATGAGGTAACTGGTGGAGAAGGTTAAGTGAGGGATAGAGGCTTCAGGAGAAGAGAATGGAGCTCGAGGGTGCCAAAGGGTTAGGTTGTTTGGAACAAATAGGTGGTGAACTCCCATCCACTCCATTTCCCCCAGTTTTCCCTCTCTCCCAGTGAGACCAACACCACTTCTTTTTCTCTGGGGGCTTTGCCCTAGCTGGACCCCTTCAGGTGGCCACTGAGAGCAAAGGAAGAGAGGAGCCCTTGGAATCCATAAGGGGTCACTGCTACAGAACCCTGCTCCAACTCCAAGCAGTGGGAGCTACTTGGAGCTGAGCCAAGCACCCAGGTAATCTCATAGAGCATCCCGGGCACTTGTCAGAACTTGCTTATTTTTCAGTATAAATAAGACAGACAAGAGTTTCAGGCCCCACACTGGGAGAGAACCTGACCTCCTCTGCTCCCTGGGATCAGTGCAGAACAGCCTGGCTGGCTCTCCCCAGTCTGCCCTCCTCTCCAGCCTACTTTCCTAAGTCTCTCTTCCGGAGTCTGAGGGCCAAACTCAGCCCTCGGACACACACAGATAACTCCCTTTCAGACCAGGAGGTATGAAGGCAAAATTTGCCCCACTAGATCTCAGTGTCAGGGTGTTTTCTTGATACTTTCTTTAAACTTGTCTTTTAAAAAAAGTTCTGCTCCATGATTCCTAATAACACTTCCTGCTACCCTAGACATTCACTCTCCCTTCCCATACACACTGACAGTTCTCATGGTCTCCAGCCTCCTTAGCCATGTGTACCTATGTACTGCCTTCAATTTGTCCCTCCAGCTCTTTAATCCTTTGTCCTTGCTCCTGCCTCAGTACTCTCCAGTTTTGTCTTTCTGGTACTCAGGTGTTCAGAACTGAATACAATGTTCTGGATACATTCTCATCAGAACTGCATGGACACGGGCAAGTGCCTCTCAGCTCTTATTTTCCTTGCCCTAGAGGTTAGTCCCACCCAAGGTTTAGGTGCACTGCTGGACAGGATAGGTTGAGCTTGCCCTATCCCTGCCTTTGTTGTAACTGTTGTTGTGTGACGAATTGGAGAGCTTGCTATCTATTCAGTACCTTCTTTTAATAGAAAGGGAGAGAGGAAAAGAACAAAGGAAATTGATGCTTGAAATTTGGGATTGGAAATGCGTCAGCTCTCAGAATATGTGGATTCTGTTCTGCATGTGTCTTGTCCCTAGGAGGTCTGTTTCCCATACAAGTTCAATAGAAAGCTGACCCAATCTGTCTTGCCCTTGTGGCCCACTTCAAGATAGAATCCAGCTAGGCAGGTTACCTGGAGCACAGCAGGAACTTATTTTATTTCACTTTTACTGCCGAGTACAAATTGCAAAGTTATCATATCACTGATCGACGTGCTTCACCACTTGTTTTTATTACTTCTGCTCCTCTTTCCTTGTGCTGTTGAGGCTTGCAATGTTCTGACAAACATGCCATTCATTCTTCAATTTGTAATAATCTCTAACCTCTAGTGGGAACTTATAGTTATAACATAGTGAAATATAAACCGGCAAAAAATGGAATGTTCCCGTCTGCCAGTTCTGTGAACTGCAGTAGTTAGGTTCAAGTGTGGTTTTCTATTTCTACACTCTTGCGGCCTCAAAATTAAAAATGTGCTAGGCATGTAAAATGACACATTAAGGTTGTCCTGGGCAGAGTTACAAGTCCAGGAGGTTAGAAAGGGATTGCAGTGAATAAAAAAACCTATTCTTTTCTTACGGTCAAAATCATCCATTTAAAAAATGCTGCTGGGAGCTTGCCGGTGCATCGTTGTGGTGGCAGACAATGCAAAAGAGGAACATTGAGGAAATGGTGCATTCAGCTCCTGGAACCTGGAACTTCCCCTCTTGCTTTTGCAGAGCCACTTTTCGCTCTCTCTGAGGACAGCAGGATGGAACTATCTTCAGTTCTTGTTGGTAGGGAGAGTCACCACTTGAAAGTATTGGTAAAATACCTAGATTAGATTTCCCGTGGAGTATTTAGTCATGTTTAGCGTCACAGTCCTGATCTTTAAGTCCTTCTGGCTCTGCCTGGTGTCTACCAGAGCTTGAAGTTCCAGGATGAAGACTGTGATTGAGAATGTGCACTGTGGAATTCTGTACCATGAGGATAAAGCTTGTTTGTGCAGTAGGCAGAGCTTTCTTCGGGCCTGGTTTAAGGCAGTAGAATAAACTCTTAAGCACCACAGCAAATCTTATTAGAACTTTTCAGCCTCCCTTCTCCTAATATAAAACCACAGCAGTGTGCACCTTAAAAAGTATCTATCAAAACACTCCCTTGTGCTCACAGCTCTTCCCTGGGGGCTGGATGAGAGATGGCGTGAATGACATGCACGTGACAAATTTCAGTCTCGCCACTTAATGCAGCACTGGAATGCACTCAGATTATCCAGTGATAATCAAATCATAGGTGGCAAAGTGTGTCCCTGGAGTCAAATGTGGCTGAGTTTAAGTCAGCTGTCTTCGTCTTCATTGCTGTTTTGAAATGGCAAGTCTTCACAGGCATGCTGTCAGAAGACCACTTGAATCAAGATGGAGCGTTGCATGCTGGGATCCATAGTTTGGTTCTATACTTCAACCAAACTGGATGCTTGATTTTATGCAAATTATACTATGGGCCTTAGAATCTTGGTAAGGTCCCAGTGATGTACTTTTTGGGGCAAAATGTGTATGCCTGTAATTAATCCCTAAACTGTCACTGAATCATTTGTGTCGGAAAGAGATTTCTGTTGCTGGCATTGCTCTGTATAATAACAGATTAATGCCTGTTGACCTTCGTATCGTAAATCAACATCTGTCTAATCATATTTATGTTGTCGAGCCGACTCATCCCCTTGAGCAGAATTGTGTAATTTATCTGTACAGAGATACTGAGTTTTCAAATTCTCAGATGGATTTTGTATCTTCAGGAGCATAGAGTTCTCTTTAGCAGAGGCATTTTCACTTAAAAAATAGAAATGTTGGAACTCTGAAAGCTGAATTGTGCACCTTCAATCTAGTAAAACTTCCTAACCTCTCGAGTTTTTCTTTAGCCATGGTTCAGAGATTTTAATTAGATCTAATTCTCTAGTTTACCAACAAAGCATTAAAAGGCATACCAATCTTTCAAGTGGATCCCTTGCTGCAGTGTTTTCATTATTTATTTTGGATAGATATGACAAAAGAACTTCAATATCCCAGTCTTATATTTTGGTTGAATGACAGTAATGGATCTGCAGCATAAGAGATCTCATTCAGTGCAGTTACAATCAGAAAAGTGCCCCTATAAATTATTCCACGGGGTTCCATGTTTACTGTGCTCTTGTGCTCTCTCTGGCTATGTCTACACTTGTTAATTTAAGTCGACTTAGCATGTCCACACTCAAAATTTAAGTTGACTTAAAGGGGACCCTACAAAATCGACCTAGAGCGTCCACACTGGACGCCTAGGTCGACTTCTAGGGGCTAGGTGGACCTGGGGGCACCCCTTACCAAGTGCCAGGGGGCTCAGCCTTTGCCCCATTGTACCTTGTCTCTGGCTGTGCCAGCCACCCTGGCAGGGAGGGCAGTGGGGAATCCCTAAGTTGACTTAAAGTTGACTTAGGGCTACTCCATGTCTACACTGGCGAAGTCGACTTTCTGAAGTCGACTTAGCCAGCAAAGTCGACTTAAAACTAGGTTTTATAAAGTCGACTTAATTTTTCATTGTCGACTTAAGTCGACTTAAGGAAAGTGTAGTGTAGACGCAGAGTAAATTGTCGACTTAAACAGGCTTAAGTCGACTTAATTCACAAGTGTAGATGCACCCCCTGTGACTTTCACAGGAAATATGCTCAAATTTCTAAGTCAGAAGGTTAATGTGCTACCTACCAAGTTGCAAAATCTGAAAATCCAGCTAGGGTCTTTCTGCTTTGTTGGTTGTCACTGATAATAAAGAATCTCCATTTAGAGTTTAGCTGACAAGTGTTGTTGATGATGCACAAGACAGAACAGAATCTGAAATTACATAGCAGTGCAGTAAATTTCATTGCTGCTTTTGGGAAAGCTCTGAGCAGAAACAATAGAGACAAGGACTTAATCCTCCCTTGTTGAAGACAGGAAAGGAAGGAGAATCTCTTCTTTTCATAGTTCCCAACCCATCTAGTTACAGCAGCAGAGGGCTTAGTTTGTACCTTTGCTACAGCTGTGAGAAGCCTCCTTGAGGAGCATGACCAAAGCTACAAGAACGTTATTCCGTAAGCAGTGTCTTGTCTTGCACATTTCACGCTGCTGCTCTAATAGGTGGAACCATGGCCCTGACACCTGCGTTCGCTGTCACTATGGAAGTTTCCCACTAGACCACTGGGGAGTAGGCAATTACATGTTTCAAGTCCTGGCGCATATGCTCCATGGTTTTCCTGATAACTTCCCACCATTTTATTAAAAGGAAACCATCCAAAATATTGCTTTGCTTTGTGGCTATCTCCGGGCTCACCAACAAGTCCAAGCAGGCTACCCCTCAATATTTGGGTCTGTTTGTAAATATCCGATGAGAGGAGATGCAGCATTTTATGCGGGTAACACTAGAACCTGATTCTTTGGCTGGTAGGAGCCACACTATTATTACCTTTTAAAATCCACAGGATATGTCTGAAAGATTCTTCATCTAAAGCCTGGGTCCTCCAGGATCTTGTTGTATGGCATTGTTCCCTACAGTTCTGTGATTTCACTTGCACCAGATCTACCTGTGAGACGCTTCTGAGGCTAAACAGTGTAACCCAGAAAAGCTTTGTGCACTGGTGAGCATGCTCACGAAGAAGATTTTGTCGTATCTTTGGGCCATATCCTTTATACCCTCTTTAGTCAGGAAAACTGGTGGGATTTGTTTCTATCTCGTAACTGACCATCAGGGTTAGGGCAGGCAACTAACAGCATGTGCACACTTCACACGTGTGGTGTGAGTGTGTCCTGCGCACCGTGGCATTATCCCATAGTTAAGGTACTTTTACCTCATATCATTGCAGCCACACAGCACTGTCATGTTTTCATGTAAGCATTCAGCATACTCGTCGGACGTCCCACCATGGATTTTTCCGCTGTAGTGCTGTACACATTCTGGGATTTTTTTGTGCTCCATATTGTGTGGTACCTACTGTAAACCCAGAATTCTGGGGCTTGGATCAAGCTTGGTAATTCCTATGAGTCGTCTTGTTTTATCCCATCATCCATCTCTTCTTTTTTTGTGAGCCAGCTGGTGCCATTTTCAGAGCACTCTCGGGCAGCATGGAGGAAGCATTTTCAATTGCTGCAGTCCTCATGGTGATGAATATAAACAGCCTGCTGCTAACATAGCTGAAGTACACAGTGACTTCAGAACCAAGGCAGTAAGGCCACCTGAGGAGGAGGCTGGAATCAAGCAAACATTTCTCCTACACCTTTTCATTGAGCAGCTTCACTTGATGGTGTACCACTTTTGGGGCTGGCCAGCTAACATTAACAGGTGGGAATGCTGCAGACTTGGGATGACCAGCAATGATGGCAGAATTCAAGGATTTCTCATGCTCCTTTCCTAGAACTCTGTAGAGAGCTCGTCCTTGCCACCTACAAAAGCTCCCCTCAGCATGGAGAGGCACATGGCAATTACTGTCTGGAAGCTCGTTATCCCTGATTGCTTCCAGTTAATTCCTGACCAGTTTAATGTTGGTAGATCAACTGTTATGGCTGTTGTTACAGAAGTGTGCATTGATATCTAGATGTTGCTGTTCCCTTGGATCGTAGGGTTGATCAATACAGATGGTTATTTAATGGTTTTGCATGGATGGGTTTTGTGAATTGTATTGAGTTGCATTAATGGTCCCCTGTGCCAGTTGTTTGTCCTCTCCTGTAGAGCTTATCATTAGAAAAGGATATTTCTCCATGGTGTTTCAAGGCCTGGTTGATCATCGTGGAAAATTAACACATATTTATGTGCCTGGAAAGGTCCTTGATGCCAAGATCTTTAGAAAGTATGGACTGTTTTCTGCAATGGCTATTGGAAATTCTGTCCCATGATCTCTATGGACATTGATAATGATTCCATCCATTCTGGGAGACCCAGCTAACCATTTGCCCGGTTTATGAACCCTTTTGGATAGGATGGTCATGTTTAATTACACCCTGAGTAACTGCAGAATGACTGTGGCATGTTCATTGGAAGACTGGAGGATCCTGATGTGAGGCTGATAAAAAACATTGTACTCTAGTGATAGCTACTTGCTGTGATTTATATAACCTTTGTGAGACAAAGGGAAATGAGATCACGGGAGAGAGTCTTGCATGGATGGGAGCAGGAAGTGGGCAGATTTGGTGATTGTTTTGAACAGACAGATTGGAGGCCTCTCTGAAATGATGCAAATACTTGGGCACAGATTGAAGGATGCAATGTGCTCATGCTTTGAGTCTAAGGGCCACCTAGGAAGAAGGCTCCTGCTTTTGTAAGGCATTTATAAACCCTTCCGAATATGTACTCTGGTGAATGTGTGCCAGGGCAAGGAATTGCCCATATTTGATATAGGCATGTTACCACCTTTTGTGTAGGTTTTGAGTGCACTTTCTGTGGTTTGTAATAGAATGCTTCTAATATAATACTTATTTAAATGTAGTTGCGCGTATATGTTATGACAGTGCCTAAAATCTCTTCCTATTTTAAATGTAATAGCAGCATGATTTGATCAGTTTACACCATGAAAAGTCATGTTGGCTGAAAGTGGAGGGCATTGATAAAACTGTGAGCCAGAAATGCTACTTTTTTGCTTTTTCAGTCTCCTGGCTAATTCACATGGTTTTCCCTACCATTCCATCTCCTTCACAGTCTGGAATGATACATTAGGATAAGTCTTACTGGATTGGACCCCTACATAGTTGGGATCTCCACCTCTGGCTCAGGTTGATCATCTAGCTGTGTTGTGTGGCAGTCCTGGATTCTGTGACTGTCTGCCTCGGGTTTTACTGGGTCGACAAGGTCCTGGTTTTGAGGCTCAGTCAGAGTTCACAAAATGCTGGAGTTGAGTGGTATGATCTCTGGCAAGTAGACGGTCCAGCTCCTTAAGGTACTAGCGGATCATCCTTGCTCTCCAGAAATCCTTCTGAACGCGGCCATCTTGTATTTCAGCTGAAGGTCCTCGACCTTATTGTGGCGCTGGAGGGTGTCCCAGTTGTGCCCTATTCTGCATTTGTGCTGGTAGCCACCTGTAGATCTCTGCTAAGTGGCTGCTTCCCTCCGCAGCGAGCAATAAAGTCTGTGTTCTCAGTATGGGGCCATGGCAAAGCAGAGCATGGCTGGTCAATAATCAGGAGTATGTAGACGCCACAAGATGGAATCCCAAAGATTCCACAGTCGCATGCAGCTCTTCAAACAGGGAGGTGGCATTCAATGAGGAAGATCCTGGAGCCAGAGAGATCACAAGTAGACGGGAGAATGACTCAGGTAGCCAGCAAAGCCGTGAGGGGTACCAGTAGGAGATCTGGTAGATGCACAAGAGTTATTTTGGGAGGGGGATGTGGTTACACCTACTCTGCAGGAGATAAACTCATTCTGCATCACCATAAACCTGAATCCACAGTGGGTTTAATAACGCAGATTAAAATGCCAGATGATTCACAACAAAATAATTTTTGTGCCTTGAAGGCATTTTTAACACAAAATAACTTAAGGTAACCCACAACAGATTTCAAGCCCCAAGATTCCAGAACAGTTTGAGCTGTGAGTCAACTTTGTTTACAAGATCAACAGCAAATTCTGGCAGAAAGCAGATAGTTGAACAAAAATCCAGCCATTTAAAGATCTTAATCCCTAGTCACAGCACGGTCTGGATTTCACTGGGTACCAAATAAATCTGCCCCTGGCTTTTCTCAAGCTTTAAAAAGTATAATTAACACCCTCTGCTGTCCGTTTGCCTATTCACAGCCAAATTTTGACTTGCTCCAAGCACAGGATTTTACCACCTGGCTAGATTTAGCTGGATTTTCTGTTTCTGAGCAGTTTGTGCATCAGAGTGCCACTTGCTAGGATGGCTGAGTCATCCCAGTGCACTGTCCTCCCTGACCCAAATGAGTCCTTCGTTGGTGGCCTTCTCAACATTCAGGTGGTAATTTCAGACTAGCTCTTTTTTCTTATCTCGTTATTGCCAACCCCTCTAATGCATAAATGTACTCTGACCTGATAACCATCCTTGCTTCTGATCCAGAGTCTTAAAAATGCCATTGATCAACCTTTTGAGCTTTCCAAAGACTGTACTTTGCAAATTTGTCATTCCTCTGTCCATCTTCTGTCTGTATAGGCTAAATGAACTACAGACTCTTCTGGGTGCTCTATAATGAGAACCAACCCATTTCCAACCAAAGTTGGGATTTCATTTGTCTTTCTTAGACCCCATTCAGCCAACAGTGCCTTACTGCTTCACAAACTGGTTGAGAGAACTTCAAGATAATCTCTCAATGGCCCACTGGCTGTTCCAAAGATCCACAACACTTTGTAACATAGGCCAAAAAGTTCAAATGCTGAACTAATGCCTTTGCTGTCTCTGAGCGGGTTGTTACCTGCAGGAGGCTTGTGCCATGCTGAGAAGACATCAGGGTTTATTCCACTGAACACTAGGGGCAACCACCTAGAGCATTTCCCAGCATGTTGAGGAGAAAATTTGTCATGTGTCTGCATGGAATTCAGCGCACAACCCTTTTCAGAGAGATCACTGTTTAGATGTTGATGCTGTCTGTTTTGATAGGGCAGTTTTGCAGAAGTTGTTCTCATTAAATTAGATGCCAAAGTTACAGAGTGAAGGAGAGGCAAGCAAGTCGGACTTTGCCGCAGCGTTCAATTCACTGTCATGTCTGAAATGGATGTGGAAAAGCTGGCCATAGAAAATCTGTGACTGCTGAAACGTTGTCTCTGAGATGCCAAGACACACCTGCAGACAACAATGTGCTATTGGGCTCTGCAAGAACTTTACTTTGCAGGTGACTTCAGTGTGCCTCTTGAAATCGTGACATTGGGGCTCATGAAAAGAGCTGAACGTACCTGCGGGTGTGTGCATCAAATATTGGCACCCAGGAAAGAGGTCCGGCTGCAAGGCCTCGTGATGCACAAATTAAAGGACATCTAAGACACTTCTGGGCCTGGCAAAACCATCCTAGCCCTGATTTTCTAGTTCTCGTGCTAGAACTTCTCACTTTATCAAGTTGGATTGCGCATGTTTAGGCTGGCGGTCCAGTATATGTAGTGCAAAGGCCGGATTCAGTGAGGCTTGAGTTACGTCTGAGTGCTGGGACTTCACAAATTTGTATGACCTAACAGGCAAGGTATATGCATTAGCAGACCTCAGAGTTAGACAGTGGCATAGAGATGGGGTGGCAGGAGGGAGCCAAGCCCCCCGGAGGGGCTGCAAGGCGTGGGGCACCTGGGGGAGCGTAAATGTGGGCTTGGCTCCTGGGCCCCGGCAGTTGCCAGACACCCTTGCTATGCCACTGGAGCAAGAAGTCAGCATTTGTGCATCCATAAATGCAGGAACATTGATTTAAGGTTTGTTATTTATGCACCAGCTGGGCCAGTTGGAAAGATTGTGGGAACTGGCCTTGGGGTGGTTCGAAAAGCTCTGGGCAGGGCAGAAGGGCAGTTCCTGGCCACTGGGTCAGCCCACCCCGCCCCCAGGGCAGAGCAGCCGGCCCCAGGGCAGGGTGGGAGAGTGAATCCTGGTCTCCGGGGGCAGGGTGGCAAGGCAAAGCCTAGACTCTGGGCCAGCCCTTCCCCACAGCGGAGGAGGAGGCAGCCTTGTCAGGCTGATTGGCCCTGGCTCTGGGTCTGTGAATGTTGCCATACTGGGAGAGACCAGGGGTCCAGAAAGTCCAGTGTCACGTCTGTGAGGGCCTGTACCAGATGCTGCAGAGCAAGGTGTAAAGCACCCCACAGTGGGCAATCTGAGAACTGCCTTGCCATAGGAGAAGGTTCCTCTTCTTGCAGTGAAGTAGTGCTTGCAAGGCCTATGCCCTGAAACATTTGGCTTATAGTCCTTATATTTTTATCCTATCTTATTTTTAACTATGGATTATCAATATAAATATCCCATCCCTTGCTTGAATCCTACTAATCTCTTTATCTGTTATATCTTTAGGCAATGAGTCTTGCAGGCAAATTGTGCATTCCTTTTTGAGTGCGTGCACGTGTCCGTTCCAATGCAGAGGTGTGTGCATGCCCTCACCACAAATGCTGGAGTTTTCCTTGGGTCGGCTCCAGTGCCCTCTATTGCTGCATGTTCATAGCACAACCACTTCCAGGGGTTAAAGTAAGGCGGAACGGGTCCCATCCAGGCAGGCAGTGTATGCACAGGGCAGGGCTCCAAGCCTGATTCAGCTCTGCTCCCCTGCCCACCAGCACAGGGGGGCCCCAGGGCATAGGGGAGGGAAAAGAGGTGGGGCAGGCGGCAGGCCACCCAAGGGCTCCCAGGCCCAGCCTGGTGCTCCAGAGGGTGAGTAAGGGCCAGGGCAAGGGGCTGGCAGACAGGTAGTTTGGGGTGAGAGCCAGAGCAATAGTGGGGGGTGGGGGTGAGTTCATGAGCCAGACCCAGGTGGGACAATAGCTGCCCAGCTGCAGTGGTTTTGGGCCAGGTGGGCCACAGGGTTAGGGGAGTGGGTGGTTCCAGGGCAGTAGGGTTGGGGGTGGGGGGGGGGCGGCTTTGGGGCAAATAGCAAGGGAGTGGACAGTTTTGGGCCAGGCAGGGCAATCATGGGGGGGGGGGGGGGGGGCTAGCAGGGCCTAGGTGGGGCAATAGCCAGCTGGGGTGGTTTCGAGCCAGGTAGGGCACTGGTTTCTGGGGTGGTTTGAGGGCAAATAGAAGGAGCGTGTTTTGGGCCAGGTTAGTTTTGGGCCAGGTGGGGCAACAGGTAGGAGGGGGCACTTCCATGCAAGCATTGTCATTAGCAGCCGGGGGTGGTGCCCCCACTACCCTTTTTAGCCCCTGTCCTCTCTGCCTTGGGGTCACCCTTTGTCTGGGGTTCAGGATCATCCTGGGGCCCCAGTGGTGGGAGAGGCAGTAAACTGGTGGGGAGGGAGTAGCGACCAGACCGGATTTACCGGGGAAGAGGGGAATGGTGGCTAAGAAATGGAGAAGCAACTCCAGGCTCCCTGTAATAGCTGGGAGAAGAGGGTGGGTGTTGGGTGTTTTGGGGTGGGGGGGCGGGCGTGGAGATGGTTCAGTTGTGTGAAGCTCTCTGGAAGAGGCTGGGCTACAGGTTGCTGGTTGTACCGGGGCTGGGGTGGGAAGGTGAGACGCAAGTGCTGAACTCCCTAGGGTGAGTCTGTGGAATGTGGGGTGTCTGAAATAACTCAGGCTTCCAGCAGATCTTTCATAAGAATATTTTTTTGTAATTGTTTAAAAAATTACCTGGTCATAAAAATAGATACTGTTCAATATAACCCCTCCTGGAACATGATGCTATGGGAAAAGAGATAGGTGTGCGAGGATGCTATTGAGAGGGATCGGGGAGGAGGATGAAGAGGGGAAGTGCGGTGGGGTGGGGAGTGGAGATGAATGCTTGGAAGAGGGAAGGATGCGGTGGGGGGTGGGAGGGAGTTTTGGAAGGAGAAGATGATGGGTTACTGTCAGGTGTGGTGGTTGGAGAAGTGAGTGGTGGATGGAGAAATGGGATGGAGACATGGAGAGATGGTATGTCTGGCTATAAAGTTATGGTCACTTATACAGAATCTTTCAAAAGCATCAGTTTCTCGAAGTGACTGTTCTTCCTCTGGCTGGCCTGAGGGATGTGAGCAATGGGGACACCTCCTAACATGATAGGATTCTGGAAAATGTCCCAATCTATATTTCCTGGAGGGGAATTGGCTCGGAGAGTTCGCCTCTCCTGCAAGTCCTATGTGGCAAGTTTATGATCTAAACCATTTAAAAAAGATTTAATAAAAAATAATCTACCATTGCATTAACACTTCCTAACTACATTGTTATATATATCGTGTTAGTGCTTGCAAAGGACTCTCCGACCAGCACTTGCGACAGATTATTTGTGGCCACAATATTTTAATGTATCAAGTGTTGTAAATAACTGAGCTCTGTACCCCAGCCTTCCACAGAGCTGAAACCTGAGGAGAGCAGGACTAAAGCACTGTACCCAGCTGCTCAGCATTATCTGAACGTGACTTCCCTGATGTCATGGGTTGCTTGGAAGCACATGGTAGTCTTACAGAAAACGGGAGCAGAGCTGGCAGATAGTTGGAAATGGCTATTTTAGTGCCTGGAGTTTGCAGTCACTGGCTTTTTCATAAGTCTCTTTAGGTGGCTATTTCCCAAATGCCTTTGGGTCAGGAAGAAAGGGTCAAAATAATCCATACAGTAGCTCCGGTGAAATCAGTGGCATTCCGCTAAGGGCAAGTTTGTCCTGCAGTGATTTTTCATCTGGCTGACTTCATTCTCTCTCTGTGTATATGAATGCAAGAAACAATCGGCTTAAATTGCAGCAAGGGCGGTTAAGGTTGGACGTTAAGTAAAACTTCCCAACTGTCAGGGTAATTAAGTACTGGAATTAGTTGCCTAGAGAGGTTGTGGAATCTCCATCCTTGGAGATTTTTAAGAGCAGGTTAGACAAGCATCTGTCAGGAATGACTGGGATAACACCTAGTCCTACCTTGAGTGCAGGGGACTGTACTAGATGATCTCTCAAGGTCCCTTCCAGTCCTCAAATTCTACGTGCCTGTCACTTGCTGTAGCAAGACGCTCTCCTCTTCCTCAGTGCATCAGGAGCCAGTACCTAGTGTTTACATCCTGCCATTGATAGCTAGCAGGGCAGATCCTTCTATTCTTGCTATCAGCAGGCACTGGTGCCTAATGCTCTCAGCCTGCTATAGAATCCTTCCTGTTGAGCCACTAGCAGGAGCCAGTTTCCTTAGACACCAAGACCCTTGTGTATGTGCATGCAGGTAGGAGGCTGATGTTAACAAAACTTGGTGTTTTTATGCCAGGTCTTTTCTCTGCTACATTATGTTTCACATATGAATAGGTGAGTGCTTGTTAGATGAGTCTGCAGCTAGTATCATGCAGTGGTGAGGCAGGATGCTTTAAAAGCTTTCTCAATAAGACTGCTTAACATACACATTAGTGTAGTTGTCATATTTTAGGGGAACTGACTGGCTGGGTTCCAGAGAGGTAGCCATGTTAGTCTATTGCAGAAAAACAGAGTCCCGTTGCACATTTAAAGATGAACAGATTTATTTATCGCATGAGCTTTCATGGGAGAAAATCCCACTTTGTCAGGTGCTTTGAAGAAGTTTGGCTTTGAAGGAGACTGGCTGGGGAGAGAGGTAATGAGTTGCTGAACCTTTCATCTCTGGCTAGTTCAAATCCAGCCCAGATTAATAATGAGTGGAGATCGTGAAAGTGCTGTGTGATGGTGGTGTGTGAAAAGAATTGTTAGTTTTAGTCCATTTCCTGGTGGACAGACTTTTATGGCACCAGGACATAAATTAACCCCCCCTAGAAGAGAGCAGTGGATGAATGGACCATGGAGGCTGAACTACTAGAGTTAGAGAGTTTGCATATATGTGTTTTACTGCATGCAATAAATGCAGTTTTGTGTTTTTGTTTATCTTGATTGTATCTGCTTATGCCTTCCATTGTGTTCAATCAATTACATATTGCATTTTATATATTATCACGTTAATCACAATACTTATTGTATTATGCAGTGTTTGCTAGTTTGTGACAATAACTGATATAGATATAAATGCCATATAAAATTATAAATATTTTTATGGAGCGATAACCGATACATATGATACTGAGAAGTGGTTGCAAATGCCTACCTGGGTTGGGGCCTGCACATGCATGAAGGGGGCCCAGAGATTAGGATGGTTCCGGGGCCTGTCAAATTATACTTTAACCACTGACCACTCCCAGGAGTATTAAGGATCCTGCCAGCCCCAGTCTCCTTCAGTTCCTTCTTCCTGCATTTGCTAGAACCCTCATTGCTTCTCCTGGTGGCTTTTCTCCAATTTTTAACGTAAATAGTTGTAGTCTACTTGTTAGCTTTTGTAATTTTTAGAACATAGGTAATTTCAGATGCCTCTGTGCTTAGCTAGCAGGATTGTCTACTTCCCCAGTGCTGGGGGTGATGGGGGACCTTGGCACCCTGACCATCTACCCACCATGCTCCTGGCCTTGCCTCAGGACTGGGGAACAACCCCCCATACCCACCAGATCCCCCCCAGGCCCTTCACCTGGTTGCAACTCACTTGCTGCTGCCTGCCTCACTGCTGGCACCAATCCTTAGCCACCAGGGATCCTCCCTGTGCGTGTGTCTGAGCCCCACCCCATTCTCCCTCCTTGCAACACCATGTCCCACTCACTGCCCAAGTACACAGCCCCCCCATCCCAAATGCAGTAAACGGTTAACGCAATTTGTAAACGTTAAGAGTAATACTTTCTGGTTAACTGTGTGATATTTTACATCCCTCGTGGTAAATCTGTGCCTTTGAATGACCCACATTTGAGCTGTGACAAGTGCATGGGAGAAGCTCATAGGAAAGACTGCTGCCAAATGTGCAGGGATTTCAGGCCCCAAATTAAGAAGGACCACGTGGCATGACTGAAGGTCTTCCTCAGGGAGGCAGCCGTAAGACCTGCCTCCGAGCCAGACTTGGACTCAGCACCAAGAACCTCAGTCTCGGAGCAGAGCGCTCCTCCAGTAGCTCCTGACTCTCAGAACTGATCATCACCACAAGCACCAAGAAAAGAGCCGGTGCCAAGTATCAAATGTGAAAGACAGAGAGAACGAGACTTGTGCTGGCCGCTCTTGGACCCTGGCACCACATCCTCAGGTGCCTCCAGCTTTGCTGCTGCCACCGGTTCAGAAGCTGCCTCAGAGCAGACAGTGCACCAGTCAGTTTGTGTCGTTAACCCCAGAGGCTTTTTCAGTGGCCAGGGACCTTCTCACCTGGTGCCAAGGTCCCTGAGGAGCTGAAGATGGCACCGCCCGTACCACCGAGTGGCAGCTAGTTATTACCAGGACCTTGCTGGTGCCACAGCCGCCATCTAAGGAAAAACCTCTCGTGACCTCAGACGCCTTCTCTGGCACTGGGAAGAACAGCGCCCCCCCCCACACGCCCCCCCATCTCTGCCCTGCAGCTTGTTGTCATAGGAGGTGGGATTGTAGCCCCCTCATTGGCACAGCCAACCTTACTGTGCTCTGGGCTGTTCCTATTTCACCATGGCCTGAGTTCACCCATGCCTCAAAACATTTGACCACTAGATCCATGGGGATCGGGAGCTATGCAGTGGCATTTTGGAACCCTTGGGGGGTTCCCCCACTGCAGGGTACCCTGCTCGAGGCATTTGTACTCCATTTGACTCTGATACATGCCAAACACGGCACCGAGATTCAGAAGGAACCTCTGTCAAGGAACCATCAGAGCATTCTCAGCCTGTTTTAGTCTCTTTATCCACTCTCCAGATGAAGCAAGAGCAGCACCAGGAATCTCTGCACTGCAAGACACATCAGGATTGAGGCAGGTAGCCTCGAACTTGGGGGTCCAAGCAGAGATGGTCAAAGAGGCAATACACAGTTGTCTTGACATCTTGTTGCTGGTGGGCCCCTCTATGTTGATTCTACCTCTTAATGAAGCCATCATGGATCCAGTGAGGGCCCTGGGCAAAACCCTGCTTCCCTTCCTCCAACAGCAAAGAACCAGAGCGTGGGTATTTTGTACCAGCTGATGGGTACAAATTCCTTTCCTTGCACTCTATCCTGGGATCCTTGTTTGGAGTGGATGCCAATGAAAGGGATCACCAAGGCAAAGGATCCAAAGCCTGTTCAGCCAGAAGTCAAATTCCACAGGGGACTTATAGCTCCCATAGCAAACCAACAAGCTTTGCTGGGTCACTGTGATTTTAATATGTGGGAGTCCATCAAAATTCAAGGACCTCCTCCCACAAAACTCAAGATAAGACTTTTCCTCCCTAGTTGAGGAGGGGAAGACTATGGCATAAACCTCCCTGAAGGTAGCCCTGGAAGCCTCTGTTTCCATGGTCAGATCAATGACTACAGCGGTCACAACGCACAAGAGCTCATGTTTGCAGTCCTTGGGGCTTCTGCCTGAGGTGCAGCAAATGATAAAGACTTCCCGTCTGAGGGATCATTGCTCTCCTCGGAGCAAACAGGTGCTAGGTCTCACAGTCTCAAGGACTCAGAAGCAACCTTGAAATCCGTGGAGCTCTACAGACCAGCAGGATCAAGTAAACAGAACAGATGACAGAAGGTGACTTTTCTCAGCTAGCCAGCCAGGAGCAGCAGAGAGTTCGGGTGCAGACCTCCTCCCCCATCCTCCTCAGTAGGGCCTACATAATCAAGCCACAGATACTTGGGATCTTCAAAGCATTCATTTTGACAAGGTGTTTGAGGTCAGCACTGACCTCTACGTTGGATCCTGCTTACCCCCTTGTCCTCCAACTGCCTTTCTCATTTCTTGCATGCCTGGACACAGATCCCTTCAGACTGCTGGATTCTCAGCACAGTAGAATTGGGTCACACTATTCCATTTCTGTCTACCCCACCTTCCCACCCTCCTCCCCATCCATCTTCAGGGATTCTTGGAACAAGAAGTCCACCCCCTCCTTTGGGTGGGACCGCTGAAAGTTTCCTTTTCATCTGAGAAATGGGATTCTATTCTTGCTCCTTTCTAATTCCGAAAGCTAAAGGAGGTCTCGGACCTGCCTCGTCGCTTCAGTTACAAGAAGATTTCGTAACTATTTTTGTGTAAGGCCTCTTATCCGATGTTTATAAAGTGCATTGGACTCTTTGGAATGGAAGGATTATTTCAGGGCTCAGTTTTGTTGTACTCCACAGTCCCATTCCCACAGGGTTACTTATTCTTTGCCTCTTTTCTAGCTTCAGTCTTCATTACCACACCCCAACCATTATTCAGTCCTTGTTGGCCATTCATATTCCATGACCCCATGGATGTGGAGGGAACTCATGTCTCTGAAGAATTTGCTGTCTTCATCTCCTCAACCCTCAAAGCCCTCCAAATTCAGGCTTCATTCCTCAAAGTAGAGAGCTAGGCTGGAAAAAGAAGCCAGCTGGATTCTCTCTCCTCACCACCTTGTACAGTACGGACTGCTTCATTGTGCTGCTGCTGTTCAGCCCACAAAATATAGCTTGATATTAATAGTGTCTCTGTATCTCCACGACTGAATGAAGAAAAGGAATCAAAGGAAACCATTAATAGGTGGCTTTCACAAGCCTTGGGGTTTTTTCTGAGGTCAACCTGGTAATTAGAATCTGGAATCTGCACATCAAATCTTTCGCCTCCAAAACGGGGAGTCATTATTACGATAAGAAAAGCAAAAACCAAACCGATGCTGCTTTTATTCTCCCTCCAGAAACACTTTCTGATAGATTGCCTGGCACTTTGATTGACACAGGAAAGCTTTGTGTTTGCTTCATTTTTATGAGCTAATGTTAAGCTATGGGTTTAATTTGATGCTTCTCCCTGCCCAGACCCATTTGTCACTGTTCTTAAGACCTCCTTTGCTTGGCTCTGTCTTTCTCTTGTATGTTTCTTGGCACTGGCTGATTTCTGGTGATCGAACAGCTCTAAATAGGTAGTATTAAATATGGCACAGACATCAGACCTGCATCTAACTAAAGCACAAGTGCTGCGTCAGAGTCAAAAAGGGCTGAGGTGAGGCACTGTGTGCTATCTATCCTCAGAAACCAAGTGCCCAAGAGGTAGTGAGTGCTAGAGCGCTGCTTGGGATCAGGTACAACCATGTGGTCCAAGTACAAATATTTGCTTTTCACAGCTAGCCTCACCAAGGAGGGAGCCTTCAGCATCTAGATACTTCCAGGCTGATTCCCAAAGAAAACATGCTGCAGCACTTACTTTCAACTTCTGTAAAGCATTTGCTGGAGATGGAAAACGGTGAAGGTGCACTCCTCAAATGAGTGCAATATTCATGCACAGTCTGACTACAGTTGCTCATGAGAGAGAGGGGGAGAGAAAATTTGTGTCTTCATGTGCTATGGTGTAAACAGGACTTGGCAATCCACTTCATGAATGTCAGTGTCTTTAACATCAAGGGTTTTTTAATTAACGGTAACATTCTGAACTTTCCTCAGATGCTTAAAATTCTTGTCTGCCCTGGATGGCCAGGCACATCACAAACATTGAAGAAATTGCTCTTCTAGCACCCCTGTGCTAATGGTATTAGTTCTGTTGGATAAAATGAGGCTAAGAGCTGGACTTGGCCACTCCTGAGAATACCATGGGAATGGCTCGCAATGAAGCTGGCAGGAGGAGCTGGCTCCAGATGGCTCTCCCAAGATTGCACAGTGAGGTGGTGATAGAAGAGTGAATACAGCCAAGAAGCAGTGCCTGGCAGACTGCTGCGCTAACCCTGGCTTTTTTAAGTGCATTATTGTATGTGAATTTTGATCTGCAAATCAAAGAACACAAATTACCTGGAAAGGAGCCAGCTTGTATAGTCAGACCCCCAACGGACAGGCTACAGCACACATACCTGCCAGGGGGTTCAGAGAGGCAGTAAAATGTGCTTAGCTATGCATCATCTCTGGCCTATCCAGATCCAGTCTACCCTGCACTGCATGGGTCAGGTATCCTGTATGTGATGGTCACGCTTGATTCAAATCCCCAGCTCCCTGTGCAGCTTTATCAGGGAAGAGCCCATAAGGAATATGTTGATACCCTCTTGTGTCAGTTCCTTACGAGAAGGGCGCAGAGACACCACCAGATATGAGAAGTCTTGTAACCAAGAGTTTAGCTGGGCCCAGGATCCACCAGCTATGGGGCATTTCTGGTTCAGAACTGGAAAATAAATAGAGAGAGAGAGAGAGAGAGAGAGAGCGTGCGCATGCCTCAGGTACATGGCACCAGAACGGAAGTGTTTCTCTACCCCCAGATGAGGCTAGAGTTTGGGCGTGGCGTCATAGCACTCCAATGAAGATGCTCTAAGTTGACAGGAGAGAACTTTCTCCTAAGCATAATTGACCCACCTCCCTGAGAGACTGTAGTTTGGTCAGGAGGAGACTCACTCCTGCCAACATTGTGCTGCTGCAGGGGGTTAGTGTGGTAGAGCTGCATCACTAAGGGGTGTGGATTTTCGCAAGTGGTGTAGACCAGACCCTTGGTAGCCAGCATGGTCGGCTAACCTACAAAGCTCATGTTTCCTGTAGCAAGTTTCCAGATCGTCGCAGGCCCTGGTTCTTATGGGGGACTTCAATTATCCTGATGTCTGCTGGGAAGATAATACAGCAGTGCACAGGCAATCCAGGAAGTTTTTGGAGAGTATTGAAGACAACTTCCTAGTACAAATGCTGGAGGAACCAACTAGGGGCCTTGCACCTCTAGACCTATTGCTCACAAACAGAAGAATTGATCGGGGAAGTAGAAGTAAATGGCAACCTGGGCAGCAGCGACCATGAGATGGTAGAGTTCAGGATCCTGATCAATGGAAGGAAGGAAAGAAGCAGAACACACACCCTGGACTTCAGAAAAGCAGATTTTGGCTCCCTTAGGGAGCTGATGGGCAGGGTCCCATGGGAGGCTGATCTGAAGGGGAAAGGTGTCCAAGACAGCTGGCTGTATTTTAAAGAAACCCTGTTAAAGGCACAGGAAGATAACATTCCGATGTGCAGAAAGAACAGCAAATGTGGACGGCGACCAGCGTGGCTTAGCAGGGAACTCTGCGGGGAGCTGAAACATAAAAGGGAAGCTTACAAGAAGTGGAAGCTTGGACAGATGACAAGGGAGGCGTATAAAGATATTGCTCGGGACTGCAGGGATCAAATCAGAAAGGCCAAAGGACAATTGGAGTTGCAGCTAGCAAGAGATGTGAAGGATAACAGAAAGGGGTTCTATAAGTATATCAGCAACAAGAAAAGGATCAGAGGTGGTGTAGGTCCCTTACTGAATGGGGCAGGCATCCTCGTGGAGGATGATGCGGAAAAGGCTGAAGTACTCAATGCTTTTTTTACTTCAGTCT